>QUSF01000024.1:7133011-7437013 GCA_003676055.1 Chloebia gouldiae
CGTGTGCCACAGCACGGCCCCATCCCAATAAACACAGACCGTGTGCCTACTAGTCCAGCTAGTCAATTGTCAATGAATGTCTGAAAGTTCAGCAAAAATATAAACCAAGTACAAACTTTTTTTTTTTTTTTTAATAAACAGATTAACTAAAAAATTAATTTTGAGAGGAGAGAGCTTCTAGGCTTATCTGCAGTAACTTTTCTGGTGTGGGCCCAGGTGTGCCTCAGCTCTGATCTGGGGTGTATCATATTCACAGTAGGTCTAGGCTGTAGTTTAAGAGGTGCTAACCCTTTCCAATTTCCCCTATTGTTAAATAGCAATCTCAATAAAAGATTATATTTTTACAATCATCACTGTGGAATTTCCAGAAAGCACAACTAATCAGTACTTTCCCCATCCTTGCAGGCCAGAACAAAGGAGAGTTTGGTTGACTCCTTTGACCATCCCAGTCCATTTTCTGATTCTATTGTCTGTGAGAGATGGCCTGGGCCTTTTGCTGTTGTCAGTGACAGTCAAACACATGGTGTGGTGACTGATTGGAGACAGGCAGCCATCAATCACCAAGAAAAACTGTGTGTTCTGGCAGGGCTCGGGTACATCCAGGAGAAACAGCCTTAAGGGCATTAGGGGCTGCTTCTGTGTTTCCATTTTACAGAGATTTCAATGCACTTCTGGTGTCATGGCCCATTCTTTGGCTTGTGTTCTAGAGAGAGAGACAGAGAGAGAGGTAGAGAAGCTCTCTGTAACTGGAGAGAGGCTCCAGGTAGTGAACCTTGAGTTCAGGATTTTATGCTCTCCTCTGAGAATGGATGCAACTGTGGCAAAATTTGCCACTGAAAACTTGAGCTTTGCCTTGTGCCTATTTACCAAACACAGTGTGAATTAAGAAACCCCTGTGGAAAAGCCCTGCTCAGCATGAATTCAGGTGTGGTTCAGAATGATGCACTTGAATTTCAGAAAGCTTAATGCTCATTAACTGCAGAGTGTTTGTTGTGTCTCCCCAAACTAAGACATGTTACTCCCAAAAACGACTTAGTTCTTGAGGACTGGTTCAGCATAAGAGTAGCATGGTGTATGAAGTGCTATAGTTTAAAATAACTGCTGACAAAGAAACTTCAGTGGGAGACTTGCCAGGCTTATAAAAGGAAAAAATACCATAGCAGAATATAAAAACAGATAAATAATAAATTGCAACTTCATCTGGAGCTGTGGAGTGTGCTAGTATTTACGGTTTTGAAAGGTTTTATGGAGAAAATATTTTATTTTTTATGTTGAGAAATATATAGCAACATAAAAATGTAATGGTTGGCTTAACCTATAAAGATTTTTTTAATCAGTAAGTTCCTGACAGAAGGTGGAATTTGTACCTCAGTACAGATTTTTTTTTTCTTTTAATTTTCAAAGTTCAGGATGCCTTGAAGTTGGCCTGACGTTATAGGATAAATTTTCAAAGCTCCATGCAGGAGAGATGCCAACATGAAAAACATCAAGTAAAAGCTGAGTTATGTTTGTGCATCTCCTGTGTTGTGTTTTGATAATTTCTCCCATATATCTGCATAAAGATAGGGTTTGTGAGCACAGTGAAATTATAGACTGAGCCGGCTATTTTCCTTCTTCCACGTTATGTGGAAATTAATAAAGTAATTAAATGTTACATTTACTGTTCATTGAATTACTTGGTTGTTTGGTAATTATTAGTGTGATTACAAAGTGACATAAACAACCGTGTGGCTCAAATGTGCAATTATGTACAGTATATGCTGAGCTGACACACACAGAACATATTCCCCTGATTTTGCAGGCAATTAATAAGTGCTCATGCAAAGGCAGCCTGTGCTAAGAGCTGTAAATACTGCAACAGAGTCCATTTCTTGTTCAGCTTGTGCTTGTGTTTGCACTGAAGCACATTGCCAGTGAAGTCAAACAGAGCCAATTTGACTTGTTCACTGCTAAATGTCATTTAAGTGGATGATAAAGGCAGTTCTGCTCACCAGCAGTATTTTTGTCTAGTTGCTTTGTCTCTCCTGCTGCGACACCTGTATATAATGTCACACTGTTCTAAGAAAGTGGTAATATTGAATTATCAGAGATTTTGAAGATTTAGATGTTTCTGGCCTTGATTTCTATAGTAATGTTGCACAATTCTGAAAAAGAGACATTTTCTATGTTTGCACACGGCAATATTCATGTTATTCTTTCATATTTTCTGATCTATTTACTGTAAAATAAGATTACATGTGACTGAAACTACTGTCTGCTTTCTGATTATAAGAGAGATGGGTTCTTCCATTTCCTGAAATACTTTTTGGTAGGACAGCAGTTGTTCATCAAAAATGAATGAAGTCATGACTCACAAGGTTGAACCACAGCTATCCCATAAAGTACAGCTGCGTTGTATTTTGTAAGGGAGGGCAGCCACAACTAAACACTTTTATACCAGACATCTGGTGGGCTCCACCTTTGCTAGGAACAAATGGACTTTGTGTATCTTTAATGTATCTGACTGTGAATATGGAGGTGATCTCAACTCTGCTCCACTCCTTTAACTGCACTGACCTTGAGTTTGATTTTGCTGGCTGGGATGCATATTAAACCTAAAGAGCTAATGTAGGCAGCAAGGGTGACAGTAGAGTATGCTGTCTTCTGCAGCCACTCAAATTATGCAGAAGAGAATGAGCCATCCTGATACCTCATTCTTTCCCCTCCTTTTCCTTTTTCTTCTTGCATCCATTCTACACCATGCTGAAATGTTATGCTTTTCATTGATTTCAAGTGTTTGGCAGTTTAAGGCTGTGTATAATCCATTCATGTGTCTTGACACACTAGTTATTGTCACTAGGCTGGTAGGGAGATAAAGAAGAGCAACATAGAACTAGGACTGTACATGTATGTTACAGACATTTTCTTCTTCTGAAAACTTTGGAACCTCTGGGATAATATGACCTTGAAGAAAAATCTTCCACCAGCACCACAGCACAGTAAGCTTGCTTCACCCTGGGCTGATGACTTCAGCTGTGTTTTCTGCATTGGCTCAGTAATGTCTATAAATCTTGCATGTTTTGCTGCTAGTGCAGGTCCAGGTGTGGCTTTTGGTGTCACTAGTTGCTGCTGTTTCTTCAATCCCTTTGGCAATTTGAGTCATTCCCTGAAGAACTTGCGCAGACTGATTTATGAGGGCATTTGGCTTCTGCAGAGAAGCAAAACAGAAGGAAGTAAAGGAGGGAAGGTCTTGGATCTGTGTCCCAGACAGCTCTGAATGTGAAGGAACCAATGCAATTCCAATCAGTGGATTGCCAGTATTGCTGTGCTTCACACTCACTGTGACCTTCAGGCCTGTGCTGTGCTGCACAAACCTCGTGGCCACAGGATAAACACGCCCAGCTCAGCGAGCAGAGGGGTCCATGGCAGGTCCTGCTCTCTTCCTCCACTGCCTCACCTCTGTGGCACCTTGCCTTTAGCCAGGGGTGCAGCAAGGAGCTGGCATGTGAGCACCCTTGCTGTTTGACAGGGGAAGGGATGAATAGAGTAATTTTTGTGGAGGAAAGTCACATGAAATTGAATGGCAAAGGGTAGAACCTTTTTTATGGACATGGTGTGCTGCACACACAGAGGCCCCACGGGTGTTTAACTGCTCATAGTTCCTGTTGTCTAGAAGAACATGAGAGTTTCTGTGCTAATCCCTCCTTGTAATGCCAGCTCTAATAAATGGCATAAAATTGTCCTCCACAAAGCCTCAGAGGATTTCTTACTGCAAGAACCTCTTACTGTAAGCACCTTAACAGCCTAGCACCTCCTGCTGCAAAACACCCACACCCTGGGGGATCAAGAGCAAGAAAATAGTGCTCAGATGAGATAACCTGAATATCTTATATAGTCTTGGATGAACTACTGATCTGCACTGTGACATGGCACAATAAGCCCCTAGTAAAGGTATTCCCTGTGTATTATCATTAGCTACAAGTGAACAAGTACAATGGACTGAGCCAGGATTTATTGAGTCCTGATTCATTAAGAGGCAGAGGCAGGTAGGCTACAGCAATGAAGTAGGATAAGCCATGCAGGGGATAGTACTCAAATTTCATGCCAGGAAGCAGCTTCTGTGAAGATGAAAAGACAACATTCATCCTGACATTTCTCATGCTTTCTGATTATTTTTTTTTTATGTAGTGGCAACCTATGCTGTTGAAGGCAGAAAATGGATGGTCTGAGTGGAAAAGCTGTAAAAGAAAGAGCTTCTGCTATAGCCCTGATCTGCCCTGCTGGGTGCACACAATGTGGCATTGTATTAAACCCTTACAAAGTGCTGTGGCCCTCCTAGGTCTCTGGCTTTTTTTGCAGGCCTGTAAAATGGTATGCACAGGGATAGTTTTTGAACAATACAATAAAGCTATGTAAAATAGTTTTCAGTCTATTAGCAATCAGGCCAGGGCTCTGGACCAGATTTAAAGAATCAGATTTGTCTCTGAATGCTAAGGGGAACAGTGGAGAAATTCGTTAAGAAAGAAACAATGTTAAGCTAATACTAACCCAGTTTCTGGGTTCATTTTCTAATTGTCCTGTTCTTGTTGTAAAATGCTTAGAAAAGCAGAAACAAAAGTCAGTGTTTGCTCTTCTTTCACCCCTTGCCTTGTTTTATTTTGTCAGCACTATGGTGTGACAGACAGAGACAGGGAAGAAAGACCAGCCATTTAGCTGTTTCTCAAACACAGCAACCACATCCAGTGCTTGAGACCTTGCAGGCTGATTTAAATTCTGATATATGTATCAGGAAATGGAGTCATCATATTGGTTTTCCTATTGGGCAAACTCTTTCAGCCTTTCAGTGATATTTGTGGGAATGCTTTCTTTAGCTCTTTTCTGCAGATCCCAACAAAATAATCCCTTGCACTCTTAATAGTAAGTGGGAAACAGAAGATCAATCCTGTAGACCTTTACCTACCATCCTGGGTAAGCTTTCCTTTCAAGAGGAAAGAAAATGGCTCTTTCCATTAAGGAGTTTTCCTTTTTTTTTTTCATTTTGCTGCAGTAAACTTTGTGCCTGCTTAGTGGGCTGTTAGAAAAGCAGGGCTTAACACATATTTTAGACATGGATCTCATCTCTTTCTGAGCATCTTTTTGAAAAAAAATGATGGTAAACAGATATGGAAAAGTTAGAGGATAAAATTGTCACTGGTGTGATGATGCCACTTTATGCTGTTTTTTTTTCTGTAGACAAATCAGTAATGTGTCACCTCTTGATGGTTCTTTGATACACCAAACACCACCTTCCATTAATTTACTTGGGAACAAAGTGCACTCAGTGTAATGTAGCTTTGGCACTGGAATCAACAGGAATGATTTTTTTGACCTCAGTTTGCTCTGGACAGGGTCCGTGGTGTCCAGCAGTGAATTTATGGTGCCACCTAAACTCTTCAGGGTATGCATGAGTCATCTCTGTGATGCTGAGGCAATCTCAGTAAATAAGAAGAGACAGCTTCTTTCTCAACAGGTGAACCAAGTCCCCAAAGTAAATTTTTTTTTTTCCCCCTCAAGGAAGCAAAAGGTTAATTTGAACTGCTCATGGTCTTCTATGAATCAAATGAAGTAATCCCATGCCTAAGGTTTAAAAGCATCCGTAAATTAGAAGGGTGTAGTGTGCAGATCAAAAAGAGGGTTATCAAAGATTAATAAAAAGAGAGAGAGAGGCAAGGGAGGCAGAGAGACTCTGTTAGAAACCCTCTCATAGCTCCAACCTGGAAAGTACAATTTACATACTTGGGGTCCAGTTAGCACACACTGTATTTTAGAGCTCAGGGCAACAATACTAAAATATCAGAAGGAAGACATAAGATAATTTGAGAATATGGACATTAAAGTCTGTAAAAAAAAAACAAACAAAATGAGGAATGAATATATGAGAATATGTGGAGAAAAAACTTCTCAGCTATTTTATCCTGTATGAAGCCTGGTTATTTTTTAATGCTAGCTCTATCTGAAAGGCAAATTATATAATCAAAAGAAAGGGAAAAACAGTTTTGTTTCCTTTTTTTTTTTTCTGGAAAGTAATTCATTAGATAGAATGAAAAACTGATTTCTTAGAGAAAAAATAAAAAGCTGATCATGCAAAGGAAAACTCTTGTATCACAGAAGTAGTGATGATTCTGTGAGACCAACACATTTTGTGTTCTCTAATGGTGACAAAAATTTCCCAAGGCCAAATTAAATTGCTAGGAGTATTGTAGGGGACTGTTCATGTATCCTGATTTTTAGCTAGTAACTGAAGGCCTGTACACCCCCTAATGCTTAGTATCAAACAGTGTGAATTAGTTCATGCCACACCATGCAGGGTACTGGATGGGATTTAGGAGCCACTGTGCAAGGCAAATAAGGAAATTGTGTCCTTTTGCAATGGAGATATCACAGCAGTCCCCAGACCAACAAGGCTTTCATCTTGCATGTTCTTGCACATTCCTGACTTGGTCCACTTGGGAAGAAGTTATGTTGTCTTAATAAGACAGAATCTTTCACTCACAACAAAAAAATCAAACCAAACCCACAAGTATGCTATTGAAACACTGTAGCTCAATTACTTTGAATGCTTGCCTCTGGTTAAAATTTTATTGAAGTGAGCAATCTTCAGGAGCCCATATTTTGCACAGCAATCTGTGTTGCCAAGCAGCAGTTGGAAGAGCAGAAGATGGAGCAGAAAACCAAAAGACATTACAGAAGGAATTTCAAAATGCTGTCGAAGGGTGCGAGAACTCTCTTATCTAATTTGTTTTTAATGGATAATTGTTTATGATTGAAAAGTGTGGAGGAAAAACATTAGCATTTGAGTTGGAACAAGCAGATTAAAACTTCCCTCTCACAGTGGCTGTAAAAGTGTTGACCTACCAAGACTGCAGCTACATCAGGGTCTTGGCAGACCAGGGGATTGTCCTGGAACAGCTCTCAGCTGCCGTGCACAACATCCTGCCAAGGTGGAGTGGCTCTGTGCTAACAGGAAATCTCTGCATTTCACATCCCCACAAACAGAAGCAGAGCAGTTTCAGAGGAGAGGGAATAGAAGGCATGAAGAACAAAACACACAGCAAAGACTTGCATATTTCATGAGGATTCATTTTCAGTGGAAGTCCCTCTATAGAATGCTCTGATGTATCATCTTTCTGAGAGTTTGGCTGTAATATGAGAGAGCACACAATCTTGGATTGTGTTATCACACACAGAAAATGCCTTTCAAGGGTTTTGTCTTAGCAAGCAGATAAAGGCCTTGACCCTGTGCAGAGTGCTGTGTGTAAGCCCTCATTGCTGGTACCCAGCAGCAGCAGCTTGTGCTCGTTAATACCTGCAACACTGAAAGAGCCTGGCCCATGTCCCCTTTTTATTCCAGCACAGCCAGGCTCTACTGGTGTGTCTGCTCCACTGAGGTCAGAGCCTGTCTGCCCAGCTCCTAATTATCTTATTTCACCTTCATTTCTCTAGAAAAGAATGCTTTAAGTGGTCAGTATTTTAAAAGCTGTGCGGGTATCCTGCCCTAAAAGTTGTGTGCATGTATAGGGCAGGCCAGTCAGTAACCTGGCTCTGCATGTTTATCAGTGGGGACATTAACCCCCAAGGCTGATGTTTTGGGGCAAGGTTCAAAAGGATGCACTCAAGTCAGCATGTCTCCAGCCTAGTACTGCTGCTTTATCTTCAGTTTATTGTGTAACTTGTCACAGATTTAAACAATGCCATCATCCTTATTGTCCTCCACTGGAAGTTCTTTCAGTGGCCAAGAAAAGGATGGTACCTCTAAAATTCTTAGTAAGGCCCTGATCCATTGCCTATGGAGGTACAAATGAAGTTCCCTCTTGCCTAAAGGAGCATTGGACTGGATCCTGAAAGGAGACCAATCCTCATCTTAGAGTGTTTGGTCACCTTTGTTTGTTTGTGGCTGAACTGGCCTGCAAACTGCTGGAAAACCTGGACTGGTTATTTCAACAGCCATAATGGTGCAGACTGAAGTCATGTTAGTAACTCATCAGCTAACAGCATCAGTGAACATGTTCAGATTATTTCCCTTTTAATGTGATGCTAATTTATTGCTGAGGCATCATACTTGATTTTTTTATGTGTCAATAATTTAAAAATAGTGATTTGAATAAGAGACCCAGTTGTTAAATTAGAAAACTGTACTAGGTGGAAAAATAAAATAAAAAATAATAAAATAAAATGTATAAAATGTGGCACCATAGAGATAACAGGCAATTAACTTTTAAAAGTGCACTCAAATCTGTCATTCAGTTACAGAAGTTGTCCAAAATATGGTGAATAACAAATCAAAACAATTGTTCTTCACTATTACTACCAATTTAATTAAAGTCTAAATCAACTTTTCATCGTGACTATTCTGAAAGCTTTGAAAACTGCTGTATTTCAGCATTCCCATTCATGGTCTTCAGCTTCTGGAAATTCATTTGAGAAAGCAACCAAAAAACTGAAGCATAAACCACTATCAACTTTGTACTCCAAGAGAAAGACATTTCAAAGTTTTATATCGACATTAATCACCAACTGTCAGTTAAATAGCTAAATAGGCCAACTCTAAATACACCACGATTTCACTGCTGATATTTTGAATCTGCATTTAAATTACTCTTCACTCCCATTCTATAAGCCAATGAATATTACTCCTATTTTTTGTGAAGTCATATTACTTCTGAGCCTGCACTGAGGTTATGTCCTGCATGGTACCAGAGGTTGTGCTGTTACAGCCAGATGTCAGAAAAGAAGCAATTCCTGCTGTATTTTGGGTATGATAAAATAGCAAGATTCGAGCTCTTGGAAAATATCTATTAGTACAGAGATGGTTCTGTTTATTTGTAGCCCAGGTTTTTCACTGTTCCTAAGCTTTTATTGATTTTATTTCCCCCTCAATGCTGTGCTTTGATTGCATAAATGCATGCAGGCCTCAGTATGCATCTGGAGAGGTATTTGTTATTTATACTGCACGTGATCACCAATGTAGTTATCAAACTTCAGTCACCCAGCCAGGTAGTAGAAACAGTCTCTCTCAAGCTAAATATCCATTTGCACAGTGTGCTCCATGCATAGATAAAGCCAGGCCTCTCAAAATGGGCACGGGCTGGATGATGCCTTAAAAGATCTTTGTACTTCTACAGAAGATACTTAAACTATAACCACTACAGCTGCAAGGGTCTTGCCCTCCAAAACAGACTCCTCAGCCTACCCCACTTCCCTCACAGCCAATTTTTCCAGCTGGCTTGTCCAACAGTTGCTGCTCCTACATTTTTTTGTCCTGAAGCAAGGTGCAGAATGAGAAAGGCACCTGCCAGTGCTTGTGTTCTGTGCCAGAGACATGCTCAGCATGGAAGGCTGGGGCAATTCTTTAGGGGGAATGTGAATGCCATGAGAGCAGAAATGACAATGGCATGCAATAGGATTGTGTCCTTTTAGGAAATGTGGCTTTTATGGTCACATATTTTAAAAATGTGTATTTGATGCAAGCCTGCTACTTAAAGATCTCACTTTACCTAAAATTTTGCCTTCATGCCACCAACATTTTGGTTCTAAGTTGCTATTCAGCTGTCTAAGGTGGTTCTAAGGTGCTGTTTCAAAGTTACATGTAAGCACCCTTGAGATTTTTATTCCACAAATCAAGGAGTAGTTTACAAACCAAATTCTCATCTTTGAAAATGTTAGTGGGGCCTTTTGTACAGGATGTATTTGTTTTGTTGCAGTTGTGATAACAGTGAAAGAGAAATTGAACAGGTGTGGTACAGCAGACAGAAAAGCCTTGATTTGAAACCCTTAAAGAGTTTCAATCAACAGGAACATTCAGCATCCTGCAGAATAATCAAATGTTTCCTAGTGCAAGTATTGATGAATAACAGCTCACAAATTTGGAGTGGCACAGCAACCCCCTCTCTGATTGTAATTGCCCTGACTACCTTTGCAAAGTGAAGAGCATGTGCCTGTGTGTTTGCACACCTGAAAAAGAAGCCCAGACTCTGACAGTGGTCTGATCATCAACTGCACAGCTGAAGCTCTACTTAACTACAGAGGGTCTAAATTATTCATCATTGCACAGGCTGGAGCAGCAGTGACTGAGCATTCCTGGGTAGGACAAGACTCACCTGTCTCCACTGACTGCCCCAACCCATATTTTCAACTGTAGAGATAATGGTAAAGATGTGCACATAATAATTTTCTAATATGGAATAAGTAAAAATTATTTTAAAAATTAAATAAGTGAAAAACCATACAAAGAGGCAGACATTGTTCACACAAGAGTGTTGTTACATCTGGAGTATCTCTGTTTCTACTTAACATATATTACATGGTTTTGTGTAGATTAATTCCCTATTTAAAGTATGGTTTAAATGAGTAAACTAAGCACAACAAATTGTGCTGTTCTTCTCTTCCTTGTGAGGAGTCAAAGCCTCTTTGTTTTTATGCTGAGTAGGAATAGAGTTGGGCAGATTCTTTCCTATCCTTAATGGCTTTTTATTCTGACAGTTAAAACTTCCAGTTAGGAATTTGCCTAATCTGAATCATTAGGGTTGGAAAAGACTTCCAAGATTGTCATGTCCAACCTTTGACCAAACATCAGCTCGTCAACTAAACAGCACCAAGTGCCACACTGAGTTGTTCCTTGAATCCTTCCAGGGATGGTGATTGCACCAGCTCCCTTTCCAGCCCATTCTAATCCCTGAACACCCTTTTGGCAAAGAAATCCTTCCTGATGTCCAGCCTGAACCTCATCTAGCACAGCTTGAGGCCATGTCCTCTTGTCCTGTTGCTAGTCCTGAGAGAGGAGGCTGAGATCCACCTTCCAGGGAGCTGTAGAGAGTGGTAAGGACAGGATGAACACACCCACAGTATTCTAAAATCAACTGGAAAAACCACAACAAACAAATAAACCCACAAGAACTACTTACACAATGAAGTAATCCAGTCCTCAAAGTGCTTCATTGCTTTGTGTCCTCGGTATTGGAATTTTTCTCTTCTTTTTAGCCTTCTTCTGTATAAGGTAAAATAAAATGCAGTGTTTTTTAAAAAGTTGAACTAATGGTTGTTGAAAAATAAAAATATTTGCTTTGAAAGTTCAAACTCACTACCATTCAAAAATGGTAGGAGGTTTATATCTTCCCCCAGCAAAGACACTAGAAAGCAGCTCACAGTGGGTGAATATTTTGAAGATTATGAGGAAATGGGTTATTTTACCTACATAACATTTTGTAGCCTGATTCAAAGGCTGTTTGTGTAACTGGAAAGCTTGTAATGGTTGAGCATATACTATATGTTGGCTATCTTCTATGAATTTTGTTTGCTCTGGAAAAGAAAACAAGAGTACATAAATACTCATTCCATCTTAATAAACCTAACAATAAATCTATTCTGTGTGAAAGTATGCCAATGATCTTCAAAGTTCAAAGCAAATCTTCTAAAAATTGTGCAGACATGACTTATCCCAAGATATTGTGCAGCTGGAATGCTGAGTCTTACCTCAATTCCATAAATCTAGAGTTATCCTTTTGTTATCATTGTCTCTTTCTACAGAAATAATTTGTTACAAATTAAGTTCTAACAAATTGCTTTGTTATCTTTGATGTACAATCAGTTCTTCCAAACTGCAGGCACAAACCTTTGGAAAGGTTTACAAAGATTGATGTGGTGTGTTGGATGTGCACCAATAAGCCAAGATTGCTACATGTGATTGTTTCATAACAATTATCACAGATATTTTAAAGACAGCTTTTCTTTCTTTTGGAAAATGTGGGCTGGAAAAAGAAGCAGCAGACTTTTAAACAGACCTTATGATTATGACTAAGTTATCTTTTCAGAGATATTTACATTTCAGCCTGCACCTGTTTTTTCTTAGGAGAAACTAGTCTTTCTGTGCTCTAATTTCTTTTCTTTTGTTTTTCTTCCCCCTGTCTCTGGCCCCCCATTTATATTTGTATTCCTCTTTTAGGGCAGGGGATAACGTCAAGCAGAAGGGCCACAAAGACTTTCTGAGAGCCATCCTGTTCTTATCCTCTGATGTCCTGTGGGTTTTCAAGTGCTATTGCTTTCTTTCAGCCCCTAATCGTCCCCTGACAGAAACATTTAGTGTGCACATTTATATTCTTTCCTCCAGCATACTCACTCACAAGACTGTCATACCCACCTCAAACAAAAATATGTGCCCTCAGGAGCAGGATAATCCTGAGTGAGCAAGCCCAGGGCTTGAAAGGGTGAGTTATTCCAATGCTGACTCTGGCCACAGGATGTCAAACTTGCTTTAGCATTTTCAGGGAGCAATTTGCATAACACCAGACTTCACTGTAAAGACTTTTTTTTTTTTTTTTTTTTTCCCTCTGTTTATCACAGCTTGCCTGCTTTAAAAGAAAAGATTTTGTTGCTATCTTTTTTTTTAGGGATTCTGCTGGATGTATATATTCTCTGTGATCCTCCACGCTGTTGCAGGTTAGCCAGACCCTTTGTAGCTGCCCAGGACCCTGCCAGGAGGATGCCTGCAGCACTGGCCCAGGCACTGGTGGCCCCTGGGTTCTGCACTCTTAACCTGATTGTTCAACAGCAGAGGTAGATGAAAGGCTTTATACATTTAGTTCTGGCTCAGCTTTATAGGAAAAAGGGTCCACTGAGTTCAGTGGGGGCAGAATTAGAATGGAGCACTGGCACATTCTGAAAACAAAAGCAATGCCTGTAGGGCTGCCCAGGATATCCCCACGTTTTGAGTGACATCGATTTCCTGCTGTGCACACATGCAAAACCTACATCTCCTCAGTAGGGAAGAGAGCATCATATTTATTTTATGCCTGGAGAGCAAGCCAGCCTGCTGACTTCTTAAGATGCACATTAGAGTTATGTCTTCCTCTAGGAATTAATGAAACTTCAGGAATTATGATGAATGATATGGTGTGATTTATGAATGTCCATCACAGTTAGTCATTTTGCTTGTTGAGGAGGTTTCCAGGTTTTATGAATGCTGCTTTTGCAGGTTCATTGCCCCTTATATATGAACAATAAATGTCCTGTTTCATGGTGGAAAAATAGCTTGATAAAAAAAAAAGGCAATGTCATAAGGAACATTTATAAACAGCTCCAGTGTAAAGCTGTGATCTGATAACAGCCATTCAGAAAAAAACGAGGAACTGTCATGCTGGAAAGAGTCCTTGAGAGCAGAGCAGTGATAATGAAAACCAGTGCTCATATTGTGGATTGGGAACTTGCTGCTTGACCCTACTTGCTATAAAGTTTGATCCTTCAGTCTCTGATCTTTCACACTTGAAGCCAGTGGAAGTTTTTCATCCTACCACTAAGCAAATCACAGGACTTTAGTGGAGCTAGTCTTTGGCTCTGTATGTCAAATTAAGCATGTGTGGGAAGGAGTGACATCAGAGAGCCAGAGCCCACCTGAATTAAAACATTCAACAGTGAATCATGGGGTGGAACAGCCTTTGTGGTATTTGCTTTCACAGGAAGATAGATGGCTTTTGTAAGCTCAATATCTTTTTTAATCCCAAGGCAGGCACTCAGTGCTTGTGGTTGTGTTTGCAGTATTGTATGGGCCAGACAAATCCAGCCCTCCTCACTTTTACACAATGAATTTCCCTCTAATTTAATGGGTTTGGGATTTTCATCCTTTGCTGAGAAATAATCCCTGAAAAAACCTGTTCTGTTGGCTAGGTTTGTAGTGATGATTCCTCCACTATCTAAATATATTCTGATTTATCAGATTTGGACTATAGACCATGTTAAAAAAAAAAAGTTAAACTGTTAAAATGTTTGAAAGAGTTAAACTGTAATGAAAACACTATTGTATTTCTCATGTTTCTTTCTTTCCTTTTCAGCATAATAATATGGGATTGTGGTCTGGGTAGCATACCTAAAATGTTGTATTGATTAGCCTTGCAGAGGAAAAAGACTTCCTGAGATACTTTTCTCATCCTTATAATAGAGCTTTTGTCATTTTTTATTAATTCTTTGAAATATGAAGTTGTATAAAGGCAAGTTTAGTAAGTAGTTCTGTGTTCTGGATTTTCTTTAGTCTAATGTTCTCAGGGAAATGAAACACAGCAGTGGGATCTGGAGGTTTGGAAAAATTTACTATTCAAAATAGCCAGCCTCAAAACACTGTTCCTGGGAGGGGCAGGGCACAGCATGAAGATGACTGATGCCTTCCCACTTTGGTGTCAGTTTTTACACTGCTCATGGCACTTCTGATGGTTAAGTGTCCAAATCACATACAGCCCATAAATCTGCCTGATTTGGTTCTGCAAAATGATGTTCTCTATAATCTGTTTGTGAAAGTGACTGTTGTTACCTAAGGGAAATTAATAAATACCTAAGCACTGCTAGCTACTGTGTCCTAGTTCTTTTAACTCAGTGGGCCTTGAAATATGTTTCTCTGAATTTTATGTTGATTAATGAGAATTATTTTAATATCTAGGTCCTACTTCCTAGCATGAGGGTTTCTCAGACTGAGGATCTGTTAGGGTAAGTAGTAGTGGATATTCATAAAAGCTTACTTTGATTAAAATATGGTGTGAAATTGAAATATACTG
The DNA here is from genome assembly GCA_003676055.1 of Chloebia gouldiae. NCBI lineage: Eukaryota > Metazoa > Chordata > Aves > Passeriformes > Passeridae > Chloebia > Chloebia gouldiae. The sequence continues at coordinate 7,147,564 of QUSF01000024.1, forward strand.
TGAGTAGGATCAAATTGGATAAAACCCTCCAACAGCTGTCTTTTTCTGTCAGCAGCACCACAGCTCTGTGTTCTCTGTTTTAGCTCCAGACTCTAGACTGTGTATAGGGCACTAAGTCAATGAGGCTTAGAAAGGATTTTTTAGATGAAAAAGTCATCTTTAATTTCAGTTATAGTGCCTGTTGATCCCCAGAACAAATATTAACTCCTCAAGAGATGCCATAGCTTTATGAACAGAAAAGCTCTTCTAAATTACATTATATACTAATATAGTACTTAACAAGGTGGCTTGAAAAGTTAAATGTGAAGAGCAGCACACATTCTGGTGTTCAGAGCAGAGCTATATATTTTTTAGTTCTGATGACTATGTTGTATTCTATGAACTGGAGGTCTGAGTTGTGAGTTTCAAAACGATGGAGAGATCTGTGCCTTTGCAGCCTGGAAAGAACCTAAATGTGATTGTGATGTATTTTGGAGCTTAGGAATTCCTACAAGACAGGGATCTTTCTTAGGAATCACACAGCTCAGTCCGGTCAAGGTATAACTTGGTTTATAATGACAAAAGCAAATAAAATTGGATGTATTACTAATTTGTTATATAGGAATATTCCCATTAGTTTAGTTCACAATGCACATTTCTCTACATATGCTAGAATCTTGATTTTTCTTAGTATCAAGTTTACCATAACATTCCTGTCAATATTACTAAATTCTGTTGGGCTTCACCTGCAACTCCCTTAAAAAATACTTTCCTTGTATGCTGTGCAGGGCTGTGCCAAATTCATCTGGGCAAGTTGGTAATGTCTGTGTTTTTGGCACTCCCTTTATTTTCTTCATGGCCTCTAGGTCTTTAAATTAAGAGATATTTCCCTTACTGCCATTGAACAACAGTGTGGATTCTTGTCAGTTGTATTGTGAAACTATTGAACAACATGAGGGGAAGCCTGATTTCTGCCTTAAGAGAACTAGTTTTGGATATATAACAACTGCACCATGTATTGTAACAATGTACACCTGTCTAACTGCAAGCCTTTTGTGTCCATGTCTTCTGTCTTGGAATTTTTGGTCTTTGCGACCACAAGGTCACTGCAGCTGAAATTCTAACTTTTTTCAGAGAGGTAATGGCAGAGGTGAATTTGTTATGTTCTCATCCACTCTCTCACATACAAGCAGGAGATCCTATTACTGTTACTTCTTTCCAAACTTGAGATAAATGTGTTCCATGCTGTCAGATGCAGACTTTATAGAGAAAAGTGTAATCAAAGCTACTGTAAAATAAAAGCAGAGGGCAAACTGACCCGCTCAGCAATAGCAGCAAATGAAAGATGTGGTTACATTGCTTTGTGCTGCTTTTGTGAGTAGATGCTACTTAGTGAGATTTCTCAAGAAAAGTACATAGTAAGCTACTTCTAACCATTAAACTTGTCTTAAATTATTGAATTAATTTGCAAAATATGACATTTGTTCATTTCCAATGAAGGCCTAAGCTTCAAGGGTCTATAAGAAGATTTAATTTTCATTTATGCAAGGTATATGGCAAAAAGTAACTACCACAGGCTTGGTGATTATGTTGTTATAATTTCACTGACACCCAGAGACCGCTGCTGATTTGCTTTGGTTCTGAAGTACAAATCCAGGTCTATACCTAAAGGAAAGGTGTACCTGATGTACCTGTGGACAGCCATGGTGCACAATGGCTGTGAGCAGCCTTTGAGCATCCTGTGAGCACACCCACTCTGGCCCTGCCTGGGCACTTTGGGATGATCAAGGGGGACCCAGCTGAGGCTAAAATTTCCTTTCATTCATACTGGGGAACCCCAGATTGAGGCTTTCTCACTAAAACTCTTAACCTCTTCTGCCAGATTTCAGGAAAAAACAATCCCAAACCCATTTAAGGTTAGGTTCTGTTTCATTACGTGCACCAAGTTGCTGAAAATCACATCTTTGTTTTCCTGGCATTTAGTAAAAGTTGGTCCACAGCGTGTGCTTGGTTTGGGACTCTACCTTCTCAAGGCAATTGTTTGTGATTTTTGAGAATTACCAGGTGAATGTAAACTGTTAGCCCAACAGCAAGGCTTGTTCTTTTACTTCCCAAATCCTTCATTTTTTGGTGATATGCCCCAAAATCTGCAATCCTGTAAAGTTCCTATCAGTAGTCTAAACTGCATGTACTCAGGGAGAAAGAAGAAAATCTAGCATGCAGGTGACCTGCAGGCTACACAAACTTTCTGTCAGGGGACAGTGAGATTAAGTCAGGATTAGTCAGGAAGGATCCTTCATGATTGCTAATAGGTGTAGTTTTGGATTCATTTTATATAATTGCCCATGGGTTAAAAAGGGCCATTCCTAGCTCCCATTTGTGCAGTTATTTGTTATGATAAGAGGAACAAACTTTATTTGGACCTGCGCCAGAGATGACAGCAATACCATCTTCTCTGTTTTTCATATTACCCAGTGTGTTTATTTGGAAGGCCAAGTAAGGCTCTTTCTGAAGAGGCAGGAAGATGGGTAAGCTCTGCCCTGAAGGTTTTGCAATCTGAAGATCTAAAACATGAAAGAAAGAAGTATAATATCCATATTTCCTCATGCCGTATTTGTGGCCTCTTTAAAAACAGCTCTAACCATGGCAGAAAAACTTGCAGGACTGTCCAATGACCTCAGGGAATTTATGTTTGTTTCCATGACTGCAATTTAACTGCATCTGAGAGCAGACTAAAGGCATGTCTCTGTGTCCCTGAGCTCTCCTTTGTGCTGGCATTAATAGCTGAAGGATTGAACAGGGAGCCAGCTCACGGAGCCACTGTTGTAAAGGATCTGGTAATTTTGTGTCAGGCCACTTTTCACCCACACCACTTCCCTGGCCCAGCTTCCCCTGCACTCACAATGTCTGCTCCACACAGCAGCAGCACTTGGCAGGTTGGAGCTCCCTTCCCAGTGTAGCTATCCATGCTTAAATGAGATTAGTCTGATTGTGACTATGCAGGTGGAGCTCTCATTTCACATATAGGCAGTGTCCAACCCAGGGTCAACACTGACAGGGAGCTCATGGAGATGCTTTTGGCAGGAGCAGTGGCAGAAGTGTTCCTTGGCTAATTTTGTAGCCCAGTGAAGGACAGAGAAGCCCACAGGCCCTAGAATGGCTGTCTAATGTCTCTGGGGTCCCTGGGAGTCTGGTGTCAAGGCATTGTGTGATATTAAAGGGCCACTCTGTGGACATGCCCAATAATATGAGTGTGGAAAAAAGCCCAAATGAATTCCAGTGAAATCTGTAGCTGTTGCAGCTATAGGAGTTCAGACATGCAATGCTGATGGTCCTGAGGGCCTCAGAAACCTTATTGTGATGGTGTTCAGGGTCAAAGATGGCCAATACTTTCAAGTTCCTGCTTTTTTGAAGTCAAACTTGTCATGCTTGGGGCCATGAATTATGATTTTTGAACATTTAGGTTGGCAGCAGAGAGAATAGACAATCTTTAACTTGATTTAAGGAAGAGGCTTGTCTTTGGCCCCTGTCATTTGTATTCCTGCCTGCATACAAATGCAGCCCCTGAGCTACCTTCCCAATTCTCCCTGTTGGCTCAGCTGTGTCTGTAACTTTGTGCTCTCATCCCTGGCCAGGGATGATGATGATGATGATGATGATGATGATGATGATGATGATGATGATGATGTAACCTGGAGTTTCTCCTGGCTGGGGTCTGGGCCTGCCCCCCAGGGCTGAAGGGGATGGGATCCTCATCACTGTCCCGTGGCTGACACCACCCTCACAGACAGATGGAGAGCTGGCTCTTAGTCACTAGTCCAGGCTTCAGGATATTTTCCTTCATTTGGGATGATGATGATGAACAGAGCCATCTATTTTTTCCCCTGTATTTTTTATCCCAACTGCTGTTACAGAATTTTTATCTTTTATCATTAAATAGGCAAACCATTCATCAAGCAAATCTGGTACTTCTCAAAATACCATAATGTTAAAGGAAAAAAAAAAGCACAGGAAGATAGATTTAACTGTTTGTTTAGTTTATCTTTATGTCCAAAGTGACTAATTGATTTCAAGTGATATTTTATAGAAATAGTTGATATCCAAAGCTAAAACCTCATGTAGCAAATCTCAGCACAGATGGTATTGTGGTTGCAATAAAAGAAAAATGGCATATAGTGAATGAGTAGAGAAGATTTCAAATCCAATATAGTAAGTCTTGAAAGAGGGTTGGAAAAACAGCACTTTATGTGTTGAGAAATTAGAAAGTTGGCTTTTGACAGAAATAGCACAAAACCTGGCCATAAATGTTTTAATCTGCCAAACTGAGCTAAAGATACTCAAGGTAGGTGTGGAAGTGAACCTTACATAAGTGAGGGCAGATAGTAGCCTCTTTGCTGAGTAATAAAATAAACCCCTTAGTCTGTACCTAAAAGTATCCTTCTTACTCTCTGTGTTATGGAAGGATCTTTTGAGGAATAATATTGAGATGGTGACAGTGTTGATTTTCTGGGTAGAAGGAAATACCTGCTTTTAGCCTATGCAGCAAACCAGCTTTATGCCTGGACACCTTCAATTCAGCAGTTCTAAATTAGTATTCCAGGAACAAAGAGTTGCTCCGAGTTCATAAGCACCAAAATACAAAACCAGACACAACTGAATACCAAAGCATAAATTTGTGAGTGCAAATATGCTGTGCATGGAGGAGGATGTAACAAAGAAGAGTGGCAGAGAATTAGAAATGAAGACTGTAATGGTTAAATAGGCACAACTGGCAAATCTGCCAGGACAGAACACAATTACTGGAAAGGCTGGAGAGGCTGGCTCTGCCTGGAATGTCTTGGGCTAAAAGACCTGAAAGCTGAATGTTTCCTTGGCTCGAGGGTGACACTCAGCACATTGTGGGATGTCCCGTGGACATGACTGAGAGCAAAGAGGGCACCCAGCTCCAGCACCCCTGGGCTGTGGATGGCTGGGAGCAGAGGGACTGTGAGGAGAAGTGTCAGATTTTGTGCCATGGTCTTAATTTTCTCCCCTGGCCATCTGCCTTCATCTGCTGCTGGAGACTGGCTGCTGGCTTGGACAGATCCTGGGTTTGACCCAGTTCACATTTTCTCCTCTTCAGTGACAGGAGATGAATGTTGTGAAAGTCGTTAACAGCAACAATATGTTTAGTGAAAACCTTGGTGTCCTTCTTGGAGGTGGGCAAGGTTGATGTATCACAGAACTGGGCAGATGTCTGCAAACCTTTTGGAGATTAGTTGAATTTATAATAAATTTAATAAACAAATGTACCTTTCTCTAATGGATAGGAGCATTTTCAGTGTTGGTTTTGGTAGGCATGTATTTTGCACACATATGTAGGAAAGGTTTAGATTTCAATGGAAATAAATTAATTAAAACTCATTGACTCTAGCCTCAGTAACAATATTCTATCATAATATTCACATTTTATGCTGACTGCCCATTAATGCTATTTCTTTTACCTATTCCACTGCTGCTGAGGCATACATTATTTTCTACAAGGCTTTGAAAGGCACAGACAAGCATCTTCAATGAGAAATCATTTACCCCTTGTTATCTGTAAGTTTTGTTAACTCTTCTAAAATAAATTTTAGGACAGTCTGAAAGTCACGTTCATTCATATTCTATATGGGTTCTACAATGAAACAACAATTAAAATAGTGTCTGTATTGCAAAGGTTACTGATCTCAAGAAGACAGTATTTGTTTCAGTTTCAGGATCATTTACAACTTCCATGATAATGGAACTGACATCTAAAGTAATTATTCTCCAAATAAATAATTAAACAGAGTAAAGCAAGGCAATTTTAACTATTTATAGGAGGTGTCCTAAAAGACACTAAAAGCAATGATTTTTTTTCTTAAAGAAAATGGATTTACAGAATTTCTGCAAGTCATTACACAGGACAAAGACAGCAATGTCCTCTGCTTTCAACTAGAAGCCTTGAAGTGGCAGTCAGTGCTTTTCTTACTGCAGTTCAGACAATCTCAATGTTTTATGAAAATTATTAAGGAAGTTGGCAATGTCCAAATCATTTCAAGTTACTTCTGTGAATTACACAGATAGAAAATTTTCACTGCTTTGATGGAAGACTATAGATCACTAACAGTTAAAGGATTTTAGCCTGTGTTCTAGACTCATTTACTAGATCTCCACTGAATATAATTGAAGCCCAGGGTGAGGACCTTAGCTGTAGAAATGTATAATGGTAATGCAATAAAATATGGTGAGCTGATTCACTGATGTAAAACAAGTATAAGATTCTAAGCTGGCCAAGGTATTTCTGTTAGAACAGTCATGTGGATTTTGGCTTTTGTGTGTAGAAGAGATGCAGAGACATTTTAGGATAAGTGCAATATAAAATGCATCACAGTGTTCAAGGTTCATGTAGTAAATAACTCATTCAGAATGCTGCAAGAGATGTTTGCATTCCTATCTTATTAAATCAAAATTCCAGTCTCAGTCCCTGGGAAGAAGAAATTTTCTTTGTTGTAGACAGTGTAATGGTACCCTGGGGAGTGTTAGGGTCACAGATAAGACTAAAGATTCTATCAACAGGATCTTTGAATTTACTGTCTTTTAGCACCACAGGGAACTTTCTCTTCAGCCTACTAGTCTTTAAATTTTTTTTTTTTTTAGGAAATCATTACTCATTAAATATAATTAATAGCAAGAAGAATGAGAGAACTCAATTAAACCAGTGTCCTCTTGTTTAAGCACAAACATTTTGCCAACAGTTTCTCTGGAATTACAACATCTCAGGTTTCAAATTAAATCTGAAATCTAACCTACCATTTGGGACACTAAATATACAACTTTCTCTAGAGAGAAACTGTCTGTTCAGTTCAAGTGCTGCTGCATCAGCAGTGACCTACCAGGAGAAGGAAAACTCAGCCCTTAGCCTTGCTGACAAGATGCTTCATACAGCATTTGAAAAACACAAAGTTGTTGATCCTGGGAAACGGTTCCAAACTGCTGTTAAAAATTATATTTTATAATTATAACCTTTCAGTGTGGCTGAAAGATTTACTTGTCTCACATACAGAGCTCATGTTATCTCCTGGACATCAGAGTGAATGGCAGGAATGTGACCATTGGTTGTATCCCAGATAATCCAACTCTGTGAAAGGGCACAGGCCACTAATTTGTGAAATCATGAGCAGCATCCTCTGTTGCATTGCCACCTTGGTTCCCAGGGTAATTTGTGGTAAGGGAAAGAAGAGGAATAAGTCTTTATGTTCCACAGATATTTTCTCTTTCACAGCAAAATTTATGCAAAGTATAACTGCTCTTACAGGTGGCAAGTCCTGCCCCAAAATTCCCAGCAAAATCCTAATTAGAACTTGCTCTTGAGAAATTTGAGACATTTGCATTTGATTTTTATGTGCCACTGATGGTCCAAATCAAAGGGATGTTTGCTGCCCATAGATCATGTTCACCATGGCACTTCCCCTGGCAGGGAGCTCACAGTTAGTGATCCAAAATGTGTTAGGATGGCAAGGAAATGGGCATGCAAAGAAAAACGAGTGTTTCTCCTCTTAGCCAGCACACCCCTGGTGCTACAGAGCTATCCCAGACCTGCTCACACATGCTGCATGTGGCAAGTACCAAATTAGGTTGATAATATGTGAGCTACCATGTGCACAGAGCCTGTGTGAGATTGGCCTGGCCTCTCAGCCAGAGTTTTGCAAGTTAACTTAAAGCTGGAAGGTTCAATTTGCTTCTGAGAAGCTACTGTAAAAATCAGAAGGCATGCAGTAGGCAGAGTGCTGCATTTACTGTCTTTTCCCACCTTGTGGATGATTTATAAGCAGTTTAAATGTTAGGGGTCAGCTCTTACTCCCATCTCAGTTCTTTCAGGTAGGATCATCGTTTTGGTCAGGCTGTTTTCTCCTTTGACTTATTTTATCAAAACTGGACTGTTAATTGGAGACAGGGTTTGGCTGCCTTTACTGTGAAATATAAGTCTGTTATCACTGCAACCACATTCTTCCCTAGGTGATTTCCACTTTGGCTTTAATTATTTTAATTTTTTTTTAATCCCATGAAATATAAAGTATTTGCTTACTTGGGTAAGCTGGATAGCCCTTTGGTCTAAACAGAGTTCTTTCATTTTGAGATTTCTGATATGCTAAACCTCTGTGAAAGTTTGATAAAAGGTAGCTTTGAGGCTTCTAATTAATTATGTACAAAAAGTTGACAGTACTCCACTGGGAGGTGTTCCTAATAATCCATGCATGTAATATAGTGGGAACATTGTTTATAAATATAAATGAATTGGAAGGTTTGTAACCTTGGAATAATAGAAGATGAGAAATCAAATCATGGCTGGCAACCTCACAATTAAATGTTTCAAGATTAAATGACCTACTTGAAAGCTACATTTTTATCTTTGTTTTCCAGTAAGTAGAGGAAAAATAATCCCTGTAATAGCTCCTTTAAGCTCTTACTGAGAGTGAAGCAGGGAAATGTTTGTTTTAATAATTCATATCTCCCACAAATGAAAAGACACACTCTTACAGTTTGGCCTGGCTGGAAAACGTACAGTTCACATCATGCTGAAAGAGAGAGTAGAGAAGGGAGAGAGAAAGAAGGTGGCAATAAATTAGCTACAGAACAGTGGCTAAAAGATATTGAAAGTCACAGGTAGGAAAGGAAAAGCAGTCTCAAAATTGGAAAAGTCTGTGGGGAAAGTATTTAAAATATTAACAAAGCAAGGAGAATCCAAAGTGTAGAGGAAAAAACCAATCTTCAGATTGAATTCACTTCTGTCATCATAGCATTTGGTGGATTAAGAATCCTATTACCATTGGCCAGCATGGATTTTAAAAACCCCCTACCTTATCAGCATCAGTGTTGCACCTCTTTTGCTTATGCTTGGCAGCAGCAGAACAGCCACGTCCTGGAGAAGGAGCAGCACATCAGCAGTGCAGGGTCAGGTCACTCAGAACCAGCCCTTTGCAGCTACTGCTTCAGCTCTGTTCTGCTGGGATCACTAAAAGGAACATTTACAAGCTGAAAATCACATTTCTGTCTGTTCTCATGAAACTTAAAAGGGATTACCTTCATAGTTGTGAAGTTAAAGAAGCTGAGAATAAAAATCTACCTTTTAGTTGTTTTCTCTCAATGTCTGACTGTTGCAATGAGAGGCACAACTCCTTCTCAAGGCTGCTACAGTAGTAAAGGGCACAAAGTGACTCAAGATTGTTACAGGGAGAAAAACTGACTGAGCAAACCCTGCTTTTCTCCCTGCAGCCCTTTGCTAGCAGAAGTGATCACTGACTGCTGCTCTGCACCAGCAGCAATGTTTGCCAGGCTGCTCTGAGCTGGCTCAGCCTGGCTGGCCCAGGGGCAGCACCACCCTGCTCACACCTGCTTGCTGGAAAGACCCTTATGCAACTTTTCATCTTTGAAAAAGTGCTAATTTCAAAAGTCAGCAAACTCCCTTTGGCCCTTTCTAATCTTTGTGACAGCACTTAAAGCTTGAGGCCTCTGGGATTACTTTTAAACATTAATTTCCATAGAAAACACTCCTGTTTCTCAAACATAGAGAACAAAATAACTAACCTGCTGCGTTCTCCTTTCTTCACTGGCATGTACAGCACAGCTGACATGATTTAAAAAGTCGTCTAAACAGCAAAATTCCAAGGAGCCATGTTAAAGTGTTTTGCTTCTTGTTTGCCATTGACCAATGGACCAGCAGATTTGGGAAAATGCTGTCCTGCTTTGCAAGAACACTGAAATAAAAATGAAGAATAACTCATAGCTAACACTTTCGTGTTCATTTTCAGTATGTCAGAGGGAAACATTCATTTAAGAAATAGATGTTTTTGTGTCTGATTTTGAAAGCAAAGCTCTGTTTGGGATCCATCTCCTCATTTCCATATGAGTCACAATAAGATGCAAAGCCCCAGAAGCACACAGTGGGCTGCAAACAGCAGATGCTGAGCTAATCTGCAGCCCGTTGTGATGCCTTTTGCTGCTCTGCTTGTTGGTCCCAAGAGATTTTTATCAGGGCAGACATTACAGTTAATTCTTCAGGGATATGGAGAAATATCTAGGGACAGTGGGCCTTGAATCTCTTTATGTTTATTTAACAGCTGATTGTTATTTAATTATTTGTTGGAGTATTTTTTTAAATAATACAAATATTTGAAGAGAAGTACCTTGTTTTAGGTTTCTGCTTCAGAAACCCAGGAAAGAAAACATGTGGCAGATATTTCATGACTGTATTTTTAACCTTCACATGGGAAAACTGAGAGGGAAATTTGCACTTCAAACTATAGCTGGAAACAAACCACCCACATACAGAGATAATAAAACATCAAAAAGCCTGTGAAATATGCTGGCACATGTATATGTGTTTAAAAGTGAAAAAAAATGAAGAAACTGGGAACAGGAAACCAAAGTTCTTTTCCAGCTGTAATATTAGTTATAATAAAGCAAAGCACTAAATTTTTTAGTCTTTGACTCAAGCTCAGCTGAAGTGATATGGTAAAAATGAATGTTTTCTGTAGTATTTAGATTGCTGAACATAAACATATCTGCTCACAGGATTGAGAATATTGAAAGATGTAAACATCACTCAGCCTCATTAATTCTATCTGGCTTAAAAACTGTTGTGCTCTGGGGAACATGCTATTTTATTAAAGTGAAAGTTCTGAAAATGTATAATGGAAATGTAATATCATATTACTTGTGATCTTAAGGCTCAGCACTAAGTTGAACCCAGAAGAAGCTTCTTGTTGACTTTTGCCAGGGTAACGTGGCTGCAGGAGCAGTTCCACACATGATTTCCTCTCATTTTGACATGACAGCACAATGAGGAAAATTAAATTTTGCAGTGCTGGAGCACCCTGTGCTACTCCTCTTGGTCAGCCATGGAGTTTCCTACAGGGGACAAGCTTGCACAGATAAATATATTGAAAGCTGGAGGTCAGATTAGTTCCCTGGGACAGTCTGCTGCTACTGAAAAATCCTCCAAGAGCTTTTCTCTTCTCTGCTGGCAGTTTCTCTCTTGGTCTTTGCTGGGTTTCTCTGTGAGCTGGGATGAAGCTCTGGGTGTCCCAGCAGTGCCACCCCAGCACAGGGCACAGCATCTCAGAGATTACTCCTTTTGGCATGTGGCCACTGCTGAAGTACATTGCCAAAACCAGAGTTTTTGACCTGAGTTTTGGCTTTTTTTTTTTTCCTTTAATTTTGATAGGCTTTTATTTTATTCTGCAGCTGTTAAAGTGTAGGGTATTAAAATTAAGTCTGGGAGTGCTGGAAAAATCCTGTACAGTGAGCTGTGCCCCAGTGCCTGAGGTCCCATTTTGAGGTAGATCTGTTATCAGACATGAAACTGGAAATAGCAGCTCTCACTTGATGAGCTTTTCTTTGGTACAGGAACAAAGGTACTAAGAATCTGTAGCTGATAGTCATTGCTATTTTGATATCAAAGCTTCCTTATCTACTTGGCAAGTGATTCAGGGATTTTCTCTCTCTCCTAGGTGCCTCTGCAATATGTTTGTTGTAATCTCTCATATATCCTCATTACGCTTTTTGCTCCACATTAATAAGAAATGAAGAAGTCAGGTTGCATTAGTTTTCTTATCTTATCCATCTCTTTTAAGAATTCCTCCCCAAAAAGTTAAATGCCCTCTTTTCACTTGACTTTCTCATATCCCTTTCCTATGAGCTTTTCTTCTCCATTCTGTGCTCACAATATCTCTGCTCTGTGACCTGAGTTGACCTCCCCAAAGCTTTTAACAAAATGATTAAATACAGAATTTTTAGCTTTCATATGTGCATTGCACACACCAGCATTATTCTTATATGTATAAATATACTTCTGCTTAGTTTTTAATCCTTCTCTTATGTCTTCCTCCCTCCCCACATTTTCATGCAAATGGGTTTGCTTTATCTGCCCCAGCAGATGCTGTGAGCTGTGACAGGCTCTCCTTAGCACTTCTGCCAGTCTCTACTGGCTCCAGTCAGATCTGTTCTGCTTTCCTGCAAAGGCCAGCTCTGAGCCATCACTTTGGCTCTGCCATGAAAATTATCTCAGATGTTGATGACTTCAAACTCACAAGAAACAGAGACAGGCAGAAGCTGTGATATTTGAATTTGGGCTCGGATTGTAAGTTCTACAGAGTTCAGGCTATCTTGATCTGCCTAGTATAATGATAAAGGTTGCAAGCAAAATAGCAACGGAGGTAGCTCTGATTCTAATGATAAGGAAACTCAAAAGCCTTTAGTTTGGCACCAGCTTCTAGCAGAAAAAGTTAATTCCCAATTGACCATTTATCAGTCTTAGAGTTGACAAACACTGATTAACAAACACTGGCTTTTGTAATCAGATGGGAAACACTGCTCAGAGCCAGTGTCTTCTTCGTGAAATGTTAATGTGTTTCCTTTCCTATACCAGAGGAAAAAAAAGGGAGTGATAGCATGTTTTTTAGTAATGTACAACTGTATTTCCAAGTAACTCTGACATGATCTCAGAAAAAAAAAAAAGTCACCAAAGGGGAGAATTGCACATCTGTAGCCCTTCCTGATACTAAGAACCAGGACATGCAAAACTGACACAGTGGAGGTCTACTTTATTGGGACAAACATGCTAAAAAGTCTCTGAAACACCACAGGGTTTATTGCTCTATCATGCCAAAGGTACCAGGGAATTTTGGTAAAGTGCTGATGCAAAATACTATGGGATGGCTGCAGTAGCTGCTATACATTTTACTCATTGCCTACAGTATCACTCTTTGAGTCCCATTTTACAGACCCTAAAGAGGAGGTGAGGTATGCTGCAATCCCTACTATCTAGAAAAAAAGGCTGCTGTATGATAGAAAACCAACAACAACTTGTCTCAAAGAATATTCCACAATCCACTGACCTGTGGGTGTCTGAGATGCCAAAAGATGAGGAGGCATGGCTGCACAGGGCATCAGTCAATCGCAGGAGCTCCCCAAGACCCAGAGGAAATGAAAATGCTGCTCAGAGCAGGAGCTGAATGTCCTTTCATCTGCTGGCATTGGAGAGACCAACCTGCAAGTGAAAAAGGCACATTGACAGCTGTAAGCCTTTAGGTCAGTGCCTCCATTTTGCTAAAGCAGTTCCTTAACAACATACAGTTCCTGGATTCCTTTTTATGGGCTCAGTTATCAGGCATTGTGTTGGTATGTTCCCAGCTCTTTGTGAGCAGCAAGTGGTGGGAATATAAACCAAAGTGCTGCTTCTGAGCCTGTGCCTTTAGTGAATCAGGTTTTTACACCTATTCACTTTCAGGTCTTTTTTTTTTTTTTTAAAGAGTATTTAGCTCACACACACACAAAAAATCTCTGTTCCATTGCTGGTGCTTTGGCATAGCCTCCAGCCTCCTGTAGTGAATTGTGTCTGATGCAGCTTCAATCCACAATATATCTCCTATTTCCCTTCAGTTGCTCTCCATTTTCTTTTAAACTGTGAGCCAAAAATTACAATTCTTGGAAGGCCTTTTACACATATACTAAAAAGTATGCTTTTAACCAAGGACTTCTGCCTGCATGTGCTGTGAAAGACATTGAAAAAGGGGACAGGGAAGCATGGTGGGAATTTTCTCCTCCTTTTGAAGCCCTGCATGAATGTGCTGCTTTGGAGGGACGGTGCTGCCCAGTGCTGAGGGTGTATTGGGTTGGATGGGTGTTTGTGTGTCTGCATGCAAAGATGCTCCCCTTCCCTCAGCACCTGTCTAGTAAGGGACACAGATAATTTTTAATCTGCCATCAGATAATTTTTATACAAGATACAGCTAGGGGAAGGGCAAAGCCACATTATCTATGTAGGCTGTGCTTCCATCACAGTTTTGTAGTTGTTTCAAGTTGCATAAGCATGCAATCTCATTTCAATCCTGGATACTAATGCACATGTACTGATTCTGAAGACGCTATTGCTGCTTTTTACTGTGTCATAAATTTGCACTTATCTTAAAATAGAAATTCAAATTTTGTTCTAAACACCTTTGTAGGTGTTAGAATTGGTGCCTTAGATACCAATTCATCAAGTATTGGAACATCTGCCTCTCCTAACCAGAGTGTTTTGAGGATCATGAGCCACTTGAAGGGATTTGTGGGGGGTGTGTGGTGCTTCTGAGTGTGCAAAATTATATGAGATAGATTTGGGCAGCATTTCCTTTTTACTTCCTGGACCCCCAACTTTGTTATCCTGTTGGCTGTCTTCAAGACTTGCACTGAATAACTCTCTGGAGTGAAAGCTGGTGTTGGGGAAGAGAATAACAAGCACTCTTTACACTTATGGGTCTAAGGCTGCCTTCTAAGGTTGAGAATTTTTATTTCCCAAGACTTTTCCGGATGGTTCTCAGCTAGGGCCATGATTGTTTGGCAGTAAAGACTCAAACTCTGCGGAAGGAGACTCACACCCAGAGCTTGTGTTCCCTCTGTTTGTCCAAAAGGAAGAGAATAACCAAAATAATTGTTTTGAAATATTTAGGGTTATTACTACTGTGCTGAGCTCGGCAGGCCATTTCCTTCCCATGTAAATATAAACACTGATCATAAATGGAAAAAGATGCAAGAACTACAGATTAGGAACATAAATTGTTAACTTGTTGGGCTTCATGTTCCCACTCTCCAACAGAGAAGGAAGGGTCATATTGTGGATGTGAACAAAGTAAATGTCAAGTAAAGGGAGAAAAATGAGTGCATGAATATTTGCATATGTACAGGAGAGAAAATCTTGGGCAATTTGCTTATGGCATTTCTTTGCTCTTGAGATGAATTTTAAATAATAGGAAATAATTCTTTCTAGGCGTTTCCATAAATGATGATTTATATAATTTTGCCTCAAGGCAATTGCTATGATATATAGATAAAAATATATCAATATTTGTGCAGATACATCTGCTATGGATGAGTCATGTTTCTTCAATTAAAAATGTATTCTTGATGCAAACATTTCTAAAAGTTGTCATGTTCCCCCATTCATCTCCTGTTGCACTTTCCAGTTTTCCTACACTTAAAGAGTCATTTTTATTAAAATAAAATGTTTGCAAATGTCCTGGAGATTTTTGTTAAGTAATGAAGAGATAGTAATAAATGAATGTATTTTTATAGAATTTGATGAATTGTGTTGACATTGCAATCCTGTAGACTTAGTTCTAAATGAAGCAACAAGTCTGGCAGGGGATTTTAACTTGCAAATGGGTTGTAGAAGTCAGTCCCAGTCATGTGCAGTGATGCTGTCTGCTGGAATACAGCAAGTCCCAGTTTCAGATTTGCTGAAGATCTGTACTCTTTCCTTTAGAGTGGGATTTGTGGTAAAGAAGAGCAATCCCACTCATAACACAGTGCACCTATTCCAGCTTCCCATTTCCATAATCTGTGCTATTGCAAGCAAATCTGCTGCTCCTCTTTAGTGGAATACACAGCCAGTCTTGGATGAAACAATGTCTTACAAAAATCTGGCAGGAATCTGTAAATATAGTTTTAATGCCCTAAATCTAAAGATCACAGCATTCAATTCTACAGCTAAATATAAGAGTAGGATAATCAGTGGCCCTCATCTTTGGTATTTGTATTTTTTGATCATTGTGCTTAAAGCACATTCTTGTATTTTCTTGACTTTCACTATGCTTTAAAATTAGGTACGTATATAATTCAAACTCAGAAAAAACACAAGCTGACCTGGACCAAAGAATAATAAATTTCTAAGGATTTCTCAATTCAATTTCCTCAAATGAATGCATAACATAGACAGAGAGGTTAAAAAGCCTTACACGTTTTGATTACAAGAGGCTGGATGTTGTACAACCTTTTTTGCTGGTGTTCTCAAGTCACTTAGGAAAATTTTTATTCACCAAAATTGGGTTCTCCATCAGGAATATTTTTGTTTATTTGAAAAGAAATCTTGGGGAAGCTGATGAGAAACCTACATATTATCCCAGAAAATAAAAAGATAAATCTTTGGAAATATTCAAATTTTAGTCTTTCATACAAAGCTGTTTTGTGAACAGACTGCATTCTGTCTTTCTGTTTCCCTTTTTATAGATCACCATATTATGCTTCTCTATAGAGTTAAAACATTTACTTCTCACTCTTGTGTGATAAATAAAAGAACCAGCTTCCTATTTTCATTAATTCTGCTTTCTCAATAATTTCCAACTGTTAATGAGTATGATCAAATAATTTCTGTGACATTATTTAGGCCATTTTAAGCCACATTGTAAGCCATTGCTCAGGGTAATTTTGAACTCAGAAGTCATAGAAGTTCTGCAGCAACCTGTCAGATGAATGCTGAAAGGATTGGCACCCTGAGAGGTGATCCCTGCTGTCAGCACGAGTCTGTTCAAAGAGAACAGAGCACAGCTGGCCACACCAGCTCCTTGCTAAACTAAAGAGTAAAATAAGGATCATGCAAAAGGAGTGAAACTCTGGTAGAAATAAAGTAAAACAGAATTAAACCCTTCTAAGCTTCTGCTTCTTTTTGATGAATTTTGCTCTCTGTGACTTGTTACTGCTGGAGCAGACAGAGGCTGCAGACAGCTCCTGGCCAGCCGTGGCTGCCAGGACCAGGAGTCTGTGCTCTGCTCCCAGGTCCTCGACCATCCATCAGGTGGTGTCTGAAGGGAATGAGTTTGCAAAGAGTTTTGGGAAGGACTCATTGGAAGGAATGAGGCATTCAGTTTGCAAAGGATGGTGTTTGTGACTTGCAAAGTTTCTTACTATTACAGATAATCATGAGTGTTAGTTTCTTTTCTTTCAAAGGTAACAGAGGAAGAGCTAAAATACACTATAAATTGAAGTAAGGAGCAGGTCTCCAGATTCCTCATAGGATAGGTATTGCTGCTGTCCATGGGGTAGAATGCATTGTACTTTACCTGTTCTTGTTCCATGAGCTTTCAGTGATGAACAGACATAGATCTTAAAACTATTGCATTTGCTTCACTAAAGCTGGATGTAGTGATACCAGAAATGGGTCCTGCAGGCTGTTGAAGAGATTCTTCATTGAAACTGGCAGTCACATTGGGAAGCAGCTGTTGGCTGTAGGTAGATAATTTTAAAGTATTTTTGAAAAAGGTAGAGGATAATTCTAAATTTCTATAGCACAAGCCAAGATAATTCCCTGAGCAGTCTAACCAAGAAAATTGCACAGGTCCTTGACACAATACTACCAGATTTGATATAGCTTTTCTCTGGGATCCCTTGTACTGGAGAATTAAAGAAAATGTAATGAATTCTGTGTGGGTATTGTAATTGGCACGCAGGGTGTGAAGGAAAAGAAATCTATAGAATATGTTTAGTTACAGTCTCAGGAAATAGTAAAACCTCCCTGGTTTATAGAGCCTGTAAAGGTGCTCTACTGCAGCTGGCCATCGTAATGATAAAATACATTTTATGTGATCACAGGCAAGTTCTCCCTGTGTGTTGAGCAAATCCCTCTGAGCTTCTACCTTATAGATACAGTTGTATTTATCTACATTAAAGGTTACTCAGAGACTTTGAGGTCTTTGTGTGAAACTCCTTATTGTAGGAAGTCAAAATAGTATTATGCAATCTTAAGAATAAAACCTAACTTCCAGCTCCCAGGGTGTTCCTAGCAGAGAGAACTTTACCCAGGTGAGTGACACTGAGGTGTTGTGAATACAGTTTTGCTGATAAAGTAAATAAGCTACCACCTTTGTGGATTAAGAAAGATTTAAACAAGTAAAGTGCCAGCTTCTCCTATTCCAGTGGGTTTAGCATGAAACCTGAAGTTGCTCCCCACCTTTCAGGAAAGCCAAATTATATTATATAGTGTGTTTTGAGTAACAATTATTAACAGCTTTGGCAAATAAAAAATAAAAAATAAAAAGACTACTTCTTGTACATGATTAAGACACAGAGTTTTCAAAAATTAATATTAAAATAGCTGTATGTTTTGGGATAATAAATTAGGAACTGTGGTACATTATAATAAAAATAATCTCCATTTGCATGTGCTAATTAATTTCTGCTTTATTACATCAACATTTGGGAGTAGTTGCCTTTTTAACAGGAATAAGTTTGCTTATTGTCTGAAACGAAACACTGAACAAACTCAGTGAAGGTTACCCTTTTCCTTTCAATTATCAAGGTTAATGATAAAATTAATTAGATTGATTTTTTTTACCTTTGATTAGAAGAATTTACCTTGTTTCAGCTTTGACACAGAACCTGGATCTGCAGTGAAAGATTTTGCCTTCTGTACTAAACTCAGTAGTTTTGTGACATCCTTTTTAAAAGCTCTTCCATGTTTTTGCTACTCAGATGATGTCAGATTATGGAACTCAAATTAGAGACTCTGTATTTGTTTTATCTTGTCATTATCCCTTTCCTGCTCTAATTCAATAATGAAATCTGCTTTTATGAAATAGTTTAACAGTTTAAGATGAAACAGATTAAAAATTAATTGGTTTCTGTTCTTTTCATGTACTGCCCATTATAGTTGCAGTTATAATCTAGAGCACTGACATGAGTCATCAGTAGAATATTACCTTTATTTCTGATTTGCTTTTCTCTGTAATTAGCCTGATTTCTGTTCTTTGGCTGTTATAAATATAATGAGGAATAGCTGAGGACATTAATTTTGCTCAAATATTCTGCTGCTGTCTGGCACATTCTAAAAGCATTAACTATGGTTTCATCTTGAATGGCACAAAGGCCCCAACATCATAGATGTGCTCAGGCTAAGCACAGACATTCTCCTCAAGAGTTTGTAGGCTAAATAAACATGGGTTAATTGGCAAATACAGAAAGGTCTGGAGAACAAATAATTATCTCATTTACTGGTGGGTAACAAAAATTTTAATTGATTTGCCCTCTGTGACAAATCTGTGCCTGGATCAATAGTTTAATCTGAGTCTGAAATTTATTGCCTTAATGAGAAGGACATCTTATTTCAGCTGTAAGATGACCCTTTCCTGATTAATCAGACTGAGAAAGCATTAGTAGTTAGCTTCTGCAACCTTCTGCCTCTTAGCAATTAACAGAGGGACTAATTCTGCAAGGTAAGGAAGCCTTTCTGGGTGGTGGCAAATATTTCTTTCATTGCCAAGGAGTTTGAAGTCTTGGTAATAGCAATAATACAGAAGAAATAAAAGTGCCAGGTCAAATAGGAAAGGATTAGGAATGGTTTGCATCCAGATCATAAGAGATAATTAAGCAGCTGGACTTCACGTTGTCATTGGAGTGTATAAAGAGATCCTGATGGGACAGCTTCCAAAGGAAAGTTCTGGTTGGTCTCCTTTTACTCTGATGTTCCCACATGTTTTCTCTGCTCACACACTTTCACTTTTCCTACACTTTATATTTCTTCTCATTATTATTTCAGACATGGCCTCCCTTTATGCCTCCCTGTTTTCAAAGCATTTTAGATGGTCTCTGTCAGGAGCACATCCATAGTGCAGTAGTAACCCTGTCTCCCCGTTCTGTGCAGCTCCAGCCTTCAGGGCCTGGCTGGTGCTCCACTGCAGCCCACTCATCATCAGCCTCGAGGGGCGTGTGCCACTTCTCAGAACTGCACTCAGAAACACCTCTCAGCTGCACCTTTTACAAGTGTGATTGTCAGCCCCCTACTTCACAAACTAGTTCAGACAAGAAAAATGGACCCTGTTCTCCTCGAGTGGCTGGGAGCACCCAACACTCCAAAACCCAAGTCATTGTCTGCAGAGGTCTCATACCTTGGTGAGTAGCTTCTTTTGTTTAACTTGTCATAACCATTCTAAAAGCAGAATGGCCTTATTTATTTTAGCATGACTGACAGGCAGGCAGCATGCTCATCAACCTCAGTGAACTCTGCTTCTGTATGAAGATCCATTTGACAGCAACCATGAACTCTTTCAGCATAACAAAAGTCACTAAAATATTTAATATTCTGCTTTTAGTGGGAGGGGCCATCCAGAAAGCACCAACATTTCTGCTGGGCTATTTGCTTAATAGAAGATTGATCCAACTAAATGTGGTTTCCTTATCTCAAGGCTATCAGAGATAGGGATCTTTAGTTATTATAATTACCCTATACACAGTTAGAAGAGGAGGATTAGGAGGATTATATATATATAGATATAAAGAAAGTTGCAACAAAAGTCTAACTAGAAATCTTAAAATTTCCTTTTCCCCTTTTCTTATCTTTTTGCCATATAAAGAAAATTCTTTTTTTTTAATTAAGAGATGATCAAAGTCTCCTTTCTCACTCAAATGATCATATCTTAGCTGCCTTTTAGCTATTGAGAAATCTGTTTTTCCTCTATCTGCTAGTTTGCACCTTCATATTATTTCCTGATTTCATGTCAACACTCCATATTTGCACTCCTGTGGTTTCTCAACTGTCATATCTTCAATACAAGAAAATCCACTGGCTTTCTCCTTCTCTATTGTAAAGTACATATATGATTTACTTTGAGTATTAAAAGCAGGAGTGTAAGAAAAGTTAAATATTTGTTACTTCATTGGAGATGAAGACCAAATAAATAGCTCCATAACCATTCCCTTACATTTCATTGCCCATAGCTATGGGCTGTGGGTACTGAAAACAGATAGAATAAGTTGTTTTCTTTTGTGAGCAATAGTCAAGAATGTCACAGTCACTAAAATTTTGCAAACTAGCAGGTAGCTGCTTGGAATTTTGTTGGCAACTATCTCAGATCCACCTTTCCTTACATTGTCTTCTCTGTGCCTAAAGCTTGAGCAATCTGGAGGTGTCATGTAAGGAATTCCAGCTGAGGAGGCTGCACACTGCTTTGGTGCCACTTGTTCTGCTGACCTGCTTCCTTTTGCTGGAGGAGATTAGGGTACACTGGCACACCATGTAATCACAGGGCTCTGTCTGTGCAGTACAAGTCACAGGAAAGGAGCTTACATTTTTCTTTTAATAAGTCAAACTTGTTTCAGCATGTACAGTCGTGGCTTGTCAGCTCCCTGCAGTGTGGCTTAGCTTTTGTGTCTTGCCTCATCCTCAGATGAGTCCCAAAGGTCGCTTGCCTACACCCCAAGCAAGAGTCTTAACTGTTAGCAGAAGGGGAACACTTCTGTTAAACTGCTGTGTAACCCTAAAAATGAGCTAGAGGTAATCAAATAATGATAATTTGAGTCATTGTTTTATCCCTGCACTGAGTATTTAGCAAGAACTTTGAGGCTTGGAAATATTCTTGCCAAGATAGTCACTTCTTGCCATATTCAAAATGTTTTTGAAGGCAGTAAACAAAGCACTTCCAAAATCATTCTAAAAACTCAGGGATAATGAAAATTTACTGTTATTTGTGGAATTGCAGTGGGTATATTCCTTTTTCACGATCTACAGATGGAGAGAGTCATGATCACAGTAATACTGTGATGGGTAAAACATTGACAAGAGCATCAATTTACAGCGACCAAAACTGGGAACGGATTTGGGTTTCATTTGGAGTGAAGGTAAACTCAGTGGCCTGGGCATCACTGCCTATGTCTACAAACAAAACTGAATTAAGGTGGAGGGATTTTTAGGATCAATGGTACATGGACAACACCAAAATGAACACATTAGGTATATAAGCCTCCCAATCACAGCCAACTTTTATTTTTTTCCCCTGTAATTTAACCTTTGTTTTATGGTTTATTAACTCACCATGCCCACAGAGAGGTGCTTTTGAAGGGAAAGCCACCAAGAATTACAACTGTGTCACTAGAGTGCATTTTTAAAATAAAAGTCAAGGTAATTTTGCAAATGGACAGTGCCTTCTCATTGAAAATTTAATCACCCTGTACATGGGGTTGATAGCTCGAGCGTAGCTAATGTCTCCATTCATTTATCCTTTCATCTTTGGATGTTGCAGCTCAGTATGGAGGAACAGCAGAAATCAGTGCAGTGACTTTGGCAATTATCACAATATTTACTGTGCTTCATGTGAACAGGACTGATTCATATGGTCTGCAGGTAGCCTGAAGGAATGGCCTACTCAATTTCCTGTCCCCTGATGCAAGTTCAGGGTCAATGCAGCAGACAAAGGGAGCTCTACTACCCCACTACCTGCATTCATTCTTCAAGCAGACTGAAGCTCCAGTTTGCTTCAGGGTACCAAAGAGCTGGTACCAGTGTCCCCAAACTCAGTCAAGTTTCCTTTTTTTGCTGGATTTCTCTGAGAAATGATGACCCAGAAGTAGCTATGAAGATTTCCTCTATTCAGTGAATATTCCCTGTTCTTTGAATATGCATTTTAAAGTCAGAAGTTAATAGGAAACTTTACAGAGTTTTCCCTAAATTATCTTGCCTTAAAACCTGAAAGAATTCTTCTCCATGTACAGTACATTGCAAAAACACAGGCATTTGCATGACACTGAGAGTTCTTTTTACTATCTGCTTTTGGCTGTCTGCATTTAGCTGCTTTTCTTTATGACTACTAGAAGGTTCAGAGATTTTATCACTTCACTCCCAGTCTAAGATCCCTTCTTTTTCAGCTCATAGTAATTGTGTGAAACGGCTTTCCATTCACTTTCATCAAAGGATGGAGCCCTGCTGAGGCAGCAGCAGATCAGCAACATGAGTGATGTCTCTGGGCTGGTAGGATGCACCCACTGCTTCCCATGCCCTCATCCTTCAACTCACTGAAAGGGGCACTGCAGAAAACTCCACTAATACACAAATGCAGCTTGTTCATCTGGGGAGGGGAGCTTGCCTGTGGTTTGTTGTTGTTGTTTTGAAAGGCAAAACAAAGAAATGCAGCCTCCTTTAAGGGAGCACCAGAATTCAAATGCAGAAGTCTTGTCAATTAGCCCCCCTTGGAGCAATACACAGAGGTTTGTTCCTTTCTTGATATCCTACTAGTTCTGAGGAATCTTAACTAAGAGGATGGCCTCGTTTTTCTGTACCAACACATCCAGGAAGGAAAGCTGTATTGCAAATACAGTAGAGGGACACCTCATGAGTGACAAGAAGCCTGGACAACCTGAGTCTCTGCATGAGGCAGGGGAAGATGAAGGGACAAACCCAAAGTCACCCTGAGACTGTAGAAAGTAGGCTATAAGCATAACCTAGATGGTCAGACAAGTCTGTGCATATGTGGACAAATTTGGGCAGGAAAAATGAATGTACTTAATCTAAAGAGCAAGAGCCATTAAAGAGAACTAGATATCTTCATTAGGGAAGAAAAAACATTCCTGAAAATGTTTAATGGGCACACTGAGAGACTGGAATTATAAAACATTTCTGACTAACTCACCAGGATATTGAGAAGAATTTGAATTCTGCAACAGAACTCAGGACAATTTGTACTACTTCCTTGTAATAAGACACCATAAAGAAAGAAATCGTAATTATTTGACTTCCTTTATATGCAGCTGATAGATACCTTTAAGTACTGCAACAGCTTGCTAATGTACCCCTAGTATTTGAAGAAATACCTGAAGTAAATACATTG
The DNA here is from genome assembly GCA_003676055.1 of Chloebia gouldiae. Lineage (NCBI taxonomy): Eukaryota > Metazoa > Chordata > Aves > Passeriformes > Passeridae > Chloebia > Chloebia gouldiae. The sequence continues at coordinate 7,170,951 of QUSF01000024.1, forward strand.
ATGAAACCTCTCATAAACTGCCAGGTGGGTAAGGGGCTATTTAACTTGCTCAGGTTGTCTTTGTACAAGCTCTTCCTGAGCAGGTCTGTAGGTGACCTGATCAGAGATCACAGGCAGACTCAGAAGTTCAAGGAAAACTGCACTTAGTTTCATGATGGAAGTTTACATAGGTTGCACCAGAATGTGAAGACCAAATATGCCACAGGAAATTCCTGTGAGTTACAATTTAGTTTTCAATAATTAATCTGGGACTATTAAAATTATAATCTTCCTCACCAGTTTTCTTGGAGGTTATTTGGAGGCCAGCCTGAAGAACTATTTGTTGCTAACTCAAACATCTAAATGTGAAAGTCTTACTATTCAGTTTTACATGATTATGTTTTAAAAGACACTGCTACCAATTAGAGGAGAAATTTCATAATTAAAAAAAATCCCACAGTAAAACCTACAACTTGTAATCATCTGTAGTAATTCTCAGAGCAGACAGCATATTAGAGACAGACTATGCTGTATTTCTCCTCCCTGTCTCCTAAAGGAAACAGCACTGAATCAAGAACTTTTTGTATTCTGGGTTTCTCAGAAATTTAATAATGATCCCAATCTGATTTTTTCTTCATCTCGTCTCCAACCCTTTTCCCCCCCCCCCCCCCCCAAGATCATAGCAATCTTAAAATTTGATGTCTCAAAGTCTCATTATTCTTCTGAGAGAGTGACTGTTTTCCCATTTCATGGTAGCTTACAAGGCTGATTGTTTTCATGGCTGTGTGGGGCCAGGCATTCAGCCTTGACAGGGCAACAAATTTAGGTAACTTTTTCAGTGACAGGGTGGCTGGAGAAGCAAGAACCATGTGGCAGTGCAGCTTCTCCTGCCCCTAATGTGCCATCTCCAAGGTCTTTTCCTGTGGAACCAGTCCCAGCATTCTAAATCTGAGAGAGCAGCCAAAATATTAGTCAGGTTTTCCTTCAGAGGTCTGATTTTCATACCTTATATTCTGATTAGACTTTTTTTTTTTTTTTTGGTAATGTCATTTATTTAAAACACTTTTTCTTGGCACAAGGTGTTTGTTTATTATCTAAATGTAAGTGGGGCTATGAATGTTCTCAAAAGAACACTGACCTTTAAGCATATGTACAACATCTGTAGGAAACAGCTGGAAAATCTATCACGTGCTTCTTCAGGTAAAAGTGCAAAGTAGGGCTCCTACAAAGCTTTTTTCAAACCCCTTCTTTTCACATCATGCATCACAGAGGAGTACTATTCATTAAAAGCTGAAAAAAATCCTCAATTGGCCTGAATATTCTAACAAAGAACAGAAGGTGCCCATAGATTAAATTGGTAGTGCAAAAAAGAAAAACACCCAATGAACGTTTTTTTTCCTACTACTTTTAGCTTTTAAGCACTCATTTGCTAAATAACCTTCTTTTTAGCATCCATTTTTTGCCCTGCTAAATATGTACTCCTATAATGGCTCTACCTGACAAATCATTCCTCAAACATTCAAACACATTAGCTAATTGGTTTGCAGGGGTTAAAGCAAGTGGTTGGTAAACCTCAGATAGTGCTGGCAACATTCAGAGATTCAGATGATTATCCAAAATTTACCCAAACTCATCTCAGCCTCGTCTGGCTAAAAGCTCAGTGAGGATTGCCATTTTTTATTGTTGCAGGTTGGCCATAAAAAACCAGCAAGTCTTTTGCTGCTGCCTTCCAGTTTTCCTTAAGACCCTTTCTATATAGACAAATGTTTCTTTCATACATTTCAGATTATATGGGTGAAGAATCTACCTAAATGGATGGGAGATTGGGAATGGCTTTTGGTCCTGGGTTTAGGGCATCATGTTCTGGACTTGCTCATGCAGCTATGACACGTGGCCGTGGCAAGGCACCCATGGATGTGCAGTCTCTAACTTCTGATCCCCTGAGTGCAGCCACTGCAAAAGCATCCACTCAGTGCTGGTGCCCAGGCTTATGGATATTTTCCTTGCAGGATCCAGCTTGTGACACTGCATGAGGACTAAACCAAACCAATCTTAGGCAAGGAGAAGTTCTAAAGATTTGAACTGAAGAACAAGCCCTGAGCTTCTCCAGCCCCCATTTCCTCCAGTATGATCTTTTGGCTGGACTGAATATCCAGAAAATCGTTCCAAACCATGTTTTCTTTCCAGAGGTGATTCTCTCTCCTTGCCTTACAAGAGTTTGCTTCCACCTCAGCCACCATGAAGTAAACTGAGCCCAGTGTCCTGGGCTAAAAGCATTTCTCTGCTCTCTGAGGCTCTTTGTGTGCTCCCTGCCCTTGTGTTTCGCTCAGCCCTCAGGGTCACTGTGGCCAGCAGTCGCCTTTTCCTCCCTCGGGACAACCTCCCATGTGTGCAGGGCCAGGCTGGCTCCTGGGGGATGTGTGGGTCTGCTGATGGCCACCAAGGGCAGCTCCTGGAGCAGCCCAGCTCATCCCCTGCTGGAGCAAGGCAGGAGGAGCCAGTGCCTGTGTGAGCACAACACAGAGCCCGGGGCACACCCAGCCTGCTGCACCCTTTGCTCCTGATGCTCAAATGGGGGTAAAAGACACTGAAGGATTTGACTGTCCCCTTTGCAAACACATGAGAACTCTCCCCACTCCCCCTCTCCCCGAGCTCTAGGATGCTATTTCATCACTATCTGAGGGTTCATAGGAAGTTTAACCTGCAAAATTATGTGCTGTAAATGACAACCATTTTACTCTCAAGGTGAAAGACTTGGAGACAGAGAGAAAGAAAGAGAGAGAGCCAGTTTCCATGACAACCCAATGAAACTTATACACCATTGGAAAATGTCATTTTCCAAAAAAGACAGAACTTCATGGACAAGTAGTACAGTACATCAGAAAAGAAATTGCAGTTTTAAGTGAAAAGCTCATTTGCATTTATGGTTTTGAGTTTCATTCTCTAGTTACAAGACCAATTGTAGACAATTTAGTAGTAAAAATTATATTTAACATTTCGGGTGGATTACAATCTAGTTCAGCCAGAAGTTCATGGTGGCAGACTGGGGTTCAGAGAACAGAGGTGTGGATGGATTCTGCTTTGGCTGGGCTTATGCTGCAGCATCAGAGAAGTTACTGACATTTTACACCCTTTAATAGACTTTGCAAAGTCAGGATCTATCCATAGCTGTTGAGATTCCTGCCACAGCTAGCAATTTCAGCACCTTAAGTTATACCTTCTAGGTTCCATGTTACCTGTGATACCATCAATCACCATCCTTTGCAAGCCACATTGCATAGGAGAGCATTTTATGATGAGCATTAGTGTTGTAATATAGCAAAGAGCATTGTTAATGAAGCATGGAAAAAGAATAAATTCAGCTAATGGGTATATGTGTCAAATTTCAATTAGGGATATGTTGGAAAGTGAAAGAGAGCGACGAGCATACAAATTAAACCTTTGACCTTCAGAGTAAAGTGAGAAAAACCTGAGAGAAAATGGGGATATTCAGAGATGTTTTCCCAGCTGAATGCTGAAAAGTCTGAGTACAAACTCTGAAGTACTCTTTTCTCCTCAATTACCATTATTTAAGAAGTGAGTCTGAATTTAAGAAATTAAGAACATAATTTAAGAAATTAAGAAGAGAATTTAAGAAATTCTGTTTTGATTCAGCTGGTTTGTTGACAGCAGTATTACTGTTTGTGCTATTTACTGTATGGGGGAGAGAGATAAACACTGGGAGCAGTTTATGGTGATGGCAGACAAAATCTCAACTTTGTGAAGCTTAGATAGAGGATATTAAAGCTTATCCTTCCCTGCCTGTGAAGTGCTACTGGAAAGAACCTCCTTCTCACTCCTCTTAGGTTTTCAAATAGGTCTTAGTTGAGGAAAAGCATGTTTTAGTGCATAATCCGATGTGCATGGCTTTTAAATGCAAATAAACAGTAGTGGGAGAGTGCAGCAGGAGCAAAGCTGAGCGGGCTGCGAGGGCTGGATGTGGCTCAAGGCATCAGCTGCTCTGCTAAAGCAGTGTAGGAAGAATTCAGCATGAGTTTAATAAACAAAATTGCCATTACATGTACATATGTCAAGGTTTAATTCAACTCATTCTTCTGCATGAGGAGTGAGGGTCTGTTTCACAGAGCTTGTGTGGAAAACTGCTCAGACCTGAACCCATGTCCATTGCCCTGGCAAAAGCCAATGTGCTGGTGCTTTTCTGACTTATTGACTGCTAGAGAAAGCTTCCTGGGGTGCTTGTGTGTGAAGCACACCTGAGGACAGCCCTGGGACAGACACCTCTGCCTGTGCTCTGTCAGATTAAAAACAGCAGGCAGGAAGTCACCTCTCATTGCCAGCCTAGCAAGGAAACAAAACCCACTTGTATTATGTCCCTACAATCAATTAATACAATTAATACTTTGAAGTTCCAAAAATAATTGAACATTTGGCCAGGAGACCAAGCCTTGATAGATCTCAAAGTGTATTCTCAAGTTGTTGCCATGGGATTTCTTTTCCCCTAGAAGTCCATCATTTTGAGGATCTCCCTTATCTTTACTTTGCACTTTTTTAATCACAAAAGCCTCTGCATCCTTGACAGTGCAAGTCTTTCCTCTCATCTCTAGACATCCCTCCTGCCACCCCACTGCTCTGTGAGGTTGTGCAGCCAGCTGCAGGTTTAAACACAGCCCGGGCCTCTGGTTTGTGTCAAATTCAATACAGAAGGCAAGATTACAGTTACCTGCTGGGAAAAAAAAACCAAAAACCAAAAAACCAAAACTCCAGAGCTTTGTCCCTTGAAAGCATGAAGGAAAGGAATCTCTGTCTTGGGGACACTTCAGTGTCAAGCCAACCCCAAGCTCACCAGGAGCAGCCCACGTGGGCCTGGAAAAACCTTGATGCCCTCTATTTTTTGGTTTGTAGTAATGATATGTAAATGATTGCTAGCAAGAGCATCTATTATATAGAAAGCTGCGTTTTTTTGTCTTCAAAAGCTCATGTAACGACTAGACAAATGTTGACTCTATCCTTCATTCAGAATTACTAACATTTTTCTTTTTAAATTTTCAACTATGACAGGTATCTCAGAAATATTGCATGATTATTCTTAGCATCTGATAATGGATGTATGGATAGCTAATTATCCTGTTAAATCATATGATATCACTTTTGTTTCCTGACTGAATGATGTATGTCCCTGTAAGTAGGTAATACAGGAGTGTTTCTAAATGACAAAATTTGTTTTGACAAATCCTAGAGCCTGAAACCTTAAATTCTCCTAATTCCCCTATGGCAGCCCATATTTAAGATTCATTTTCCCTCTTTTGTATTTACTTTCAATAGCTACAAAGAAAATATTTTCAGAAGATTATCTTCTCTAGTTTAATAAACATCTATGTGTTTATTTATGACTATATTTATTTTTTTTAATAGCATAAAAAGGTAACATGATTGTTATTGGATAAATATTATTCTGTGGAAGTGTATTTCCAGTCTTAATATTCTCATTTACAGGTTAGAGGAGGAATCTGTCACCCTAATTCTTAAGATTTTCTAAAGCCTTCTGAGTTTACATTCTGTTAGAGAACTTTGCCACACAATTTCTGTAAACAACATATTGTTTTGCATTCCTTCATAGAAGTAAAAAAACTTAATATACTAGTAATTTGTCCAGTGTCTTTAGAGCGATGGCCCATTCAGGCCCAATCCACTGCCACCTTTAAAAAAATATAAAAGTTAATGTCAGAGAATAAACCTTCTTCTTCTTTACCTTGCAATAACAATAGATCACGTTGTGCTTTCACATATCCTATAGCAAGAGGGATCTTCTGTGAACTTCCTGCAAAATTTGTTTTCAGCTTCTGTTTAAGTGAAAATCCTTGCCAGAAAACTTGTCAGTAAAATATTCAGGGAAATTTTATTTGCTGTAGTATGTTGAACCATATGAAAATATAATCCTACTTGTGAACTTTGAAGAGCAACCCCTCAATGAACAGGGGCTTTCCTTAAAAATAAACCCCACCTAAGCTGCTGTTCTCCAGGCACTGCAATGCTCAGATACTGCAAAGGAGGTTGGATATCTGTGGGCAGATACAAAAGGTTGGCACAGGCACTGAGATTCCCCAGGCTCTCATCTGGACCTGACACAAAGATGGAGCAAGGAAAGCAGGTGATGGATCCAGTATTAACTCAGAGTTTTACTGCCTGCCATGGTGTTACTTGGGGGGAATTCTTCCTGTTTTGGCAGGTTTTTTCCAAATATCTTCAAGCTTCAGATAACTCCTTTTCCTTTCCACAAGCAGCAGAGATGATCAGCTGAGTGCTACAGGCTTAGTCCTGTCAGGTAAATTGCCCCAGCTGCACCACTTGTTGCTCAAGTCAGGGCTGGAGATCTTGACCCAAAGCTCCAGCTCATTTCTCTCTTGCTAGCGAGGATGGAGCCCTGCCCTACTTGCCAGCTATGGATTTCCTCCCTGATTAGAAACAATATCTAATGCAATTTAAATCTGATACTGGGGTGGTGTCACCAGACAGAGAGACATTCCTCAGTACATTAGAAGGAGGAGCTGGGTGAGCCAGAGAAGAAATTAGCCTGCTTTAATTTAGGGTATGCACACTGCACCAACAGCTCAGTATGCTCAGACAGTCAAATAGATTAAAGGCAGCAATTTATTGCCAAGATGCAGGATTTAAGCACAGTGGATATGTGTTTATGTTTTACACCTCTAACCTTGCCGCTGTTGAGCAGACTTTAAAATTGCACCAGTGAGAAGAGGTTGAGTATGGCTATCTTCAGGTAAAAAATGGAGGGCTTAGGAAATTTAAAAGACAGAAAAAATAAAGAGTATGAAGAGTTCTTCTACCACTCAAGGAATTTTTCAGGACCTTTCTGCTATTTGATGCAATATAGTTTTCTACAACACATTGTTAGGAGAATGTCATAAAACATAGATTAATGATTGCATTTTCATGCTTTTGATGTGCCATTTAATGAGGTGTATTCCCTTTCATACTCAACATCAAAAAGACAACCACTGGAATTCTTCACCTATACATCAAATAAGTTTTTGTGTTAACAGGTATAATCATCTAGGCAAGAGAATGCTGCTTTTGTACCCACTGTTGGGCAGCTGATTTGATATAGACAGTCTAGTACTAGTGTTTACTCACTAGAGGAATTGCAAATGTATGTGTGGGCTCTGCAGCTCGAGCCCACTCTGCTTCCCAGCCCCAAATGAAAAGGAACAAGGTCGCCCGCTCTGTAAATTAGATTAAGTTTGCAATTTAAAGAGTTTTAAGCTTGTCCAGAATGCTCTTACTTTACAGAATTTGTAACTTTCATTTAAATCAATATTCTCTTTAAAGGGTCCTACTTTTAACACTTCCAGCTTCTATGATTGTCTATAAAGTGAATAAAATGATTCTGAAAGCACTTGTTAGGTGGTCTGTTGAAAAGATATCCAGCTTTTCATAACACTGGATTTGCTTCTGCAGTTAATGATGATTTTTAAAAAACAATCACACCACAACTATTGGGCAAGTTTAGGCTTGCAGAAAAAAATACCTCCTAGAAAGACAGAATTACCTCCTAGATATACCAAATCTGGCTCTGCTATTGCAGTTATTTCATTTCACTCAAAAACCATGAGCATATTGGTTTTTTCTTTCAGAAAAGGTGTGTTTGTTTTGTTGGCTACCAGTGCAAGGTTTGGTTTTTCACACAACTTAGCAGTGGGGGTTCTGGTACACAGCCCTCTGTGGGCTCAGGCTCTCACCCAGCCAGGCATTGGCTTGGACTTGCTGCCAAGTTTGCTGCCACAACACTTTTATTCCCTGCCATTTCTAAGGGCTTCAATATGGTTTGAACAAGTGTCCCAGTAGATAGCAGTGTTGCCTAAAAGTGCTGGGGATTTGTATGAAGAAAGCTTTCTACTACATATTCCTAAAATTTGTGCTATACCTTAAGACTATTCATTCAAACACAATATGGGCAAATTGCAGGATGTTTCCTAAAATATAAGCTGTAACAAATGCGGATTTCCACATTCATTCCTACACATTTCTGCATTTAATCAACCTGTTCTTCTCTATGCCACCCAGTCATTTAGTGCTTAAATTCTAAAGACATTTTACAAGACCTGTAGAATTGTTTTTTTTAATATAATGAGAGAGAAAGCTCTGTTTTGTTTTAGTAAAAAACAAATTCAAACAATGCTCTCTAGTTCTCTTTATAATGATTAGATATGCAAAAGCTGGTTTTAAAATTCTGTTACTCATCTCCAGCAGCAGGCTCAGCTGAGGAAACACAGGAGAGTTCTACCCAGTGTTTTGCAGATACATCATTTCTCTGAACAAAGGTGAAGTTGGTTTGCATAGAGCTGCGTGCAAGTGAATAAACACAGCCACTAGTACTGCTATGCAATTTGTTCTTTCTCTTGCTCCAGGAGACAGCACAAATGCTTTTCTTTCTTTTTTAACAAATATTGGGATTATATTAATACATGCCTACTTGTCCCTGACTTATTGCTCACCTCTAAGCATAGCTTCAGGTCCTAAATTTAACTATTGCTTTCCAAAGGTGGTAATACAAAGCTGGTGTATGTCCAAAAAATGTCTCAGATCTATTTATGAACAAACCATACTCATAAATAAGGCAGAGAATTATTTATTTGTTGCTTTGGGAAATTTTCCCCAATTTTCTTAATTTTATTATCAATGAGTTCTCTTGCCATGGCAATGTCTATATATATATATACACACACATCTTCTATGTATATATCTACATATCTATACATATGTATCTCTTACATGTGCGTGTATATATACATATATATATATAACTGTAATATATGAAATACTAAAATTTTACATTGAGAACTAATGCTATCCACAGTGTTTGAACATTTGAGCTAGAAGTTCATTCTTCCCACAGACCTTAAAGTGAGAGTTGGCTTTGAAAGAGTTTTTAAATATATCTTTGGAGATTTAAAAATTGTTTTATACCAGAAGGCAAATATACAGTAGCTTCTCCTGTGAAGCTTATCTTTCAATTGGTAATAAATAGTGTATGGCTCAGGGATTTTTGATCTAGTTTGGCCTATCCATTCTGTTATACCTGAATGGATTGCTTTAATGTGCTACTGAGATGAGCTCCCACTCTGGAAGGTCATTAAATGGCAATGAATTACCAGCCTTTCTTATCCTGAGCTGGAGCCCAGCAGCTCTCTCAGACTGCAGTGCCATCACCAGGGATCTGCAGGGAGAGGCTGGGGGCAGCATTTCAGTGAGGGGCTTCCTCTTTTTTTTTTTTTTTTTTTTTTGAGATACTCTCCTTCCCACATCCTCAAAATTTTATTTACTTTTTAACAAACACCCTATATGAATACTATCTGGGTAAAAGTGATTTAAGAGAGAAACAGAGTTTTGCTTTATTGCTTTTTCTCCCTAAAATATATAACAATCATAAAGAACAACTAAATATAGTTTTTCTAAGCTGTATATAATGACCTCTGATTGAAAACTTTGTGCACCCCATGTCTCCCTTTCTAAGTATAAATGGATACTTAGTGAATAAGACGTCTGAAATGAAAATTAAAGTGAATCTTGGTGAGCCAGGGCCCTGTATTGTATATTGATTGAAGTTTTTCATTATTTGATAGCTTCTATTTCAGAATAAATATTCATCCTTGAAGAAAAAAATTAAATTTCCTCTTTATTTCTTCTTCAGGGCAATATGTGTCCTGAAGAAGAGACTTTGTGGTGTTAAGAAATGCCAACTAATAGATGGCATAGAAGACTGAAAGTGAGCTATGTGTGAATTTTTTTCACACAGAACTCTTCAAATGCTGGCAGTAACACAATCATTCTGATAAATAAGCCAAAGAGTAATTACTGAGCACTGGGATGGTTAGCTACCACCTGAAGGCATAATTCTACAAGACAAATGCACACAGACTTTGACAACAGATAAGATTTCTGATTTCCTACACAGCAGAAAACTCTCCCCACCTTACCACTTTACAATAACATTACTTGTTTGATTATCATCATTCATCTTATGCATTATACAGAAAAGTAGATCCAATGGAGGTAAAATATCCTTGAAATTACCCACTCTTTCTTTTTTTTTATAAGTAAAAGCTATTTGTCCTTATACTCTCCTCTTATAAAAATCCTTTCAGTCCGAGGCATGGGCCACATCCCAGCTAAGCCATAGGGCTCACTCTCAAGTCCAAAGGAAATTTCTGTGGGTAATCTATCTTATTATAAGGGAGAAACTCAGCTGGGCCACAGATATCTCACCAAAGCTGAAATTCATCAGGTTTCTTCTATTCTGAGTTAAGCTACTGTATCTGATTTAGGAAATGAGCTGGAGAAAAAAAAAAATCATGTTTGGCTCATTCAGATACCACCTATAAATATAGTTAATTTTATACAGGTTAAGCATGGTTGTAAGGTGCCAGGAAAGTACATGATGCATGAAACAGTCCTTCCAGAAAATAATTCTACAGTAAATTGTACTTTTGCTTGTAATGAAGCTATATATAAACTACACAATGAGGCAAGTCATGCCTATATTGAACTGTTGAGTAGCGTGCCAAACCTGCGATTATTACTTCATTTTTCTTGATTCCCTTATTTCCCACATAATTCTCTTGTTTTCCACTTTAAAAATGTTATTTTCTCTACAAAGCTCATGAAGGTCAAGAAAAATATTACTATCAGTATATACTGTGAATAGACTGAATGTTTTACCTTGTCCTTTCAGTCTTACAGAGTTACAGCAGGATCAACTTTTCAAGACCCACAGATCTTGCAACTGAGAGCACCCATCAGAGGCTTGGTGTGACAAGCAGGTAGAATCTACATTTTCACTTCTGCTTCCTCTCTGCTGGTGGTAACTTTCAGAGAACTTGATTGTGAGGTATATTATCCAACCTAAGGAGGTGAATGCATTGACATTCTCCAATTCCATTCTGTCTCATTGCATGAGAATGAGTGAGGCCTTAAGAAAAGGAGAGGAGAAAGGGATGGTCACTGCAGCCACTTTGCAGCTATTCCTGGTAAACTCTGCTCATCCTTGCAGATACAAGCTTGGGGTTCATAATGTCATGTGCTTGTTTATGTAACAAAGATTAAAGGTGCATTTTAACAGACATCTGCTTCCTAAACTTGCTTATTAAAATGAAACAATGACCTTTTTTTTTTTCCCAGGTGATAGTTTAACGTTATGGGAATCATCACAACGAGCAATCTGAGCAGGTGCTTAGCTTCATTACCCTGTATTAGGAAATGTAAAGGCATGATATATAAAAATGAATCTCTGGTGTCATGTAATTTCTAGTAAATGCAAAATAACTCCCCTCCTGTCAGTTAAGCTTAGCCAACATTAAATTAGCACAAATGAGGTCAGAATCAGGCCCAGAGATTATTCAATATATTGAACAAGAGATAGTGGAGTGTTTAACTTGTCATTTACTTAATTTTGTGTTTCCCCAAACTACTCTTATTGGCATCAAGTACACTGAATGTATTTTAAATATAAATACCAAATTATGAACCTGAGTGCACTTCAGCCGTGTAAGCCATGAGTTTGAACTTGCTTTCATTGCTAGGACTGGAATTAGCAAGGTATTTAAATAAAGGAAGAATGATTATAGGATTACCAAAGAAAACAGTAGCAAAATATGCAGAGCTAGAAGACCCCAAATTAAGGAAAGAGTGTACAAAAGCAACAGGTACTGAGACCAAGTAATTGTTGTTACAACAATGTGTGTATGCTGAAAGGATATTCTCTATCTAACAGCATAAATCCAAACCCAAAGTATCTTCTTGGTAAACTACCTTCAAAGACAATAACTCTTATAATTTTTGATGTAAAAAACAGCACTACAGGAGTTAATACACTTAGATTTGGTCTTAGTTTCATTGTGTCTGTAGGAATGTTCTTGATTATTGTTGTTTGCTTGAATATAAATTTCTATTAAACACAAGGACATAGCTGACGCACAAAATTCACATTTATAAATAGTTTTTTATTTCCACAAACTCCAACAATCCTTGGAAGAACTCTGGCCTCAAACTTCTAGCCATGCAAATAATTGTTTTCTTCTGTGGTGATTGGAAGCCTCAACACATTTTGCTGTTTTTTAATCAGAAACTGTTTCCAAATTAAGGATTCTCGCTCAGAATTTGTGCCTGTACTTTGTGCTTTCCAAGAAATTAATCTTAATAAGAAAAAATCAAGTAAATGTACATGTGCTTCAAAATCCATGTAGTTTAGGAGCTGTGAAGATTTTTCATGTGAAAAGCTGCAGCTCAAATTAATTTGACACATTAAAATGTTTCCTATCACTTTCCCAGTCCAGATCTGCTTGGGCAAGATGGTGTAGACAGAATAATATTTCTCTTAAAATGAAGTTTTGACTGCATAGATACCAGGGCAACCTCACACAAGGCTGTTTTTATCTTTTACTGTGGTGACAAGGTGCTAGTCCGATTGCTGTAATTAGGGATTCAACACATTCTAATCTTGGAAAGCAAACAGCACTCTTAGTGCAAACTTTCACTCGGGATAAAAAAGAAACAAACCACACTAAGCTATAATTCCCAGAAGTTTGAGAGAGAACATTTTAAAGCTGGCAGAGCAGAGATAAATGAAGAGAAAGGGAAATACTCTGAAAGTATGTTTCAAGCAAAACATTTCAAAGTGCTACCAATGGAAAATGAAGACTTCCATTACCACATTATTTCACAGTTGTAAACCCATGCATATAATTTTTCTTAAAAAAAACCCTCAATCTCCTCTAGGGAGTCACCACCCAGTCTCAGTAGCAGCTGTCTGGGGGTTCAAAAATTTGGGTGACAAATAAAGGAAATCCTGCAGCTGCTGACTCACACATAGGTGTGACTTCACACAAAGGTAACTGCAGATGACCTGAGCAAGGTCCTTTCTTGAACAAGTTCAGGAAAGGACACAGAAATGCACTGAGACAGGTTCTGTTTCTCACAGCTGGTAGAACAAAGTGAACTATCTCTTGGGTTTTAAGCCATTGGTGAAAGGAAAAACGACCAGCAAAATATGTGTACCTCTGTCCAGCCAGCAGTGAGAAGATGGTATCTGAAAATATAAGAGAGCTAGTCTAAAGAACAGTCTGCAAGGTGGGTGGAGGAAAGTCCTCTAATTAGGGCAGACACACTGACTTTTGGAAAAAAAAAAGGTCAGGTCCCATTTTGTCCTCAATTGCTGTGTAGCTTTGTGCAATGGCAAGGTCTTTTAAAGATCAGTCAGCAGCACAGAAGCTACTAGCTTGGGAAATCATAAATATTGCAAAAAGCATTGCCAGAGAGTATTTATTTTTTATAAGTTCCCACAACTGATAGGGTTATCTCCTCCAAGCCTGCTTTCACAGTTAAGTATGATGATGTTCAGGAATAGTAGAGGAAAAGCAGCACACTTCACACAAGAACCTTTAGATTCCTCTAACTACCCTCACAGTAAAACTTCATGCACATCAGCCAAGAATTCATTCTTCTGTTTTCTTAGAGAAATTATGGATTCAAAAGAACTAGTTCAGCTAGGGTACTAATTGTGTGTTTTGGAACCTTTGAAGTGATAATCTAAAACCATCAGGAAATACAGGCTTCCTCTAAAAAAATAGTAGGATCACAATACTAGTGGTTCAGGGACTTTAAAGGGGCAAAAAATAGCTGGATTCTGTAGATGAGTGTAATTTTTGCATGCATTATCCAGACACCCTCTATCATGGGAAAATGTCTTTGCAAAACCAAAATGAGGTTAGGATTTTTCCATGGCAGTTCAGAAGTGCTTGGAGCTACTACCTCCATTAGCACACAAAAGCTGAAAAAAATAAAAGCAGGTGGCATAGTAACATATTTTGTGGATCAGACAGCTGTTAACATTGCATAGATGCCCTTGATGTTGCTTTCCAAACCCAATTGTCAGCACATGGTCCTGAATGTTGCAAAACATAGAATTGCCTGGGTGGGAAAGGATTTTAAAGGACACCTAATTCCATCTAATTCTAACTCCTGCCATGGGCAAGGATGCCACTCTCTAGCCCAGGTTACTCATGGCCCCATCCAACCTGGTCTTGAACAAATCTCTTTGTGTATTAACAAGTTCCTCCCTCTTCAACATGTGGGGAAAGCAAGGTACAAATCTCACTTTTATGGATCTTAGATTTCACAATATTGAGGGCAACATCTTGAAAATCCAACTGAGACAGATGCCAGTTCCTGATTTCCCCAAAGTGAAGACACACTGCACCTAGGGTATTTATTGAGACTTTTTGCCTCAGGGTAGGATTTAGTACCATCCTTTTAAGATGAAGGCAACTGCATAAAGGTAAATTTCCTCCCAGATTTAGAACTAACTTGATGAAGGGAATTATTGATTACTGATGAAATGCTAATACCATGCTAAATGTAATTTATTCAAGAGGTAGCTGTGCTGTTAATGAACAGAAGCATTACTATGCCTGAAATTTACTGGATGATGTAAAAAGTAAAGAGTATTTTCAAGGTGGTTTTTACAAAGTACTTGAAGATGTTTTTTTAGTCAAAATTGTAGATGAAAATTCAGGGCTGCCATTTTTAATACTGTATTGTTCCAAATTCTTTATTTGGTTAGAATACAGGAAAGAAGTAGCATTGCCAACAGTCTGTTTAGTGATCTGCCTGGTGTGGGGCACAGGGGCTGGGGTGCACTCCCTGAGAGCCCTGGGATGGGACTGGGAGCCCAAATGCTGGGATGTGAGCTCTGCAAGGGGATTAAGCCAGCCTTGAAAGGGAGAGAAGAACAGCTGACTTGCTGACAATGTGGTTTTCAGGGGAAATGTGTAGGTTTTGTGAGAACCACGAAACAGTCAAAGGGAGCTCAGAAAGGTCGAGGAACTTGAGGCAGCAAAGTCAACCCTTCTCTGTGGTACTAAAACTTTACATGGAAATTTTTGCAGATGACTTTTACCGCTGAAAATAGAAGCTGATAATGAAACTGTGGACTTGAATTTAACGATCCCAGTGTGAAAGGGCACCTATAAAATGATTTTTCCTTTTGTTGGCTGCTTCTAACCAACAGTTTAGAAAAACATAAACACTTGACAGCAACAAAAGACAGGGTATTTTTTCCCCTGACCTGAATGCAGTAACTGCTACATTTATTTTATGATTCTTCTTTTGGAAAAAAAATTAAAATAAAATCGATGATGAGAAGAGCAGGGGGCATTTGGAGCCAAAAAAGATAAGTGACAGATGGTCACTGAATGACCACACAAAGTCATAACATCAGAGATCCTGGAAAGGACTCTGGTCCAAGCAATGAGTAACATGGCATAGTTTCCTAAACTTAAATAGGTACTTTTGAAGCATAACTCTAAAATCACCCTGAAGTATTTTTAAAACTCCTCAATATTGTGCCTGTGGGGGAAAGCTATTTTTTGTGTGTTGGCAGTGATTTCAGGAGTGAATTTTGGCAAGCTCAGCTGAGTTCCCTCACTGCACAGTATATAATAATGTTCATGATGATTATATCAAATACTATCCATTTTGTGCAGAATTAAATTTGATCTAATTTTGAAATGAATTCAAACTCCTAATACCCAGGTGCATCCTGGAATCAGATTTTTCTTGGTAATTAGTCCATGACTCCTTGATGGTTAATTTTTAAAATTTTGTACAAAACTCTTATTGCATTTCACATTACTGCTTTTTGTATGGAAAATATTTAACAAAGGAACAAATGGATCCTCTATTCTACTTTTTTTTTTTTTTGTTAGAGTCCAAGAAACCACAGCAATGGACCACAAAGATTCCCCAAGCTGGCTCAGTGCTTTGCTCCTGAAGAAGCAGAATACCTTTCCAATCTCCAGAGCTGAAGCTCTGGAGAGTCTTGAGTGTTAAAAGTTTCTAATCTTTTATTCTGCTTCACTTATCTGGCAATACATATTCATGAGAAAGGTCATTATAGCAGCACCCAGTAGTGTGGTTCCAGTTTAGAGCAGCAGCACTCGGCACTCAACAACCAAACCCACAGAAGCTCAGCAGGCAGGAGAAAGCAATATTCTGAAACCTAATGAAACCTAAAAAGTTTTCACCTACATTATTGGGCTACCAGGGGGAAAAGAGCTTTTGAACTTATTTGTGTCTGTCTTCCTAGAGATTTTTAAAAGGCATTTTGCCCTGAGAGTGCTCTGGCAGGTGCTGCATACCTGCACTTTTCTACTGCCAGTGGAATGCTGCACAGGGCAAGTAGGGACAGTGGGACAAATCTCATGGATTCAAAAAGCCCGGATGCCAAATTTCAGACAAGAGTGGGCTGAAAAACAGTGCAAGGATCAGGTTTGTTCTTCTAGAGCTGTGGTCTGTGACCACTCCAGATGTTGGTAACAAACTTGGTGACACCAAAAAATTTTGGCCTAAGACAAACTGTACCTTTCCTCACTTACGTGTATTCTTTCTGTGACACTGATCTGAAAGATTATTTCTTCTCCTCTGAACATCTCCTTCCCTGCTCTTGCCTGTGCCTAACATGTCTGCCCTTGGCCTTGAACCCATCCCAGGCATTGACCAGCTCACTGCAGGATTACCTGAACTGCATCTGGAGCCTCCCTACCAGCCTTGTGGCAACTTAATTTTAGGTGTTTTTGAAGGAAGAAGTGATTTTCCACAGCTCAGATAGCTTTTATCAGAATATTCTTAATATTGAACAATGATGCTGTTCAATGAGTTAAAACTACCACCCTCTAGAGACTATTCAAAATTCAGTAACCTTGGCAACAAAATAAAAAGCAATTCTGATTTAGTTGTTTCAAATGGGGAACATACACCCTTACATATGTGAACATATTGTTAACAGATTGGTTTATGTTGTTCCTATTTTCCTAATTGTATGGCTTCCTTAAACATTCCAGTATTGGAAAATACCACATTTTATTCATCTAAAATTTGTCCTACATCACAGAACATCACCTGATCAGGGGAAAAAAACCAAACACATCTCTCTGGAACAGAGTCAGAAAATGGTGCAGGTGCCTACAGACATTCTCATCAACTGACTATAAACAGAAAATTACAGTATGCACTCAGGTGATTTTTCAAGGCAAACTGAGTAGTCACTCATTATTATTTTCATATCTTATCTTTTGGAGAGTCTCTAAACTTTCTCTATCCCCTACAGAGGTATGCTTTTCAGGGTAGGAATCAAAAGAGGAATATTTCCTTCAAAGCTGAAACCTCAGTAGCTCCAGAAGATACTGTGTGCTAAGAGACAGGCTGGTGAGTGTGGACAGTGCTGCTAAACATGGAAATATCTGGGACAAATGGGAAAAGGTTGAGTGGCTCTGTGCCCCAGCACCCCCCAGGTCCCTGGTGCTCTGCACCTCCACAGGGATCCACAACTGAATTTAGTTGCCTGAGATTTTCTTTTTGCAAATTATACCAAAGTCTTACCCTCATTCACTGAGGAGGCTTGAGGCAATAAGCTCAGGCCATCTAACAGCAAACTGCTAAAAGTGCTGTATGTTTTCTTTTTTTAAGTTTGTGAAATAATTTGTTTCCCCAAGCTAGTGATAATATGGATTTGGAGCACAGCTTTCCCAGATTTATTTAATAAAGGGTTACCATTTTTCTTCTAGCAGAAACAATCAGAGAAAAGAAAGCTATTCTCCTCCACACAATAGAAAGCAGGATTATAGAATAAATGCAAGGGAGATAAGAAAGGTGAATCAATTTAAATGACCTTTACTCAAGCTTCATTGAAACAAATGAATAAGAGGATTTATCTGCCAGAAAATAAAGCAGAAATAAGAAAATAATGGCTGAACAGCAAACTAAAGGAAAAAATTCTAATTATATTGAAAGAGATTTGCTAGGGTTTCTTAGTTTAAAATTAAAAACAGCTTAGAGTATGTTAAAACATGTATAGATTAAAGCTGAGCAAACATAATAAACCCACTTGGACAGCTAAGCTACGAGTAGGATAGAATGCAGTGCTTGCAGCTGAGAAAGGGCTTTGCCTATTTGCACCATTAACTTTCTAAAATTTTGTCCTCCTACCTTATGGATCAGCTGTTTTAGAGATTAATTGGCTTGCTAATACCATAAAATCCTATTTTTTTTTATTTCTCACATAGGACAGGAGCCTAAATAGTCCGTTGCTAAGCCAGGCAAAAAGAAGCACATAAATGGAATTTTAATAGGTGCACAAGCAATAGCTGAGGGGCTGAAGGTACTGAGTGTTGGCTAAGCCCTGTCCTGGTGCACAGGGTCCTCAGCCTGACACTGGGCTGGCTGTGCTGAGCAGAGGCATCCCTGGGGTGGTGCCAGGTGTGCCAATCCCTGCTGTGCAGAGCTGCCAGCACCCACAGCCAAGCAGCTCCCTCCCAGAGCCTTGGCTGCCCACATCCAGCTCAACAGTGCTGCTGAGCACCCTGAACTGCATCTGCCTTCCAGTGCTGGGCAGAACCTTATGTGGGTTGCTTGTTGCCCATAAATATTTTTTTAAATATTTGTAAAAAAAGACCCAAAATAAACAATTCCATATGCAGTTTTTTTTCTGGGAAAGAAAAACAAAAGGCTTTTTTTTTTTGTTTGCTTAGCTTAAACCTTAAACCTTTGCCTCCTTTTGATATGACAATCAACCAACTAAGACCATTAATTATATGGTGATAAATTTCTTTCAGTGCACAGATACCAGGGTAATAGGTTTAAGCAAAGTCATGGAATTTGGCAGCTTTCCTTTCCTAGCAAGATTATGTCAGTGCTCCTAAATCCATTGATCCAGTGAGACAGTAATTAGTTAATTTAATGAGAATCATAGGATTTTAGCCTGCAGAATTTACAGTACTAACAAGACAAGTTATTTTTGGAAGCTATTCCCAATAAAAACACTTCAATCAGCCAGCAAGAATATTGTCTCTTGATTAAAAACATGGAGCATTGTTTATCGCTATCACCACAGGGTTAGGCTAATGCTGGAAAAGATCCTGTGCTTACACTGGTTTTGGCTACTGTTAGAGTGCCTGCTTTGTTTTAAGAACAGTATTGTGAATCACCTTTGTGAACATCTTAGGGTGCAGCCATGTGCATGGATGGTTCTGCTTGTTCTCGTTAATTATTTTCCCCGCAGTGAGGAGATTTCTGCTGGTGCCTGATTGCCGTGCCTGCCAGGGGCAATACGGTGGGCAGGGAAAACAAGGCTCAACTGCAAAAAGCAGATTTGCTTGGCAGTGAGATATGCCCAAGAAATGCTGGTTTCAGCTGAGGGGCTCCACACAAGCCTAACGTGCAGGAAAACTGTGTTGAGCTTGCATGGATCTGGAGACTGCCTTTGCCATATCTCTAAAGAATAATTAATTATTCTGAAGAGACATCCTAAGCCTGGCATTTAATTTAACTCTGCAGAGACCCAGCACTTCTGCTGTTAGCACAAACAAGCAAAGAAAGCAAAACCATTTTGCAAAACAACAAACCAAACCAAACAAAGCCAACCAGGAGCCAACTAAAGGAAAAATGCATCCCATGAGCCTGCGAGAAATCAGGCCTAAGGCAGTGCCCACAAAATATGAATTATTGGCAATGCCTACCTTTGCTTTTATAGACTATGCTTGTAGCACGTGAGCAGTGAACCAAGGGAGGAATATTGCTCCATCTCTGGAATTGGCTCTAATTCTGGCTTTCACCACAATCTTCATGGCTCCTTTCATGGGTGATTTTGTGTATTCTCCAGCATCCATATTGCAAACAGCCTGAACACTTCTCTAAGGGAGAAAGGAGAAGATGAGAAATATTTTGTGGCAAAACTTTCCTTACAATATAAATATTTAAAGGAGTATGAGCTCCTTAGGCATTTATTTAAAAGCATCTTCAATTTACAGGCAGCTCCAAAATCCCTGCATAATAGCCCCTTCGTGGAATTAGTCAGTGTAAAATATAAACATATAAATATAACATATTTATATAATATAACATATAAATAAATATAACAACTTTTTATCTTGTATTTCTCTTTGCTTACACAAAATAGACATCTGAGTATAAAAATATTGTGGTTAAATTGGGGAATTAGTTGGCTGAGTACTTAAATGATTCCCCAACCAGAAAAATAAGAACTATTTAACTAAAAGAGTCAATGTCTTCTCTGAGGATGCTTTAAAAGATTATTTAAATCTTATAAATATTTAAAGATCTGCAGAGAAGTTAATGGATTTTTAAAGAAAAACAAAACAACAATGAGCAACAGCATCTTATTTTCTACTAAACCAATTAAAGAATAAATCCTGTGTTGTGACTGTATTTTGAAAATTACCTTGGTTGAACTAGATGGTATTTCTATTGAGATGCAGTCAGGATTTTGCTGAAAATAACACAGATGTTTTTCAGCTTAAACAGGTAAATCTCCTGCTACAGGAACATCACATGGCCTTCAAGGACCAAAGTGAAGATGCAGGTGTCCCATCCTTCCCTTGCTTTGCTGTAAATAGCTGGCCCTGGCCAGTGTCTGATACCCGCACTCATTTTACATGCCTAAAGACCAGACCCTCATGGTTTAAAAGAGTAGTCATTACATTTCTGAGGGGGTTAAAAAAGAAATTAAATCTGATTAACTTTGTGCAACCACTTGTTTCTCCCTGGTGGTAGTGACTGCGTGTGTTAGATATATAAAAGTCTGTTTTCACACGGATCCTTGGGCATTTGAAGGTAAGCACATATTCAAGCCTGTGGAGTGGTGATGGGTTAGATGGGGCCTCTCATTGTGTATCTTGGTCACTTGTGAGGAAAGCTCCCCATTCTCTACAAAATCTCAGCTCTGATGGAAGGAAAATAAATCCAAACACCTCTAACTTTTATCATTCAAAACCTCCTATTTCATTACCACCCTCTGTGCTAAACAAATATTTTCCACTTGGTAATTAAGCTTGATCATGAAGACAAGAACATCATTTGCGCATATTTTAAGACAAAATAATGATCTGATTTCATTTACTTCACCACAAAGCTGGTGTGCCCCATGTCTAAGTGAGTGGAGAGTAAAGGCCTTGTTACCATTATCCTTGAATCTGAAGAAAGTTTGAAGTGATGTGAATAACAGGGGAGGGAGGCGAGTTTGTTTTTCTTTTTCAATGCTCTGCTTTTTTCTCACTGAACACATTGACAAATGTTCAGATGAGCCCTCAGCTGAAGGAGATTCTGCAGAAATATTGGCCCCCTAGCAACACTGTTACTATGCACGAGGAGTACATAAAACCTTATTCCCTTAAAGACCATGTTTGAGGAGGAAATAAAATTTTATTTTCTTTTAAAATAACGATAAGGCGCTTGCAAATGTTTCACATACCTCTAAATATACTGTAAACACAATCTGAATAGAGGCAGGATTCATACTATAAACTCAGAATGATGACCGTGGCACAGAAGCAGATAACTAGAGGAACCAGAGATACAGATCTTTTCTGTGAAAGGCATGTTTCCACCACTATGAATTGGGAGAAACAGAGCATTTGATTTTGAGTCCAGAGAAACAGAAGTAAAGAGGACAATAGCATCCACAAAGGAGAGCTGCTGTAATAAGGGAGGACACGAGAATGGGGAAGGCTTTTGGCAGCCTAGTTATCACCCACGAGAGACCTGGGCCTGCATAGAGAGGTGTGCCACAAAAGGCACTTCTGCAAGAAAGCAAAGGGAATAGGAGAGGAAAATTAATCTTTTCACTGGCCAGATGAAGGATGCACTCAGAACAATGTGCCTCCAGGAATAAATCCTCTTTCTCTTCTCTCAGCAGCTAACTCAGGAACCACAGAGCACTAATGATTGCAGTGAGTTAATGAATACGTGCTTATGAAGCATCCCGCAATTTTTTTAAACTATGATTTATCCTCTAAACTCTTGCTAAGGGAGGATCCTGTCACTATACATCTCTAAGCTAATTCTTTGAATGCACTGTTTTAGTGACTGTATATTTTTCTTTTCTTTTCTTTTGTGATTTGTTGTCCAATGCAGTACAGGTCTCAGCATGCTTGTGAGAACAGCTCCATTGAGATGCATAGAGTTGTATCCTTATACATTTGGTCACCAGAAACAAGGGGGTTCTTTCACTTCCAACAGCACAAATGCACACAAAAAGCAGCCTGAGCTGCTGAGAACTTAACTGAGGGTCCTTCATGCTGATATCCTGGGAAATAAAACCCAATCTCTGTTGTCCTCCATCACTGTGAAACTGGCAGGGCTCTGGCACTGGCCAGCTGTAGTGCACAGTGAGTCATTTTGATATTCAGAAATGGCTATTTTGCCCCCATATTTCCCATGGAAGCAGAGTTGTGAGTCCCAAATAGCTGTACAGGGACACGAGCCCAACAGGCTCACCAGCTTCAGCCACATCCTAGCAGAAGGAATAGGAACAAGACTTAGGAAAAATGTGGGCTTTTTTTTTTTTTCCTGTCTAAAAATCACCTTTTCCAGCAGCAGGCTTTGTAGCTTGTTTTACTTTTCCAGCTGAGCAGACCTAGTGCAGAGGCAGCCTAAGGTAGTGCTTTTCATTTTGTACACCCACATCCACAAGTCTCTCTCATTGTTCGTGCTTTCGACAGAAGTTACCAATTATACTGCTTGTTGTACATGGCAACTGTTTACAAGAAAATTACGTTGTTTATATGTTTTTCCTACAGTTAACAAATTATCTTAAATGTCAAGTTGCTTGATACAGAAATAAGCGAGCCTACTGTATGCTTTAAAGCACTACAATTGTTGGTAAATTGCACTCAGCACAGAATTATAGACATCGTTTGGAAGGAAAATGCTTTCCCAAGGGATTCATCTGACATCATAAACTATGAAAATGAAGGCTTAACCATTTATAAATGTCAGCAGAACAAAACCACCCCATCTTTTGAGCACAATTAGTCATGTGCAGTTAACTGTTTAACACTTGCACTGTGTTGCTATTGATCTCTGATTGCTTCCATGAAATCAGTTCAATAGCTGTTCATTTATCATTAATTGTGCTGTGAGCTTCAGAGGGGATTGAGAGCATGAAGGAGGTTGGCTCACAGACTGGACCCAGCAGTTTTTGACATAAGGAGTAAAAGTGAGCCACCTCTTTCATTCTGCACATACGAACCATCCATACAATCATGCTTGTCCTCACCAGTGTCTTCTGTGTCACTGTGGCAGCAGTTTTTATCAGCTAGGGTCATTAGGCACTGAAAAAAGCAGCATTTTCTGTTTTCATACAGAGGTGTTGCCAGTCAGGGGCTGTGGCTGGCTTGCAGGAGCAGTTCAGGGCAGCAATGAGCCTGCTCTGCTCAGCCTCTGCTGCGTGGTAGGAGCATCGTCACAGCAAATCCATCTCTCTCAGCTCCACAGGCAGGTTGGTGAATCCCAACAGCAGATAATACTCACCACCCCAGGAAGTTGGTGATGGTATAGTTGTTTCACTGACCAGTGCCTTTTCTCCTCAAGACTGATTCCCTGTTGGGAAGATGTTGTGACCCACCTGGAAACCTGCCATACTACATGGCTGCATGTACAGTTGCCACTTCCCCTCACTCTCCTAAGAGCCTTCCATAAAAAAAATCCAGCTCTGGTGGGCAAGAGTCCCTCATTTCAATGCCCTTGTTTTCTTCCTGGAGTCTCCTTTACATAATATGGGAAGAGAGAGTCTCCTGCTTCCATGCCTGGCACTTTCTAACACTGCACTGCTATATTGCAGCAGATGGAGCGTGTGGCCTCTTCCTTAAAGTAACAACTTGCTGGTATTTGGTATTCTGATACAAATCCTTGTTTTTTCCAGAGTTACAATGGCAAATCATAAATATTTGCTCAGGTCTTAATAATGAGCAATCATTCTAATGTTTTAGAAGAGCCTCAGTGCTCTTGCTTGTATTCACTCCATTTCAAAGGAGTAGCAAATGGGATAGACGATTCACACAAAATTGCACTGGCAAACCATAATCCATCCCTGTACCACACTTTAGTGGTGTCTTTCTGTGCCTTTCCTGCAGCAGCTCATCAGCCACTGCAGAAGGAGCTTTACAATTCATTATGATGGTAATGTAGTATGATTTGCACTTGCTTCATACATATTACATATTTCAGATGGATAATAAGGGGAACAGTGTAAATACCCGAAAAAATGCATAATAGGTTATAATACTTAGACAGGGATTCCAGAAAGAGAAAGAAAAATATAGTTGTTGAAAAATATTTTGGGCAAATCTGAACCAAACAGACTTAACAAAACTGACTGCAGAAAGAGGAAACAGAACAGCCCCAAGAAGCATGTCATTTCCAAGTACTTCTTTTCAACTAACTTGTGATTTAGAAGATGAGCATTCTATGCAGACTGGCATTAGAAATGAGATTAAATTGGAAGGAGAGAAAATGTTCAAAATGAGAGAAAGATGAAAGAGATGCATGCATTAAAAACAGTTAAGTGTCACTCAAGAGACAGTGACAGGACTATGAGAGGTAAGTAGAAGGATTCTTTTCCCCAACAACAGAACCACTTCAAGACTGTTTCACTATTTCTATTTACATTAATGTGTATTTGATCACTACAGACTATGAAAAATGACAGTAGCAATGTTCTTCAGACACAAGGACAGTCAGTGTTTCTGAAGGAAGATTGGGCTACAGCATCCCAAAGTTCACAAATAGCAGATAACAATTGGATAGTCCCAGTCATGCCCCTGCACTCCATGTGTGCCTTTTCTACAAAGCGAAGATTGTGTTTGTTACAGCTTCTTTTCTCTGAGTGTTTTATATGGGATACCAGCTCATAGATCACATTTCATTATCTTTTATGGTAATGATTGGGCCATATATCATATTCTCTAATAAATCTTAGCTTTGCCAGCCCAGCAGAGTATCATAATGTTACCTTTCAAAACACTGCTTTCAGCAGTAGATACACAGGGCTGCATCTTCCATGTGGGTTTTTTGCAGTTTATCAAAATGAAACATGACATCTACTGTAAATGATATTCCCATTTAGTGCTTAATGATACATCTGCTTCCTCTCATCCACAAATTCTGATGGCTTGCTAAACAGATATTTTGTTTAGTGACAGCCCTGTATGCCAGACTGAGGGTTTGTTATCTTCAGCCTATCAGCGATGGAAGCTGATGCAATCATGAGCTGGGAGTATGAGCTAAAAACCTCAGATATTACAACAAAAAACCCCACTTGCAAATACTGGATTTAACACCATGCTGACTTCCAGCAAAAAAGATTAGCTTTAAAATTTGAGGTGCCATCAAGCACTTTTATTATTTTCCAGTCTAAGGGTAAAAAATAAAAATGATGCTCTGCCAACAATAACTTGACCAAGAAGCAACCATCATTGAGAGAGAGAACATAATAATATCTTTCCATTTGCTTCTGGTGTACTTGAATAGCAATGTGGACACATTCAGAATTTCATGGGATTTGGGGGCAATAAAGCATAGAAAAACCTGTTGCTGCAGCCTCAGTCCGTGCCCTGTTCCACGGCCTCGGAGCTGGTACCACTCCCTCCTGTCCAGTGGGCAGCAGGGCTCAGCATCCAACATCTAGGCAATCAGTTCCCAGGGATTTTTGACAGGCAGAACATGCAACTTACAGTAGACCTACAGCAAGGTGTAATTTTTGCAAGTTAAGCTAAAACCGGCTAAGTACAGTTTATTAATTTCTAAGTTAACTCTGTATTTCTTTTTGTTTTTCTATTAGACTCTAGAATTTTTCCAAGACATTTTCTGAACTTTGATAGAATCAGTGGATGCCTCAGTGGTGTAAATTAGCTCTTACCTCCACTGAGACGATAACCTGAAGGAGCTAAACATCCATGGTTTTGTTGACAGGCATACTCAGTAAAAAAAAACAAAAACATTTATTTTGTGATTGGTATCCTGACTGTACATCTATAAAAAAGAAAAGACCTTCACTTTCATCACTGGCTTTGGCCAGGCTGGTGTGTGGGAAGTGGGCATGGCCTTCTTTCTCCATTCCACTGGCTCATCCTAGGGAGCAGATGGCTCTCTGGCCATCACTCACACACCTCTCTGACAATGCATTAATCTCTTACAGGCTGACCATGATCCCAAGCATCCCAGGGCCATGGCCTTTTCAAAATAAAGTTGACTTCTGGATGACACTCCAAATGTTAAGATATCTGAGGTGCTACTGGAAGAAGGTAGAAAATTTATTTAATGAGAGCCTTTAACCTGATTTTCCAACTATTGCCATGCTGACATGGGGCTAAAGGAAGGAAACAAATAATTATTTTTTATCTTAACTGTCTCTCAGTACATTTCCTCCTTAGAAAGCTGATAGCTCCAGAGTCACACCCTTAGAATCATGTTTTGGCCCCTGTTCCAATGAAGAAAGTACAAATCCATTATTGTGAAATATTTTTTTTTGATATTTAAAGAGAAATTCATGGTTTAAAAAAATATTATATATTATATTTTAAATAAATAAATTTATTTAAATATTCTTTTAAATATCTTCTAAGTGAAAACTCTATGGCCCCTTGAGAAGACTGTCACAGCATGCCACAGGTGACAGCCACGGTACACAGAGTATAACCACAATTTCAGAAAGCTTTAACACATACAGAGTAACACCTTACCTCTTCAGAAGGCTTCAAGCTCTGCCCTTCTTGTTCTTTAGCCCAACCTTTTATACCCTTATCATACATGCAGTGCCCCTGTGTGCCCTCTGTGCCCTTTGGTGGTTGCTCAGTGCCCCTGGGCACTCCCTGGCTCATTGCTGTCAGTGCTGCTCCCCTGCTTCTCACAGCTCTGCCCACTGGGGATGAGGCTGGGCTGCAGCCCCATCCCAATAAACACAGACCGTGTGCCACAGCACAGCCCCATCCCAATAAACACAGACCGTGTGCCACAGCACAGCCCCATCCCAATAAACACAGACTGTGTGCCACAGCACAGCCCCATCCCAATAAACACAGACTGAGTGCCACAGCACAGCCCCATCCCAATAAACACAGACCGTGTGCCACAGCACAGCCTATCCCAATAAACACAGACCGTGTGCCACAGCACAGCCCCATCCCAATCCCCACAGACCGTGTGCCACAGCACGGCCCCATCCCAATAAACACAGACCGTGTGCCTACAGAAGACCATATCTGCACCCTCATCCAAAGTCTCCAGCTCTGCTAAGTTCTCTTTCTGCCAGAATGATCTCTTCCTTCCTGACACCCCAGGGAGGCTGAAAATGAGGCAGTTGTGATGAGTGCAGCCATTTCTACACATCCCATCCTACACTGAGGACTGAAAGCTGGATTCTCTCTCCTGTCCCACCCAGGCCACTAAAATGATGTTCATTTCCCTGTGCAGTGGCTGCCTTTGTCCCCACAGTGGCACTGGTGCTTTAGCTGCCACCTGAATGCCATCCCTCAGCCCTCTGCCACCACTCCAGTCCCACTGCTGTGTGCCAGGGTGCAGGGATGCTGCTTGGAGCTAAATTACCCTGTTAACACTGCCTTCATTTTCCACTTACTGTTCTCCAAACTGGTTTTACTTTTCTCCCTCCAGTTCAGCTGTCAAATGAAGAAAAAAGTAATAAACATCCATTACCTCAGATGTCCCATGTAACTCTAGTTCTTTGCTCCATTCTCAGACCCATCCTGAAAGTCTCTGTAGTTATTAGTGGAAAATCACTTCACATTTATTACACAATATTAGTGTATATATATATCTTTCACAATATTAGTGGAAATTCACTTCAAAAATCTGCAACTCAGCAGCAGAAGTTACATTAAAAAGAGTTTGTCCGTGTAAAGCTCTTGATGAAAGGAAAATGTGACAGCTAAATTGCCTTCTCTCATCTGTGTTCCTCCTTGACCTGGCACAGACTTCATGAGGTGAATGGAAGGGCTCCCATTGATCTCAGTGGGCTGGGGATTCAGTTCTTGATGTCAATGCTTTGAGGAACAAGAGAGCAAAGAGCACCTTTGTACTGCCTCCATCTAGGTATTTTTAATTGTGGCAGTGGAGCAAAACAGCACCTGTACCTAAAGGACAGAAAAGGGAATGTTAAAAAGGGGCTGAGAAGTGCTGCAAGACAGGAGGAACTGCCTGTCAGTGAAAATAATGAGGAGACTAGGAGGTGTGTTTGGTGTGTTTTAGAGAATGTTTAAAGAGCTGCTGTCTCTTCTCTGTGTAAGTGCAGTGTTGATTTTACTTCATGTGTCCAGCAGACGTGTATGTCCTTCCCCACTGAGGTGGAGATATCTGCACCTCCCCAGCTCTCCTCCTCACTGGCCAGCAGCTTCTGCTGGACACAGCTCTGAGAGCAGGGCTAATCACCATCCATCTGCCAGACACACCTTTCCTCCTCTGAAACACCTCTCCTGCCTTCTCTGTGCTGAGACGTTCCCTAGGAATGCAGGGCAGTTTCCCCCTTTCAGCCTCCTACAGGAATTGCCCCCACATAAATGATCTGCAGGACCAGCCTGAACATGCTGCATATCCCTGAGGCTACAGGAGCACATCCCAGAGCACAGGGAGCTGCAGCTGTTGCAGTTTTCTCCCAGGACAGAGGACCCAGTCTATCCTGCTGCTTGATCCTTAAAGCAACCTCTGTATTTTCCTGCTTGCAAGCTAGCTCAATATTCTGAAGATTAAATCCTCTGTACATTAATGACAAAGGAAATCGGTTTTCCTGCAAGATGTTTCTTTAACATTTCCCTCAGCTGCAAACAAATGTAAGCTTTGAGAAGCTGTCTTCTAGCAGGAATGCTTGAGACTTGGAAATGCTCATACTCTTCCTGGTATTACAGGTCACTGCCCTTCTCAGCACTTGCCAGAGCTGAAACACTAAATAGCTTGTTATTTCTGTTTGGAAACGTGTCTGTGCTTGCACCCGCTAGTAACCCTAGTGTAGCAAGGGAAGATTAAACATTCAAGCAATTTAGCTTAGTTCCAGTTCATTTTCAATTAACAGGAGAAAATCCTCTCAGACATAATAGGCTGTTTCTGGTTGGAGGTTAGTTTGTTTGTCTGACTAAAGTAAGTATTTGGGCTTACAAGTTAAACTCACTAATGTTGTTACAAATATAATTTATTAAATAAAAGACATTCAGAAGAAAGCACAGAAAATTAAAACACTGATTTCAAAAGTATTCCCCCTTTTTAGGAGGTTTTAAACTAGTAAATACCCCTAAATCAAATCAATACAAATGGTTTCAGGGAATAAATTCCAGTATTATTGTACAAGGTTTTATTTCCTAACCTCTAACCATTCTAAATGTTCACTTGCTGTACTTAGAATGTAAAACCTGCAATTTAGCAAAGTCAGCTCTCTTTTCTGATACCATTCTTTCCCTAATATATTAGGCAAGATGATGTCTTCTGAAGACATCTTTCTGACTTTATAGGCCAGACCCATATGAATCCAAGGAAATAAGGAGGTTGGCTGACCAACATTTTCCATTGAAGTTTAATATTATATCATCTAACAAAAGCTAAAATTAGTCTATTCACAAATTGATGTTAATTTGTTAGGGAAGGCAAAGATTCCTCTCCATGTGGCAAATGAAGTCCAGCAGTTTCCACAGGCAGAAGATCAGAAAGTGTAAGGGTGGAGAGGAGAACAGATGACATCAGGATTTTTGAGTAAAATCTCATATAAATACCTGACCTGGAAAACACACATATCTCTGTTTAACTGGTTTTTCTATTAAGGAATTCTTTCCAAATTACTTTTCCCCAAAGCCAAAAGAACTTCCTGCTTCACCCATTCTCAAGCTGCTAACTTTTATGCTTTTATGTGTTTCTTGTCTTTTTCCCTGTCTTTGACAATTTATAAAATCATCCTTTAATTTTTTCCCCATGGAATCATAATGCCTTCTGTAAAAGACAAAAGCCATTGATGGACACATATCAGTGAGCTGCACTTAGAAAGGTGCAGTGAAAGAAAGAGGATAAGGAAAAAGCCTGAAAAATGCAGAAAGTCCCAGAGCACTTAAAAGCTGTCTGATAGACTTTTGATTTACACATCTGGCAAGAACTGTGCTAAGAAGTAATGAGAAAGTTACACAAGTATGAGGAATCAGCCGTGCAGAGGATATTTTGCATCTGTGAGAAACACAGGAAAAAATCCCATCGTTCTTATTCAAGCTGTTTTGATAGAATTAAAAAGGAATACTTTCACAAAATAAGAAAGTATCATAGCCACCTTTCCTCCAGCACCTTTCCTCCTTTTTTCTCATTGACCAAGCATTTCCTCTTGCCTGGTGGCAGAAGGACAAGCTGTGAATCCAGCTGCTCAGAGACACAGTATGCTCCAGTTCCAGGGCAACCTGGGCTTGGGAAATCAATTGAAATGAGAAAGATAAACATTTAAGATCGCTGGGGGGTTAATGATCCTCTTACAGCCCAAAGACACCACATTTACAGTAATCTTTACACAAGACTGAGGACTGCAGCTCCTCCCCTGAGCACACACATGGGGCTGAGTGCCCCTGACAAGCCAAGGTGACATAAGGGAGCTGTAGCAGAGAGAAATGTTGGACAGCCATGCTTTTGGGGTGAAAGGGAGGTCTGGTGCCATGCTTATGATAAATGGACACATCTTGTTATCTGACAGGTATTTTAGTCCCTTTTTTGTTCTTTATTTCTGACTCACCTGTACATTATTTTGGCATCATTGTACTTTGCAAAATGGAAGGATGAGGAGACAGGAAAATAACCACACTGGGACATGGCTGGTTGCACTTAGGCACAAAACCTTGTTGTGGGGACAGAAAGCTGCTTCTTTGGGGTGGGGTTTCCTATACAAAGCTGCCTTGGTGCCCTGAGACCTAGCCTCTCCTATCACCTCCCCATGCCTGGCCATTTCTCAGACTCTAATAAGGAAATGCTGTTAAGGCTCAGATGTGGAGTTGGCAGCCATAAGTCCCAATCATGCTCTGCCTGCCAGAAAGCATCAGAAACCCAAACATACTGAGATTTAAAGGGTTTCCAGTAACAGAAGTTTGATTTTTCTTTCCTGTAGCAAATCTATTTTGTCTTTCTTCGTTGTTCTGGATTGATAAAAACCAGTTAGAATCACACACTTCTGGATTTGCACCTGACTCAGAAATGCTGCTCTAGTTTTCTAATTTTATCCACTTGTCCTGCATAGCTTGTTTATCTTCTGTATTTTTCCAGCCCACTTTTGTTTGCTTCGTGATTTGTCTCTCAGCACACTGCTATTCCACCTTCCTAAAAATACAAACTCTTAATTTTCCTACGGAGTGCTCTGCCACCCACCACTGCAATTTATAAAGAACTGTCACCACATTCAAGTGCCAATCTTGCTCAGTGAACAAGTGCTGCTCAATGGTGCTATACATCCTGCTGAAACTTCAGATTCTGCACTAGGTCTGACAGAGCCAAGCTAGGGTAAGAACATTTTGAAGTCAAAATTGGATGGATTGGATTGGAATCTCTCTCTGGCAGAGTCTAGATGTCCCATGGACTGTTTTTTCTGTCTGCTGTCTCATAATCATTCACCCTTTATAGAATTCATCTCTGTTTTGCATCTGCAGAAACAGGGTGCCATAAATAATTTACCACCTCCCCACAAGTTGGCCTCTTTCTAGAAATTTGTGCAAACAAGAGACATTTATCAGGGAAGCACCTGATATATGTTTTCCTCCTTAGTCTGCTTGTTCAGAGCCTGCCTCCTCCCTCCCAAGCAAAACCAAAAAAAAAAAAAATCAGTTTTTCCCTCAGAGATTCTTTTGAAAAAAGCACAAACCACCCCAAATCTGAGAAAGAAATCTTAATTTTTCATTTGTAAGAGGATTATCTATAATTTTCTGTTTGCTTTTCTCACTTTAATCTTCCTACAGAATTTCCATCCGTTGACCTCCATTAGATTTGGCACATGGATTTTTCTCTATTGTAAATTAAAAATATTGAAATTCATTATGAGTTTTAGGGGAAGAAACTTGAGGTTTCCTCCTACAAAGTAAAAAGTTTGAGATGGAAAATGTTTTTGTGACTCAACCAGAGCTCTTTTGTATGTGAAGAATTTGAATCTGATGTTACTCTCGTGCTGGAAAAAATGTAAAGTCTTTGAAGTCACTCCATCAAAGTCAAAAACTACACAGTAATAAAGAAAAAAATGAGCTGTTTATGTCGTCTTTTTTGTTTGTTTCTTGCCTAATCTGAAAAAAAACAATAAAAATCACCTGATTTATGTTTGTTCTTTGTGTATATAAGGCATGACAAATACATTCAAATATGCAGACCAAATACAGTTCTGATAAAAAATTCAGGATTCTTTCCTTTCATTTTCATGGACTGTTTCAGCTTTTCATTTTGATTATTTTTGGAATTCACATTTTCCAGTGTGGTCTCCTTTATTTGGTTTATTAATATTTCTCATGTCTTGAACAGAAATGACAGATTCTGCTGCACTTTTGACACCGAGAATCATATCTTGAATCAAAGCAAATGAACCTCACAAGTTTCTCTCCATTCTGTATCTTATGACATAAATGTGAGTCATAGCTTTTAAGCTATCGTGAAATTGGATGCAGAGCCTGTAAGAAACACATAAATAAAGGGGAAAATTTAAACTCTGGAGAGGACTGACTTAACTAAAATTAATCAACAGTTTTTCTAGAAATTAAATTAAATCAATTTTTATAGAAAGAAATGGCAAGTGATTTCAAGTGTATAAATACAATGGTAAAAGTGGCATATTGGTGGTTTATTCTAGGATGTTCATGTACTAGAAAAAAATTAAGAGTACTTAAAGTCCAAGTGTTTTTTTTTGTTTTTCTTTTTAATTGTGGAAAATTAAATTATGGTGATTACATTGAGAAAAACAAAGAGATGAGCAAGGCACACATTTTGGCAGGGGCTGAATATAGCTGTGCCAAATTTTTCTGCACATAAAGATCAGACAAGCAAATTTTAAACCGAGAAAAACGTCAGAGTGGGCTGTTGGGGAGTGTGGTGCAACCACTGCCCAGCCTGGCAGAGGGCAGAGCAAATAGAAAGGGCAGAGCTGGCAGCCTTGTGCCCTTTCCAAGGTTTGCAAGGTCACCTTTCCAAGGTCTGAAAGGTCACCATGAGCTTGGTTTCTTCTTCACTTTGGGTTTGAGGGTCAGGCTGGCCTTTCCTTGCTCTGCTCTGTTATTTCTGTGCTCACAGCTCAGCATGCAGAAAGCACCTGGAATACTTGTCAGTGTCTTCTGATGTCACTGTGGGGGATTCCCAAAACTTCTGTTGGCTGAACCCAAATTTCCTTCCTCATGCCATCCTGGAGACTTTCCTACCTCACAGGGTGGTTTTTTTAAATGTACCACTTTTTTAAAAAGTGGTCCACTAGCAGCAAATTACCCTCAACATGCTGTTTTCAAGGCTTCATGGATGAAGGCATATATTTTCACTAACAAAATGTCTTTCCCTGCAGAAGAGAGGTGTTCCAGATACTCTTTGACTTCAAATATACAGTGAGCAAGTGGTTTCCCATGCCCTCTCTTATTTTTTGACTCTTATATTGTGCCCTTGAGAGCAGCTTTCCCATTTCTGCCATGGCAAAGTATCATCAAGGAGGCAAAAGTGCCAGCAGAAAGGTTTCTGCAGCTGCACCCAGAGCAGCCAGGGACCTTATTTCATCCACCTGCACATCTGGAGAGCTGGCACCAGCCAAGCCCTGAGAGCCCGGACTGTGCCTGGACTCAGGGCTGGCTTTGGGACACCAAGAGCAACTGTGAAGCCAGTGTGATGGAGGAAAGCTTGACAGAGACTTTCCCCGATTCAAATAGAGAAAATATTATTCATCTGAATAAATAATAAATATACTTCCCCAGAAAGCAGGAGGAAAAGTATCAGCTACAGTGCTCACAAGAAGAGAAGCAATGGAAATTGCAGTAGGTGATGTAATGGTCTAAAATCATGAGGGACAAGCCAATGGGATACCAGCAAGAACATTTTCAGTGGACATATCCTCATTTCTGATGAATCTGCCCCTCTTAAGTGCAACACTTGTGGTGCTTGGCACACTGACCTAAATCAAATTGACTAGAGAAGTCAATTTACTTTCATTTGGATAGGGAGAAAGGACACATTTTCATATCCCAAATCTCTCTGGGGATCTGAATTATCTTTCTTTCCTTGCAGTCCGAAGAAATATGTGTTCATTTCCTCTGCCTGTGCGTGGTTAGTGGCTCCTAGGGGAAGGAAAAGATGTTCTCCTTGTTGCCTGGCTAGCATTTTAGGGGTCCCCAGGGGTGTTGCACTCCTGTGCATCCTCAGGAGAGCAGCTGGTGAGCACGAGCAGCTCAATGAAAGATGCTGTTCAGAGGGAGGAGAGCTTTGAAAATGATCTCTCACCACCACACACAGGACCCAGAGCTGCTCTTGCCAGCAAGATGCAAGCAGCACGACTTTTGGCAGGGAGCAGTCAGGAGGCAGCAGTGCTAAAGAGAAACACACCAGCCCTGCCTGCCATAGAGGTGCTGGCACTGCAGGAGCAGGAGGAAAAGTGCAAGTTTCAATACTTCTTCCAAAGCAGTATTTAATGGAAAAAGAAGCAGAAATGTCAAAGAAGTGCCTTTTAATTATGATAGGGAAAAAGAGCGTAGCTATATCAGCATGGAAGGTGTAAAACCTATTTGCAAAAGTGATTATTAAAAACCTGACTTCATGTTAAAAAAAAATGTTAAAAAGCCTCTCCCATTACAAGATTTTCTAAAAATAAGCTGAGAGGAAATTTTGTTTAAGAGCATAAGGCTTAAATGCAATATAATTGAAAGATGGTTTGATTTCTAAGACTATAAAGGATAACCAAAAGTAAAGAAACTAACAATTTTTTAATCCCAAATAGACTTAATAATTTCAAAATAGATCTTGCTACATCACATTTCTGGCCCATCGTCCAGTTTTGATATCAGTGGCATGTTTGCAAAGGTTATGGAGGCTTCAGTGAAATTACCTCCTCTGATAAAAATAAAGGTTTCCCACCCTTCCTGTGCATTGCTCCACCTGTGGTGGTAAACAGACAATATAAACAGACTGATCCCTTTCACTCACCCCTTGCTGACTAAAATGCAATCAATACCTCGTCATCCTTTCTCATGCACAGGAGTGCACAGGTTATTTAGCTTCTAACACAAGTATTGAGACTGTCAGCATCAAAGGAAATGGCAGGATGCACTAAATGGGATTCTGGCCCTAATGTGATGGCCTGTGAAAAAAGGTTGCCTCCATCCCTCTGATATCCAAACTGCATCAAGCCTTTATAAATTCTTCCCTTTCTGTCCTGTAACTGCTTTCTTCTGTTGTGGAAACTGAATAGGCTGAATATTACTTAATTAATCCCTAACTGAAGACCTCCAACATTTACTTCAGCAGCTCATGTCTAAGACAATCTCCCAGTGGGATCCACTCAATGCTTCCCTGCCAGAGCTGCATAGGCAAAAGGAAGAGGGATTCTGGGGTTATCTGCCTCCTCTATTGTGCCCAGAGAGGAGGCTCTGGAGCTCAGATTCCTCTTACAACTCCTTCCACTGCAGACCAGTGTTAATACTTGTGGTGTGGGGACTGGTAGCACACAGATCATTGTATGTTCTTGGAAAAAAGAGGAAACCCTCCCACTTCCAAATGGCTTATTGTTGCCTAGATCTTAGTTTCAGGATGAAGAAGGAGTTTAACAGGTACACTTCTGCTTAATTTGATTCAAGCTCTGTTAATGCTGTTGAGATTTTCACTAAAGGCCAGCTCTGTTGTGCTCCTTCTTCACAATGAACACCCATTTCTAGTGTTCAGTGCTATTATACTTCCTGACAGTTTGTGTTCTCCAAAACATCTGCAAAACAGGTCAGATGATCTTGTCCCACTGTGTGAATTATAATTGCAAGATGCACAACTCAAAAGCATAAACCCATGCTCAGAGAACCTCAAAGTTTGTGTGATGGTGTTATCATACTCTGCAAAGCTGCTGACAACTGCCAAATACATTTCATTTATATTGAAGACTGAGAAAAATGTAATTAGCACTTCATATTAAAAAGAAAGCAGCATACTGTTGACAGAAAGCCAGGAAGTTGATAAACACAACTTCCTCAAATTAAATTTTCCTAAAAAACCTAGATGAGCACATAAATTCTAAAGAGGCTGGTGTTAGCAGCTGTGCAGCACAATCACGATGAAACTCCAAACCCTAACATTATCACTTACTCTTTTAACATATATTTTCAGAAGATTTTCAAATTATGTCAAGAAAATATATTGTTTTGGGCTGGGGGCCTCTGAGTAAGGGATGGTTTGCTAAAATTAACACCACTTAAACAAGAAGCACATAGTTGCTGACAAACTCTTGTAATTCCAGATTTGGTTGCCATCCCAGTGCACTGTTTAATTCAACATCTGCTGTGACTTTTTAGAGCTATGTGGAAATGTAGCTTTTCAAAACTAAGATTTCCTTAGCAGGCACAGCTCATAAATGTGAGAGAAGATGAAGGGACTGATTCCTACAGGTACACGAGGATGGCTATTGTCTTTCACTTGGTCCCAAATACTGGTCCCAGTTATACAAACATGGTTATAGTGGGTGCAAGTGCTTTCAGTGATGACAACTGCCCTGGCAGAATGCTACATAGCTTCTGAGACAGAGTTGAAAAGGGTAAGGAAAACATTAAGAACAGAAACTCCCATTATCAAATTCTAACAATTCTTGTGGATATCTAGGTACACCTGATGTCATGGTGCAGCTCAGCAGTGATTGCACAGACTTGTCTGTTGGCAGTTTGTGCAGAGGGTGAAGAAGGATTTTTCATTTCATGCATCATTTGCAACTCCCTTCAATAATTCAGCAAAGTCAATACATAGCCTTGATGCACAGTTAGGAGAAAGAGCCTGAAGCAAACAAAAGTAAGTAATCCAGGAGTGGCCAAGCATTGCTAAATTCTTTTAAGCTCTGTTCCCCCCAGCTTCCCTACCCTTTTGCTACATTCTACATGAGAGCATGTAATGGTTTGCACAAAATTCATTGCATCCATAGAATTTCCTTGACATAAATACATAAGGAACAGACTCCCCTGTATCCCACAGTGATGTTAAAAATCCTAAATCCTTAGTAGTGCCTTTCTTTGCTCAGACCATTCAGGGTTCACACTGCCTCATTCCTCCACAGGAGAGACCAGAGTGTAGTCTTGGGGCAACTTTTAAAC
Organism: Chloebia gouldiae; assembly: GCA_003676055.1. Taxonomy (NCBI): domain Eukaryota; kingdom Metazoa; phylum Chordata; class Aves; order Passeriformes; family Passeridae; genus Chloebia; species Chloebia gouldiae. Next base: position 7,208,099 of record QUSF01000024.1, read on the forward strand.
CCCAAGAATAAGAGAAAACTGTCATTCAGACAAGTGTCTTTGCTCTGACCTCTGCTTCTCAAAAAGGAGTGAGAGATGTCAGGAAAACATGGAATAATACAGAAACCAGCAATCTCTGCAGAATGACCCCACAGCCCATAGTCCCAGGTCAAACAGGTCAGGACTGACTTCCACTGTATGACCAAATGCCCAAATTTGAAACATATCCTACTCCCCAGGTGTGAAATTCCACCCTCAAAGGCAGAAGGCTGAGTCAACAAAATCAGACCTCCTGTGGATTCCTTTTTTTTTTTTTTAATTCAGGAATGTGACATTCAGCCTGGTGAAGAATCAAGTACATGCACAAAGTCTTGTGACCTTGGCAGCCTGCATGACTGCTGAGAAAATTACTAATGCATTAGACTTAAAAAGGGAGAAAATAATTCAATGAACATGACAAGCAGGTCTAGAAACTCACAAGAGACAAGAGGAGGAAGGAGTCTGGGATACACACGAGGCTGGAGAGGAGAGTAAACTTTCATACTCATCACAACACTCAATTACTAATGGCTTTCTTTCATTCTCAACCTGCTTTCAGACACTGCTGGGACGACAGAAAGGAAAGCCTTGGTCAACCACTGTAAGCAGGATGCAGAGACTGCTCAAGAATAGACTCTTGGAGAAAAAATGCAGGCAGTGATCTGGGGGTTAATTTTTCTCAAGGTTTTCTTTTGAAAGAGGTTTCCTTTCCTGTTAAGAATTCAGATTTTTTTTTTCAGCTCCTGCTCCATTCTCTTGCTTCAGCAGAACACAGCAAACACATTTCATTTCCTTTCCTGCCTAGTGGGATGCTGAGGAGATGTGATCTCTGAATTGGTATATGTTTCAGCTGGCCCATATTTGCAGCAAAATTTATGACACATGCCAGTGCTTCCAGTAGCTGATTGGATATGGCCAGGGAAATGGAGAAAGCCTCAACTCGCTGAGCTTCAAAAAATGAACTTCACTTAAATGATGTATTGTTGTTTTGCAGGAAAAAGGAACACCTGGCTTGTACAGCGGGGAAAAAGGACAAAATGCAACATTCATAAAAATGACTGAAAAGGGACTGGAGAATAAGGTTATTTTTGCTTCCACATGAGAGAACAAGCCACAAAACAGGCTTTGCAATTATAATCTGGCATATCTGTTGTTTTTGTTTGACATGATTGCATTGGTATGCCCCCTAATTCAGTTTTAATCTTCATTAACACCTCCTGCATTTTTCAGAACAGATTCAGATTGTCTGATGCTTCCCACATCACCTGGAAGAAGTATCAGGAAATTATTATTGCTTTTCTTATGGCACTACATAATTACTTCTTCAGATATAAAAGTAATTTATATTGTATGAGTGAGATTTTGGTTTTGCTTTTCCCACTGTACATTTTCAGTGCAGATGTACTGGCTATATCCTCAAATAAGTGAGAGTGAAAATGAATCTAGGAAGAAAAAAGATTTTTTTATGTATCTTCAGTGCAGAAGATTTGCAAATATTTTTAGGTAAGTTAGAGCTTAAAATGTTGAGTAAGGAGCACACATTAAATTCAGCTAAAATAGGAGTTAACCCAGCTTGTAACTGGGCAGAGACAAGCAGAGAGGCATGAGAAGAGAGGGTCCCAAGGTAATCTCTTATCTATTGAGCTCCAATCAGAATATCAAATGCAAAGTCTGTGTGTGTGTATCTGCTGGATAGATTTGTATTTATGCATGCATACATAGGAGAATATGTAAATCAAAGCATATATTTTTAGCAACAGGGTATGCTGTGCTACAACATTCACTAATTTGCCTTTTCCTAAATGCTACAGAAAAGAAAATCCTGTAGCAAATTCAGCATGAATATAGAGATGCCATACCATTCATTAAAGCCAGACCAGCTCTTTACTAGTAAGTAAATAAACACAGCTGACTCTGAGTCCTATTTCCATGTAGACTCCTGCACTCTGCACCGAGCAATACGAAATTAGATTATTTTAATGCATGGCAAGTGTGTTAGGAGATCCTAGCACCAACATGAGTGATGCTCCTGGGATGGCAGGGGCACCTTATGGCTGCCCATTACAAGTGTGTTAATAAATGGCTCTGGCACAGGAGCTATGCCTGGGAGCATTAATAGAGTTACTGCCTAGAAATCCTCATTGCAAATGAGCTGCTTCACCTAATTGGTCCAGCAGCACCAATACAATCAAAGTACACCCATCTTCACTGGGAAAATGTGATGCCCTTTTTGGTCTGTGCTGTTCTTGGAGTTATAATTTGAGCCTTTGTTCTTGGGAAGCAGAATCCATTATGATGTCTATCTTATAAAGAATAATTGCTTGCCAGTAAGTGCTGGCCCTAAAAGAAATTTATTCTGAATTGATTAGTACTCAACCACCCATCCCTGCATAGAGTTGGGGAGTTCTGTAATATCTTTTATAAACTTTCAATTAGATTTTGACTTGGGAGCATTTTTGCCTCCTGCCATGGAGGGAATTGAGTGCAGTGAGGAGCAGAAAGGAACTGTAAATTCTCCCAGCCCACTGCTGTCTGGGGGGCTATGGCAGGCTGTGAGCCCAACACCATGGGCTTAAAAACTGCTAACATGGTATTTTCAAAACAAAAAGAGAATTAAATAGTGCTGCTAAAGGCATGCCATTACTTGTGTCCCTTGACTTTTAGTTTTAAACATTTGGTACATGGGTTCCTCAACATTCTCGTGCTTGGGGAGACACCCTTGCTGGGATAATTCAGTGATTGCAAGCATCACTGCTCTTCTATTTCCCTAGCTACAGTTGAATGATCTGCTAAGAACAGTTCCTGAGACTTCTTAGGGCAATCCTCCTCTGTACATTAGTCTGTATAATCCAGGAGACCTCCAAATTCCTGGCAGTCTGAGCTCTGGGGCCAGTAATTTTAGGGAATTACATACAAGCAAAGTATTTGAATGCAGAAACCACAGGCAGTTTCAAAATTATTTGCCAACCACAAAATGAAATAAACTGCCTGGGTAATTTGTTCACAAAAATTAATTCCACCAATTATACCACTTAATCTCCTGCCTCTCAAAAGGAGTCTAGAAAACTCAATGCATCAATGTATACATTTTTTGAGAAGTGTTATATGAGAAATAATCATCATAACATACCATCAACAAAGTTATAAAAGCACCTTGAATTTGTATTTCAACAGAGGAAAGGAGATGGTCATGTGCAAGTTACACAAAAATATAATAGTGATTTCTGGGTATTATAGAGAAAACAAGACAATTTCAAGAGGCAATTTGAAAATAGGATGCCAGGCACACTACTTTCATCGAACTGAAGATGAATTGTTTAACAAAGGCCTGATGAGAAAACCAAAAATTAGCCACTGTTTCATCACAGAAATTATAATGAAAATTTGAAAAAAATATATACTGATAATCAATACAGGCAAAGAAAATTCCTGACCTGCTGATTCCAAACCTGTAGCCTATTTCTGTCTTTTTCAAACAGCAACACGGTATAGCAGTTTCCAGACATTTTCAGGATAAAGTCTGTTTCTTTCACAAGCAATTACAAGTATTTCATTAACTTTGGGAGAGAATGAAAACGAAGAGCTACTACCTTACCTTTATTTCTATCTCTGTATTGATTATGACAGCTTTAAAATGCCTTTCAAATGTGGAAATATTTTCCTAAATACCCTGATTCTATTCACACAGTCCCCCTAGGGTGTGGATGTGCAAAAGGATAACAGTGTGGGAGACTGGGAAAACACATTCTGTGCAACCATCGCAGGATGCTCTTTCACACAGACAAATTTTCTGTGGAGCATCTTTAGAAGGAGCTTTTCAGCTTAAGTCTGGGTAATTTTTCCTCTGATGGGCTTTATGGATGATCTCCCAGCCTGTTTGCATTGGAAGGCAAAGGAAACACAAACTGCAGTTTGGGCTCCAGGGAATGCTGATACCCAGGAGATGCTGGACCTGATTTGCTTTCCTCCCTGCTAACTCACAGCTCACCTGTACAAATCCTCTCACGTTCTTCAGAAGACAACAACTTCTGAGAAAAACACGTGCAAACCAGCTTCTGACAGAGTCAATCAGTAGGGAAGAGATTTGTAAAATTATTCACAAATAAGAAAGAGATTCTGACTCCGCCATGCCTTTGCTCCTGAGGAGGAGAAACGCCACACTGGCTCCTCCTAAAGCCACATCTCTGGCAGGGCCTGGCAGCACAGGAGTGTCCCTGAGGAAGGACAGGGGCAGCTCACAGGTGAGCACTGTCAGCAGCACCAGAGGAGGAGAGGCATAACTCATGTCTCTGTGCCATTTGACAGAAAATTAATGCCACCAGTGCACAGAGCAGCTCTGACTTTACCATAATTCCCATCTGATTTTCTCTGAAACAGAGGGATTGCTTCAGGAAAATTCAAACTCCCTATCACTCCCTCAGCTCTCAGGGACGTGGCCTCACTGCCAGGATCTCTTTTAGACTTCAATCAGCCAGAGTGGGACACATCTTCTGAAGGACAGAAGGGTTGCCTTGTGTTTTCTGTAGCCACAAAACACAGCACCCATATTACATTTAGCAAGTATCAGCTGTGCACAGAAAATAATTGTGTATGAACCGGAGAACAGCACTACCAACCCCTGCAGATGGGTTGGAAATGAAGCCTCAGTACCTTTCAGCCCATGGCCTGGGTACAGCCATCCTGCTCCAGCCAACATGAGATCTCCCAAGGAGGCAATTTGGCAGATTCAGCTTCCTCTCCTCCCATCCTGCCCTGGTCAGGCTCTGGCTGTGAGCTGAGCCTCCCTGTCCCTCTGGCCTGACAATGGTCTTGGACACTCTTGTTTCAAAAACTGCTTGATTTATTGGCCAAACTACAAGGTGGCTGCATAGATGTCTCTCAAAGCAGCTGTAAAGTTGTTTGGGTTTTTTAGTAGTGGGGTGTTGAAGATGCATTTTACATTTGAGAACAGATCAAAAACTTGTAAAACTGGTAACTTAGGGGGAAATTAGGGGAAAAAAAAACCAAACAAGCTCAGATTTTGTGCAGAATGGAAAATATATTGCTAAACTTCTATCACTTAAGTAAAAGCCTAATTCTGGAATAAAGACACCTTCCTTCATTCCAAACACTAAAGCCACAAGAGGTTGTTTCAGCCTTGGGAACAGCACATCCTTGGATTTTTGTGGCAGTTGTCCCCTCCCAGTCTCTGCTGTGCTCTCTGCAATTAAATTGTTCCTTGCATTACTTGTGTTTTTTTCCCAAGGAAAATACTAAAAGTGCAATAATCAAGATAACTTGTTCTACAAGCAGCAACACAAGACTTTTTCCTCTATTTGGCATTCAGCTTCACAGCCTAATTAATTAGCATTTGTACAGCACTTGGAAAATATGAGACACAACTGAAGTGCTAAGTATTATTATTAATATTAGCAGCACCACCATTTTGCTCTACTGAATGCATTTTCCAACAGACTTGCTACAGAACTGAAATGCTATAGGCTTGAAATGCACTTAGAGCTCCTTCACTGTGTTTGATTACAGCAAGCCAAGTGGCTGGCACATCTGCATGGCTGTGCAATTTTTTTTTGTCTATTAAAAAATTTAAATCTCATATAGCACAATTTGTTCTGAATCTGTCAGCAAGGTAGACAGATATTGCTTTACAGGGCAGTTTTGGGATTGTTTATGAAAAGGACTCTGAGGTGCTTGACTGCCCTAGGGTACCTCTCATTTGTATGTATCCAGATATGCCAATCCAGAGAAAAATGCTTCATGAGCTCTTGTAATTGTGTCTTTCTCACTTAGCACAGGAACTGCTGGTAGTTAAAAGTCACAAACACTTCTAAATAGGTGACTGAGCCCTGTTGCCCTCAATTTAAAATATAGCTGTAACTTGTAAACTCAAGAGCTCCCAGGACACATCTTTCTTAATTTTCATTTCGGTAGCTGCTGTTTTTGGCAGTGCCAAGAGGATATCTGGCCTTAACCTTCTGAATCAGTTTCATTTCAAAATCAATGACTTTTACCCCATGCTGGCTATTTGCTACTCTCAAGCTTGCTAACACATGCCCAGGGTAGTGGCTGCAGTCATTATTTCTTCACCCAGCTGCTTATACCCACCACATTTTTATTTCGGAGTGAGCCAACCCGTTCTGCTCGAGGTAATTTGCAGTAGCTGAGAGCCGAGTAGCTCTTGGCTGCCTTAGGCCAGAGAGAGTCTGCAAATGACTGAGAGACTAAATCATTAATTGCCTGTGGTTTGCTTGTTGTGGTGGCCCCAGAGGCTGTCACAGGACGGGACACACGGCTGAGCTGGGGCAAGCCCGACTGCAGAGGAGGCAAGCTGCAGGTGCCAGGCTTTGTGCAGGAGCACCCTGGGGGTCTCTGCTGGCAGTCCTGCCCACCTCTAAGGGCAGAGCTGACTGGTGGCACCAGTGACTCTCTCCAGGCTCTGCTTCGGCACCACAGTGCCCATTCCTGCCCGCGCTTGGCAGTGGGGAGCAGAGCCCCTGGACTTGCCAGGGATGGAGCTCCCAAAGCCTTGCCCAGCTCACATGTGCTACTGCAGGAGAAGGCATGAGGAGAGAGAGCTGAACAGCCACATTCTTGGACATTTAGGGCATGACTAAATCTATATTTTGCTTATTATGCTGCATGAATTTCTATGTGCGTTGATGTCAGCTTCATTCCATATATTCTTCCCTCTCAGTTCCTACCTAACTCCAACTGTTATTGCCATGGTGGTAGGAGAGGGGTTTTTCACAGTTGTAAGGGAGCAGGAGAGGGGAGTTTCATAGTTGCTAGGAAGCAATAAATGCCATTTAATTCAATAAAAATGAAAATGAGGCACCACGGCAGAAAAATGAGTTGTAGAACTGGAAAAAGCGATGCCACAGAAGTTGTGGGGCCCAGGATTCCACCCCAGACTGTAGAAACTGCCTGGTGTAATTAACAGGCAGGCACACACCCACAGCACAGCCAGGAGATGGGGCAAAGAGCAGTGAGACTTTTTGGGATGAGCAAAAGGATCTGAGTCCAGGAAACCTGACAGCTGTTCTCTCTGAAAATCTTGATCACTACAGACAGATAATGCCCCTCACAGCAACAGAAAAACAGAGCAACCTTGAACTAGAAGAGGCTGGCAATTGCCATTAAAAGCATGGTATTCAATCATGAAAATATTTTGTGGCTTTAGATCTTGTGAGTGTTCCACCCTCCTCTTCCAAATCCCCTGACACGGAGATAACACATCCCTTCAAGATGCATAAGAGTGAAATACAAAGATCTTTCAAATATCAAAGCTGTGTGCTGCAGCATGCAGCCAACACTAAAGTGCTGATGAAGATTTGTTTGATAGCCTTCTGAATTCTGGGGATATTTCCACAGCCAGATGACATATTAGAGAGGCTGATTCATAAAGCAAAACCCTGACTCTTCATTCATTTCATGTGCAGGGTTCAAAGGAAAGACCCTGTGAAACTGTTACAAAGTACTAATAATACAAACCTGATGAAAATAAAGGAAAAAAGAGAAAATACCCAAGAAACAAAAAGCCTCCAGGAAAACACGTAATAGAACTTAAACCCTGCAAAGCTGGTCTTTGAATACAAGATTGGCATAATGCATTTTGAATCTTCAGTCACACAAAAGTGTCTTTTTGAATATGAAAGGTCTTTGTAATTTTTGCTATCATCACTATAAGCCTCAGATGCATTTGCTTTGATTTAGTAAACAATAAAAGAGAAAGAAAAAATCCTAACTGCTTTTCTATAGATGTGTTAAGATGTTTAAAAAAAATATTATTGCTTCTCCCCATATACCAGTTGGAGAGAGAACTGCCATCCATGACTGGGTTTTGATTGTTCTTTTTTCTTTTTATTTTTCTTTAAAGAACTCCCACAACCCCAGATTCTTAGCCTTCATGACTGAGCTCTTCTGAGGAGAAAAAGAGTGAGGAAGGACAGACAGAAGTGAAAAGAAGTTTAAAAATTCCCTAAAAACAGGGGCAGTGGGGTATATTTAATAGCAGAATATTAACTAAATTAAAAAGTAATAAAACAAAGTGTATGCCACTTCCATATTCAGCCAGGAGAAATATTTAATAATATTTTTTAAGGTATTGTGTTTTGAAAACAGTGGAGAAAGTGAGTTTTGTAGGCTCAGAGTTTCCTGTTTGAAAATCACTGGTATTTGTAGTTGTTGAATAATTGTTTTCTGAGGAATTATTTTCCCACCTGTTTGTATTTAGCTAGTGTTTGAAAGAGGCATGAAAACACTGCCCAGAAGAAAGGCTGCTCAGTTTTATGTTTCTTCAAGGAAAAACCTATAAAATGAAAGCCTGAACTTCAAGTGCCAGCAGAATCCCACTCCAGGTGCCAGCAGCCAAGGGCAGCTCTGCAGGTCCAGGATGGTCCCTCTGCACCCTGCAGCTTCTCCCTGCTCCTCGGGCACCAAATGATCGAGCAAGACACACAGGCAGGTCTGGAGTTGAGGTGGAGAGCAGCACATGGATCCCCTGCTCTCAGCTTGCCCAAATGCCACAGACCTCACCCAAGGGACTTTGCCTGGGCTGTGACAGAAAAGCTGGATCACAACTGCTTTATGGTCGGCCACACAAAATAGCTATTGTGCTTCTTCAATGTGTTTTCACTCCTTGATATGATATCTTAAAGCCTAAGCAGAATTCAAGAAGCTCATTTAATTTTAATGTGTTTTATCCCTCTAACCAGAACAATTTTTCTTCAATTACCTTTAACAGAAATATAATCTAACAAACAAGAACAGCAACAAAATATGTCATTACAAATTATTTTTTTTGTTGCTCTGATTTATTATGGTGTCAAGTTTTTCTAATTTTGTTTGCTGATTGCACTTTTAGGAAAAAGTATCTTGGAATTTGCAACAATTGCCAGCAACGCCTATGTAAACATTCAGATGTAAAGAGGCAATTTCAATGGACATTTAAACAGGGTAAAACACCTGCTTAGATACACAGAGTAATGAACTCAAGGTCTGTTTACCGATGGCTTACAAAAAATAATACAACATTCTACAAGACTATTACAATGTACAGCTGATAGCCAGAATTTAAAGTGGGATAAATGCTTTCTGGCAAGGTCATAAAAGGAATCAATGCTGGAAATGTAGTCTTTCATCACAGAACTATGCAGATAATTGCCAGGCAACAAACAATATGCTGGCAATGATCATTTTTTTCTGTTCTTAAGAGATACAGGCCTATCTACCCTTGCAAATGCTGTAGTGAAGGAACATGGAGGGAAACAGCTCATGGGCCTGGGATTTAGGTTTAGGTTGTGCCTTTCTGCTGGACTTATCCACACCTTGGATGTGGATGTGTGCTCCTCAGGACCCCTCCCAGGCCAGCTCCCCCAAAAAGGCACCTGGGGAGTGCAGCCCTGCCCGAGGCAGCGATCCCACAGTTCCCTTGAGCCAAAAGCAGGCATGAAGGAAAGTTCTGCTGCCTCCAAAGCCAGCCTTGCCCAGCCCTGCAGTGCCAGGTGTGACAGCCAGGTCACCTCTGTGAGATCAGCAGCACCACACTTGGACCCAGCCCATAGTTTAGGATTTTGACAGATTTCCTGGGAAAACCCCCCAGGAGCTGAGCAGGACTTCCCTTCCTCGACTGCCCCTTCCAGACTTGGCAGGGATGGAGGCTCTCACACCTCCAGCACGTTCCCCCTGCTCGGTCTCACACACAGCCCCATGCACCACCCACCAGCACTGAACATTTTTGGGACAATTTTAGGGGCTCCCAGTGGATGAGTTAAGTGGGCTGGCACTAAGTCTCATTGCCCCCACTGTGAACACCGGACTGGAAGTGTCTCTCCTCCAGCCAAACAAACATTTAATTAAAAGGAAAATTCTAAAGGCTCCAGCTGCTGGAGGCCATTGACTAGAGGTATACATGCAACTTTGCAGGTTGTTTTTCTGGCCTTGATTTCTGTTGCTGTGTCTCAACTGCAATAAAAATAATATACTGACTTTCATTTCAAACCCTGAAGAAATACAGAATGCAAAAAAACAGGATAAATTACTTTTTCTTCAGATGTAAATTTAGGTTCCAAAAATGGATATTGATAAAAAGAAAATATTTCATTGACTGGTGGTGACTGCTTTGAAATTTTACATCACAGGAAATACTACTTTAAATATAGTATCGAGCATACAGTGTGGAAAGAGAGGAGGGAAAGCCATGGAAAACTCCAGGAACTTCCTGCTTCCTCTGAGGGTGACACCACACAGCAAGTGTGGTGGATATGCATCACTTGGAGGATATGCATCACTTGGAGGATATGCATCACTTACTGGAAAATGGTCTTCTAAAATATATCTGCTCAAGGCTTGGGACATCAGAGATTCCCAGCCCTTCCAGTACTCAGCTCCAGCTCACGGTTCAACTCAAATGAAACCAAACAAAAAAAATGTCCCATAGTTTCTTTAGGGTTTTAAATAATTTAATTTGCTTGTTGGCCAAAGACAATGAAGAGGAATGCTGTGTGGATTACCAAAAAACTGTGCAACACTTGCAGTGAATTGTCAATTAAGAGCAACTTGATGAAATTAAACAAAATCAGCTAATCACTTTTGGGTGACTTTGTCAAGCTCTGTTTCTACCAAATTGACAATTTTTGTTTTGAAATATTGAGGGAAATTATAAATAAAATCAGCTGGAGCTTGAATTTCTTTATTCAAAAATTTCTTTGATTTTTACCAGGGCTGAAAATCAAAGTTGAAATCCTATTTCAGAGGGGTCTTTGTGTATCTACTTTTAGACTTAAAATAGTGGTTATCAAAATTTTACTTCAACAACTTGTCAGGAATTTTCTTTGTTCTTCCCCAAACCTCAGAATCTGTTTCTAACTATCCACATTTGGTAAATAACTTATATAAACAGTTTCCTGATGAATATAAATATTTTACATTCAGACAGCTTTTATTTCTACCCAGGTATATCAATGTCATTTTATTCTGTATTTATTATTACTAGTCCAATGGGAGGAGCACCAGCAGGGCCATACTAGAGGCTTCCCAGCAGATGGAAAAAAGAAATCAAAGCATAATGCATCTCAAAGGTTTTTCCTTTGTTTATTCCCTAAGTGAAAATGTGGGGCTAGAAGCCACATTTTTGAACTACACCCATTTTCCTTAAATTAGGTGAACACAAAGGCTTTAGAAAATACTCTTGTGGAAAACAATTCATCTACAGTCACCCTGAACTCCCTGAAAGTTGAAACACATGGCAGAAGAAGGATGACAGAAGGCCAGTGGATCCTTTTAGCTTCTCTTTCAGATTCTGAAAAAACCCTATACTCTGCTTCTCCAGGAAAAGAGGGTGTCTATAAATGTTTGTTACCATGCAAAATGGGGTAAGAGTTGTGTTTCTTAGAGTCCCCACAACCACCTGGAAATGTAAGCACACATTTGGTAAAGTGAAAGGGTTTTTCATGTCCTACTTCTTGGAGGTAAGTGAGTTTTCCTAGAAATGTCCCTAAATAGGCAAAATGTTTCACTCTGTAGGCAGCGACCCTGAACACAAGGTATGCCATCCCCCAAGGTCCACACTTGCAAAAGCAATTTAGTAGCTCTCATATTCATTAAAGACCACCTTTAAATGCTTTTTCAAGGATATGTGGATATGTTACTCACACTGCTGATTTTTAAACCTTAATAGAGTAAAAAGCAATAGGAAAGATTCTTTAGAAAGCATCAAGAAAAAACTGTAAAAATCCTAAACTATGGATTTTTGCTGCTGACTTAACTGCTAAGAACAGGAGGGAATTTCCTGTTAGCAAGCCAAAAGCCAACTGTCCTTTTAAATCCTGCAATCCAGGGAAATGCAAAGCCTTGGGATAGAACATCATGCCCCTTTTGCAGCTAAAATTAATATGAAACAACACAGAACCAAGCTCCCAGTTACCTTCTGCTTAAGCTCACCCGTCAACGGACAGAAATTTCTACCCACTTTGGAACTTGCTACTCAGCTTCCCAAAGGGAGGTTCAGCATCTCCAGCATTTACTGCCCTCAAGGCAGAGAGGCCCGTGGGTGCCTTTTGTCCCTTCCAATTAAGTTACCCGCTGTGCTCCCCACATCCACGCAGGGAAATCAGGGAACGCCGCCTCTTCTGTGTCGCTCTCTGAGCAGGCACCACGCAGAGAGGCCATATGGTGGCCCTTTCCCACTAAGCTCAGTTTAATGCTCCCAGGCTTTTCTTAAAATATGCCGAGCAGAGATAGCACAGAGGACATTTGGAAATGCCTGATGGCAAAGTGGGGGTGTTCGATGCTGTTGGGCCTCACGCCGTGTGTGTGACAGTGATGTCACTCTACACCGCAGAATTTAAAGACAGTTTTTATTGAAGGGGAGGTCACATTTTCCTTCCCCTAGCAGTGGTTTTCTTGTAAAACAAATACACATGACATACACAGACTCTGAAATGTAACAGCACTGCCTGTGGTCTGGGTGCTGTTGCACAGAAGAAAACAGGTTGAGGCATTGAGCATGGCACTACTTAGGTATTTTGGAAGTGATCTGACCTTGAAACAAATTTTCACTTGTAACATTTTCAGCTGCAGTTTGTAGCCACTGATGAGGAGATTCTCCATTTTGCTTAAAGAGAAACAGAATGCTCACATGTATTTGAATATAATGTTTGAAAACAATTAGGAGGACCTGACACATTGTCATTCTTCTCTGAACTAGGGGATCTAAGCTCTGGTGAATATATACAATGCCTAACTTGATAGGCTGATGATTTGAGCTTTTTAATCACAATTCCACTACTCAGAGTGAGATGAACTTGAAAACAAGTGATTGAATTCTGAAATGATATCAAGAACTTGTGGTTTTGAGGGAGAAAAAGCAAAAGAAAGCATAATTGTTACAACCCAATTTGACCCAACAAATCATGAATTGCATAATCATGACATGGGGTTACAAACTGGACACAGCATTTGAAGCAAGCACTCAATCAGACCTGCCCTGCAAGACCATGTTAGCCAAGCAAAAATTCTAGAAAAGCTGAGATTCAAATTTACTGAGAAACCACTGCATTGCATCTCAGCTACATATCATTTTTTTTTTTTAGATAGACTATAGATGGGCTGTAATAGTGGTTTTTGAATGGTGTCATTTGAATTTGACAGGCAACTGCCAGGTAAAATGAAAGGAGATTATCTTTTGGCAACTGCCCTCTCCATTTCCCAAAGTAAATGACCTTCAACCAGAGCAGCAGTGAAAATCACAGCAGTCTAATATTAAATGTGAACTGTGTGCTGAAAGAGCAGTGGTTCATATTATAAGTAGGATGCAAAAATGCTTTGAATCATCATCAGATTAGATGAAAAACACCATTGTGTTCAAAAAGAACAGCTATAACACAAAGAAATATAATCGAAAAAGGCTTAACAATGTCATAGAGACAAGCTAATGGGCTTCCCCATTTCTCTCAGATTCATGAAGATATTGTTTCCCTTGTTCACTTTTTCAATGCAGATAATTTTCCATAGATTAGCTTTTGATCTACCTTAATTAAAAAAAAAAAAGACATGCATTGGCTGACACATAAAAGCAATCACTGTAATTTCTGTGTGTTATTTTTGCACCCCTCTCCAACAATCACCTGTACCTCTTCTATGACCTATATTGTACAGCTTGAAATCATTTCCTTGACAGCTTTCTTCCAGGTCTCCCAAGTGCCAGCATCAGACATCAGTTACCCAGTTCCACCTGCTTGCAAATTAGTTTTAGGGCTTTCACCTGCCATCTTGCTTTCATCAATTATTTCAGTGTAGTAGGAATTTTTGGGCATCTCTGTTCAGACCACAGGACTCATCCTCTCAGTCCTTCAATCTCTACTGCACTTTGGGGCATTTGTGCCCCTCCTAGTTGCTGGAATTTCACCATCAGCTGGAAGCTATTTATTATTTTATCAAAGGACAGCCCATCTGCTGTGCAAGTGAGGCAGCAGTTGATGATGTTTGTTGCAGTAACTGCAAAAAGGTCCCACACTATTTGTCTCTGTGGTTTTCCCACTGCCAATAAGGCTGGTGATTCTCTGTCCCCTGCCAGGTGACAGGTATGTGTTCTGTGTAACAGCTTGAGTGGGCAGAGATGATCCCAGCTGGCCAAGCAGAAATCTTGATCCTACGGCCACCCTGAGGAATTACTGGGGCAGCCACATGCATCATTGCTTTTACAGGAACGCTCCATTCTTTTTCCAAGTGAAATGATCCCTGTACCTTTGGGAAGTTTGCATGTAAAAAGCAGAGCAGAAAGCAGCTCTGGGTTCTGTGCTGCATCCCAAAGCATCCTGGCAGCTGCTGTGCAGCAGGGTCTCTCCTCTCTGCCCTCCCTGCTCAGATTCGTGCCTGCCAAACTCTGCAGCAAGGAAAGTGGTCATTCCCTGTGCCAGGGGAGAAAACGTCCTTGTCCCTGTGTGTCCCTCTGGACACACTGACATCCCATCTTTAAGTCAGAGCATGAGCAAGTTTCTCATGTCAAGGGCATCAGTGGGTACCTGAGTGGCAGCAAAAGAAACACAGGGCTGCCTTGTGCTCCCAACTCTCTGCTGAATGCAAGCACGGTAAAAAGCTAAAATATGGAAAAGGGTTTACTCCAAAGCTTTACTTCCAACAGCACATTAATGACCATATAAAGACTGAACAGAGAACATGGAAAATCATTAAAATGATAATGACATGACTGAAAGACATAAAAGATGAAGGATGCCCATTTTGTTCGTGGTTCAGTGATAGACACATTGACAGCAGTGATACCAAGCAAAGACTGGTGGAGTCCTTCTAATGTGACTTTAAATGCCTGATTTTTTTTTTTTTGTAGGAGTTTTCTGCCTCTGCTCTATGAAAGATGATCTTTGTTGTTTCTATATAACATAATTACATTCTCCAGCACAGAAGACAAAACTTTGGTGAAGGCAAGCACAGCCTAGCAAGGGATATTATTGAAACCTGGACTGCACTGAGGAACTTCCAATATTGACAGTATTTCTGGGGAACAATCATTGCATGGAAAGGGCTAATGGGAGCTAGAAAGCTCCTTACACTTCCTGCAATGTCAGTCACAGATCTGTGCCAAGGCAGGTTTGAAATGGGATGTAAATTCCCAGAGTGGAAGCACCACTGTGAACACAAGGTGCAAGTGCCAGTGCAGGACTGTTCAAAGCACACCTGCAGGTGGCTGAGAACCCTCAGCAACAAAATGTTCTGGCACATTACAAAACAGAATTCACAGAATAACTAGGTTGGAAGAGACCTTCAAGACTGAGTACAATATATGCCCTAACACCTCAACTAGACCATGGCACCGAGTTCCACATCCAGGGATGGTGACTCCACCACCTCCCCAGGCAGGGCACTTTATTACTCTTTTCATAAAGAACTTTTTCCTAATATCCAACCTATATTTCCCTTGGTGCAGCTTAAGACTGTGTCCTCTCATTCTGTCAGTGCTGCTTGGAGACAGACCAAACCCCACCTGGCTACAACCACCTTTCAGGGAGTTGTAGAGAGTGATGAGGTCATCCCTGAGTCTCCTTTTCTCCAGGCTAAACAGCCCCAGCTCCCTTAGTCATTCCTCAAAGGGCTCCAAGCCCCTCACCAACCTTGTTGCCCTCCTCTGGACACACTCAAGTGTCTCAGTGTCCTTCCTAAACTAATGCTCTGCTTTGATTTTGCACCACAAGCAACTGAGAGCACAGCTATTAATCTCTGCACCATCAAGTACTTTGAGTTAATGGCATAACATCTTCTACTGGGCACCTTATCTGATGTCACACTGACTGTGCACTGGAGATGAAAGCTCTGCCCATGAGATTCCTGATTCCTTTAATGCAGGTCAATATATCATAGCCAGCCAGTACATCTCCTTCCATACTTTCCCACCTGCTAGACATACAATCTTTCTGGCATTCAGAGCAGCCCTTGCCCAGGTGCTGCTGAATGCTTGGAGGAATACAAGTCTGTCTGGTACCTCTGGTATAGTAACACTGAAATATCAGCTGCAGCATTTTTTGCTTGGAAAGTGCTGAAGCAGCAAGGCAGGTTCAGTGTAGAAAGGAATAAAGAGCCAGGAAAAAACTTTTTAGGACATTTGTGTACTTATGGCTGCCCTGTGGGGTGATGGATGACTGTGTGCCTGAGCCCCTGCTTCCCTACAGCAGCACCCACCTTCTCCAGACCTAATGGGTGGCAGTCCCTGCCACCCATTAGATCATCTAATTAGGATTATTGCACCAATCTGTTTGACTCATACTGAAGGGAGTCAGGCATTTTAGTGTCCCTCAGACCCTACTGGATTAAGAACAGCAACCTGGTGTCAGGTAAAAACCCCTTTGGTTGCACATAACCGCAGCACTACAGGACTTGCTTGGCACCAAGTCACAGAAGTGCTTAATTTGCAGGACAAAGAGGGAATGAAGAAAACATGACTTCCAAAAATTGATTCCCTGAAAAAAAAAAACCAAACCTGCCTCCTAGTACTGCTTTATTTTCTTTGAAAAGAATTGCACATATTATTCTTCATTAGAAAATTCTAAATCGTTGTATCCTCCCAGCCTCAGATAAACTCTCCCATGCAGCAACAGATAAAGGATGTCCAGAAATTAAAATATGTGACTTGTATAAATACATAATGAAACAATTGGCAAAATATTACAAAAACTAATATTCCTACTGATAGAATACAGAATTTGAAGTCCCCTTTAATCAAACTAAACATTTGGTTTCTTCAGAAGAAAAAATTCTAAGAGGCTTAACAGCATTAAGAGAATAAACTATTGTTAACTTAATTTACTTTATTAAAAAAAGTTAATCCTGCAAGAGTAATTTATATTTTTCTGACTCAAAGGTGCTACTATGATTCACTTTCATTCCCAACTCCATTTCAGTATAATGGAGTTTAGATGTGCCTGTGAGACTGTTGATTTATCAAGCTGTAAGTTGCAGGTTCTACATTTTTAGACCAGTAGCTTAAAATCTTTGCAGTGGTACCTTGTTCTGGGAATGAGTCTATTTCTTTTTCTCTTTTTGGAAATGCAGAAGAAACCATATGGCAAAACTACATACAAGCCTCCCACAGCTGTTCCAAAAAGCACAGGGACTTCTCTTGTGATCTTTTTAGTTTTTTACTAATGTAAAGATGACAAATCCACTTTCCCCGTGCTGTTGCTGAAAGAATTCCTAGTTTTCCAGGGATACTTCAGTTCAGCAGTGATTTTTGCTTGAATATTTTTGGTTAATAAAGACCCACCACCTACCAAACGTTGATTTTTAAGCTTTTCACTACAAAATCAAAATCAATGACTATAGACTTTGCCACATTTCAAAGTCTGAAGCATCATTACAAGATGGATATTGAAACCTGGTGTGGCAACAGGTTTCAAAGAGTGGAAAATATTTTTTTGTTCTGTTGGCTTCACTGCTGCTCCTCCCTCTCAGATCAGCTGGAACAAACATCCAGCTTTTTCACAGCATGAATTGAAATTGCAAATTAAATTGCTTCCCATTTGCTCCATCTTAAACTACCCCTATACCCTCAGAAACTTATTGCATTTAAACACAAATTTCTCAAGACATCCCCAATAGCTTTTAAGAGACGCAGAAAGATATTTTATAAATGTCATAGTACTTTTGAGAGACAAAAGAAAAATACCCAGTAGAATAATTTGAGACTCAACACAAGCCCCATCCACACTGCAGGCATGGCACACTGGGATGCAACGTTGCTTTTCTGAACTCTGCATGGCCATCCCAAAGGCCCTCATTTACTAACTTATCCCATTCCACAGGGAAAATGCACTTGGCAAAACATCCAGCTCTTATCTCACAATTTCAATTCTTCTCTTGCTCTTATCTTACAGAAAGCATCCTACAACTTAGATCTCTCAGCAACACTTTCACAGCAAGTCTGAGACAGAGACAAAAAGGAGTGAAGCTTATTACAGTCTAAGTACCACAAATCTTGGCTTTTGATTTATTTTTACACTTCTGCAGCAGAAGCCAGAAAAAGGGAAAGAGCTTTGAAAAAAGATTTTGGTATGGAATATTTCAAAATACAATTGAGACATAATTTACATAAAAATAAAGAGAAAAATGTTGACTTTAAGAAGCATAATCCTCTATCCCAAAAGACACATTACTGTGTTACATTTGAAAAATAAGTAAGTAGGCAGTTTCTTGAACATGTTGGTATTATTAAAGCCTTTCCCCCACCCCTAAAAAAGGAAAAAACTAGTGCAGTTTCAGGAAGTAACATGTTTGGGGTTCTTCTAATTTGCACAATGATTCCAAAACTTCCCGCTGCAACTTATTTCTGTCCCATAAATAGGGAGATGCGACTTGTCTGCCAGTCTGTGCCTAGCCAAGACTAGGATGAGGAAATCTCAACTTTGTTTCCAAAATTGCTGGTATCAATGAAATATTTTTATTCCTCTTTAATACTTAGCCTAGAGTGAAGAACCTGAGATAACCACTAGCCAATCAAGAAGGGTTTGAAAATTCACATTGTTCATGTTCAATATTTCATCTCATCAATTTAATCAGTTGCAAATTTATAACATTTCTTCCTCCCTAACAAGAGAGGGAGCAAATGCCTAGCTGTCCTCGAGGCCATATAAAAATTTAATAGGACTGCTTCCTGAGCACCCACCTGCCTCAGTACAAACAGTAAAACTATTACCAGGAAAAAAACAAGCTGCAATGCTGCTCCTTTTTATTTAACTATGACACTTATAAAAATAATAATGAGAAAATCAGTTATATCATGCCCTCTCTCTTCAGTTTTTTGCTTCACCTTCTGAAGGGATGTAGCACTTTGGCTTTTACATATTAAGCAGAGACCAAAAATCTTCAAACTTATCACTGGAAAAAGGATTTCTCTTCAATTATGATTCCATGGGTTTGTGCTTCTAATAGCCCATGCAGCTATATGTTAAACAAAAAACTGTGAAACCCTTGACTAGCTCAAACTAAGATGTGCCATTTTGTATGTCCTAATTATCTGCCTGTAAATCTTCAAAGTTCTGGTTTCACTGAAATCAGCTATTAAAAGTTGGTAAGACAGAGAAGTCTCTCTCTGCACTCCAGTTCTACCCCAGGACTCTTGCTGAAGTCTTGCTTCCAAAAAGATTTCTTAATTATTGTCCACACTGAGAACATTTTCCTTCAATGGAGGAAAAGCTGAAATTAACCTTAAATTTTACCACTTATCTGAGACAATCTACATAATAACTTTCTAAGACATCAATCTACTTTAACTGTGTCAGGAAAATTGAAACTCTTGCACCTTCCCACATTAGAGATTCTTTTGCTCTTTGGATCCAGAGAACACCTAAAGCCTCTAATCCAGAAAGTCTTAAATGAAGATAGAAAGCACAACCATCCTTGATAAACAACACTTAAAAGAGTTTTGTGGGGGTTTAATTCTTTCCTAAAGGAAGAAAGATTAACACAGTAATTTAGGCGGTTCACAAACATGAGAACATCCAAACCCCAGAAAAATCAGACAGAGAAAAGTTAATCTTCTAGACACTTACACTTTAGGCTACTACTGAGCTGTAAATACAAAACTCACAGGAAAAGGAAGCGATCTTCAGTCAGGGAGAGCCAGTCCAGCCTACACTTCCAGCAAAAAGTCTCCATCTTCCCTTCTATCAGCCCTCACTGGCCTGTGGGACTCTCCTTTATAGCCCTCATGTTTTGCATACTCATCTTTTGCACCTGGTTTCCTTTCTCCCTGCAAACCAGCAGCAGTGACTTGCCCACAGGTGCATGTATTTCTTGTTTGGGCTTTGCCTGTTTTCTAAGGAAGCATCACCTGGGGAGTCAATTCCCAAGTGAGTTTATATCTGGCTCACCTGTGTTAAGCACTTTTTCCTTTTAAATTTTTTTTTCCACCTAATTTTTCCTGGATTTTGTGTGTTTCACATTTAACTTGTTACAATTTCTCGCAGAAAGCACTTTTCTTTCCCTTCACTCCAGAAATGCATTTCCCATTTCCCACATAGATAAGTGCTCTTCTGCTCCAGCGTTCTTGGCACGCTTGCTGAAAACTTTGGAATGAAAAATAAATGAATATGAGAGAGCATCATGCACTGTTTCTGACACACTTCAGCAGCTTTTCCCCAGCAGCCCTTGTGTGCTGGCCCCAGGCTAAGGCCACACACCACGCCAGGCAAAAGCCACCTCCATTCCTCTTTCCTGGAACAGCACTATCTTCACACACGGAAAATTTCATTTTGTTTTATGGGCCCCTCCCCTGCATCAGGCTCCAGAGAAGATAAGTTTTATCAGTCCAGCGTCAGCAAAGTGATAAATAAGGGCACAGCCTGTTCCAGCTGGAGGCAGATGCAGAGGCTTGCTTGGCAGAACAGCCAAGTGCTTCAGCAGCTGATGATTGAAAGAGGAAGCTTAATGGAGTGAATGTGAACAAAGAATCGGAATAAACGCCACCTTTTGAAATAGAAAGCAAGCAGCTAAAAGGCTTGGGTGAGACAGGAAAGCAGATGTAGAGCAGAGAAGCAGTTCTGCAAAGCCAGCCTGGATTCCAAATTCCAGTTGAGTCATCCTTGTCAGCCAGAGCAATGACAGCCTCTGTCTGGGCGGCCGCCGGTGTGTCAGCAGGTGATGGGGAAAACACATGCTCCTCTTGCAAGAACTGACTTCCTGCAGGAAATGGTTGTGTTCTGCTCTCCTGCAGAAGTCTTCTTCTAATTAAGCATTTCCCTTTAGATCATGTCCTCCAAATTGCCTGTAGACATATACTAATCTTAGACTGATGGATCTTCAGGCTCTAGCAGGATGGAAACTCATTTGTGAGACCTTCATGGAAGTTAAAGCATTTTCAATGTTTTATTTTAAATGGTGAATATGTGCTGCGACTGGAGAAGATGAATCTCTGAACCCCAAAACACACCAAGGATGAGGCACACAGGCCGTGGCTGTGTCTGGCCATGGCACAGCTGAGGCTAACAGGACATAACCAGTAAAGTGTCTCTCTGTCATTTTTCTCCCAGTGGTCGCCTTGTAGAGTGCATTTGATAAATATGAATAACTGTAAGCCAAGAAGTGAACAGACCTTTGTGCAGCTTGAAGGCTGTCCATGAAAATAAGGGGCCAAATTTCAGAATGTTCAAGTAGACTTCATACCTTGCTAGCAGAAAATATTTGGCTGCTATCTCTGGCAGTAAGGGTAAGGGCAGTGCCAGCTGCCATTTGGATAAGGCAGAGAATAATGGATTTCACCATCAAACAACACTCACGGAAAGCTGTCCAAAGATGCCTGGGTGGACAACACTCATTAGACAAAAAAGAGGAATTTCTTTTTTAGAAGGGTGAGTTGGAATGCACATCATTCCTGCACAGCTGAAGGAAAACAGATACTACTCTGGCCTGACTTCTCTTCCCTGCCTTTGAACACAGCAGCAGGGCTGCTGCCTTGTCTTGGCAAGTGGTAATTAAAAATATCTGTCAGACCTTTGGTGTTAATGCTTGCAGGTAGCCATCTGATCACATTTTGGAAACAACAGAGCATGTTCTGTACTTACCATGTTTTAAAATGGATTAAAAAATTTCCTTGGGAAATCAAATATAAGTCAAGAGACTGAAGTCAAGTCCAGTCCTTATTAATTATGATTATAACACCATTTGACTTGACACAAAGGAGAAATTGCATTCAAATCACTTCCAAATCGTTTGCAGCATGTATGAATCTAACCAAAACTAGCGAGACACCTTTGCATATCTGAGGAGGGAATTACTGTCTACATACCAATGCCCAGCACAGGTAATACACAGACATTCTTTTTAATGGCCAGGTTTATGCAGCTAATTCCTCACATTCAGCACCGAGTGTACAATAATCCTTTTGACAAATGAGTCAAGAGGCAGGGTGCTGCTGAGCATAATATGCCTTATTGCCTTGCACACATCTAGGACATGGAGATGAGTGAGGATTAATAGTCACAATTAGGAACGTAAGAGCAGACTGTGGATTGTAAAAATAATTAGCAGGTTCTGAAAAGAATTTCCAGCCCCACAAAAATGTTTTAGCGTGGAATACATTTGAAATGGAAACAATAAAAGAGACTCAGCAATGCTCTTCCCATAATGACACTTTTGGGATTGTTAGGGCAGGATTTGAAAGCTTCCTGGCTCCTTAACACAGATGGCTCAATGCTCACAGACAGCCAGACACTGTGGCCTGCTCTGGGGATGGCAAGCAGCCACTTGGCTTCCCAGGGCAATCTTGGGAATCTCACATTGTACCTGTGCTCTTGCTCTAAGGGCTGTAGCACTTCAGAGTCCCCCAGGGTTTGTGCTCCCCAAGCCCTCTGCTCATAGAGAAAAATGCTGCAGCATGTGGGCACCTGACCCACAGCAAGGATGGGGCAGGGTTCTCCATGCAGCACCTGGGCACTGTGTGGAAGGAGCTGCCCTCTGCTCTGGGACCAGGGTTGCCCCTGGTTCTTAAGGAGAGAGTGGCTGGGCAAATCTCCTGTGCTTTGCTGAGTGTCTACAGCACCCCAGTTCGGTCTGGCTTTGAACTTTGCTAATAAGGGAAAATGCAGACACTCATCTGGAAGTTTCAATAATCCTGAAACTGGATTATAAATTTATATTTTCAAAATACAGTAAGAGCTATATTATCTTTGTTTGATTTTTGGCATTAGAGGAATGGCAGATTTCTTCTTAAAATGACAACTGAGATGCTCCCATCTGTCATGAGTGCTGGGTCAGCAGAGACCCTATGGACTCAGAAGCCTTCAGTAAGGTGCAGAGGAGCTGAAAGGAGCAGTATGGAAGCAGCCAAATTTAGGGGCCACGCTGAAGGTTCCTGGCAAGAAGCAATGCTGGCTGAAGGCTGAGCTGCAGGGCACCAGAGCTGCACTGCTCAGTGCTGAGGCACCTCCAGAGCACAGCCCTGAGCTTCTGCCCTTTGCAGATCAGCCACTCTGCAGCTGCTTCTCAGGTGGGCTGTCTCTGGAATTTAAATAGCTAAAATGCCATTAAAAAGATCATGAATCATTCTTGCTCAGCAGCATTTGCTTTTCTTTTCTGTTTGAATAGGTGACTGTTGACTATAATTCCTTAAGAAATGGCAGTCCATAATTTATCTTTCCAGAAAACTTTCCTCTCATGGCTATCCTTTCACACTTTCCAGAAGACAGGTATGGTGAAAATACTTTGAGAAAGAGTTAAGAAATTCCAGGGTGTCTCTCAGATGACAGAATTTAACAGTAAAATGAGGGCTCACTGCCAGTAATTTCCCTCAGGTGTACCTTGCTTCTGGCAGGAGACAACATCCCTCCAGCCATGGACTGGGCAGGGATGTCTTTGCAAACTTTGCAAGTCTCTAACTTGGTAATGAATAAAAAATTCTGGCAGGAGAGGAGCATATAATGATCAAGTGTAATGAAATGGTGACAATACATCTCACCAATCAATAGGAACACTCTCTTTGTAAGGACGTATTCCTTATTTATAGATCAGCTGGCTTGTGCTGCAGAGGGGAGTCAACAACTTTCAGTCTGATTTAGAAGAAAGACTAACTGATGATGTGAAATTACCTGGAATACTTAATCACAGAGATCAAAAAGGTTGGTTTGGATTTGGTTTTTTTGTGTGTGTAAGTTCAGCTTTAAAAATCATATTATTCCAATATAACTCCCATTGTTGCTGTCACTGTGGAGTGTCTAAGTACCTAATACATCTAACACAGATGTGCCAAAAGGCTACAATTAAATCACTCTGCAGTCATCTTCTGGTACCAATCAACTTTTTCTCCTCCTAATGAACAGACATGCTGTTTTATACAGTCTGATTGACTGGTTGATATGAAAACATAAAGTGGCAGAAGCTGGTGAAAAGTATTCATTATTCTCTGTGTTTGGAGCTGCAATAGAGTGAATAATTGTTTCTGATTGTGGCAGCCACTCTTGTGCTGACTGATGAGTGCTACAGCACTGGCACAGAGGTTGTGTTAGACAGGATGGAAACTCATTTGTGAGACCTTCATGGAAGTTAAAGCATTTTCAATGTTTTATTTTAAATGGTGAATATGGCTTTGAATTGGTAATTTTCTACTGCCTGGTCCACAGAAGTCATCTTCACACCTCTGGCAGATTTCTAAGGAGCCCCAGTCCAATATTATAGCTCAGGAAACTGAAGCAGAGAGGGGAAAAACAGGTTTCTCAGTACCTTTGGCAGCCAAGTCAAAGTGACCCACACACCACAGGAAGTGTCTGTCACACTCACACTTGATACATCAGGAGACTCTACTTGTTCATGGCAATGTAAGAAGAATTTTTTTCCAGGGCTCAAATATGTTGCGTTAAAAATGAAGTTTGGTGGCAGGAGCAGATAAGGAAGGAGCCTCTCATCTGATGAAACACAAATCCTCAATATCTAGGTGCCCTACAGAGACAGCAAATGACCATGACCTGTCCTACTGCTCTGAAATCTCTGGGGGTTCCTGGGGTAGAGCAAAGCTGTCATTGCTCTTAAACAACCCTGCCCATTGGTAGCCAGCTGGGTTTGCCTGAGAAAAAGGGTGGTTGTAGGCAGCTGAAGCAGTGCCCAACACCCAAATTCCCCACACAGGGTGAAAAGGCAGAAGGAGAAAACATTGCTGCTGAAGCAAGGGAGAGCTGTTCACATAGCGGGGTGATACTTGTTCTGGAGGGAAGAAGGTGGACTATAGTCCTCAAAAGCAAAAAGACATTAAAACAAAAATCACTCCTTGGAAATGCCTGGCACCTGCAATTACTTCTAAAGTTAACACAGTAAAGAGTAAACGTAGTGAGGGATGAGTGGGCTCTAATTTGGGCTAGGTATGAAAGCAGTCATTTCCTGGTGAAGATGGAGGTGGAACATCTGCCCACACTCAGCACTCCCGTGTGAGGGCACCACATCCCCATGGACACTGCTTCTTGGATCTAGGCAAAAGATGAAACAGAACCAACAACAAAAGCAAGCCACACCTTTTCACCCTGAAAGAGGATAAGAAAAAACATTGGAATTAAATCACACTGTTGGTTGAGCATCTACGTTTTGGTTGCAAGTATTCAACATGCTTTTACTTGAATAGTAGTAAATTTTCCTTGAGCAAAACACAGAGAATAAGTGCTGGAATCAAATTAGAAACCTTTTGTGAAGGAATTATGAAAAGGAAATAAAAAACTTCACTCATAATATTCATTTGACAACCAGTGGTTCCCATAGAGGCTGTTGTAATACCATATTGCAATGACACAATTACATGAAATTCCTCTGTAGATAATCACAGTTTTAAATTAGTTAAAAATATTGCTGTGCTCTTTGGAGGACTTTTCAAGTTGAACTGCAATTTTTGTGCTTTGCTTTTTTTCATCTATCTTTGTTTGTTGGTGGGGACTGCCAGAGTTTGTGCAGATATTTAAGCCCAGGACAGCATCTTAGCTTAGCCATCTGTGAAAACAAAACCGAGTAAAAATACAGCTTTGAATAAATGAAGCACTGAGGGAATTTCATACTTGATATAAATAATTGCAGATATAGCTTGTTGCTATGCAGTTAAGAAAAACATTTCTCTTCTTCTTGGTGAGGACTCATTTCTTTAAAAGGCTCTACTTTCAAACACGAAGACAAAGAAACGTTAATATTTTTCCATCTTCTGTTTAAAGTGTTCATGCAAGATCGATGCCTTCCTGTCTGGTTTGATAAAAAGGAACACAAAGGATCTGGTGAGAGGCAAGAGAGAAGAAGCAGAGGCTCCCAGCAGCTGATTATCACTGACACCAACACTTCCCATGGCCTCAGATAAAGGCCAGAGGCTTCCAACTTGGTCCCCAGTCCAGTGGGCTTAAAATTTGGGTGCCCTATGGAAGGTCCAGGCATGAGAAACAGAGGTTTCTGATTTTTGGGTGAGTGGAAGAGAGCTGTGAGGCATAAGCTTTGTGAAAGGGGCACTCACTTGTCAGGTGCAGCAAGAAAAATCACTTTATAATTAGTACATGGGGAAAACCCTGAGGCCACAGAAAGGAAAGGAAAGCAAAGGCTTTTTCATATCAGCTCTTGGAAAGTGACACATTTTGTTGCAGAGCAATATTTGTAAGGAAGGGTTGGTTTAGGAACCTGTCCTTGAACAATCCATCACAACTATGTGTTTAACCATGATCCTGAGCCATAAACCTCAGCTCCAAAGCTAAGCAAAGCACAGATTTCCTCAACATAATACACAGGAATTACAAGCTTGACTGTTTTGCAGGGAAAAGTGCCTTGTGCTGGCCGCTCTGAAAGCACAAAACCAGAGGCACTCTGCTGCTTTTGAAGCATTACAGGGCAAGGGTTCACATGCCCTGGCTGCCCCACACAGCCCCTGCTTGTGCCCAAACCCCCTCATCTCCATGGAGCTGGGAGCACACAGCTCTGCTGGGGGCTGCCTGATGCCACTGCAGACACCCCAAACAGGGGAAAGGCTTCAATAATACAGCTCAGCTCCTTCCCCACACTCTGCCTTCATTTCAGGCCTGAGAAGGAAGGCTGTGAGGATCAGAGCACCTGCATAATAAGGCATAAAACCAACAGCTATTCTGCTTCCATCCATTCTGTATTTCCATTTCAAGTCATGAAATGATCATAATTTTCTGATCATTGCTTTAGACCTGGTTTGTAACAGTGCACAGCGTTTTGCTCTCAGTGAGGCCACAGCTCCCTGCATGAATGCTTGCAGTGCATATATGTGAGTACATTTATACATATTCACAGGGGGAAGAGCAAAAACCAACAGCTTTTTTCAGGCCCTGAAAGCCTCAACATTTTTTTGCTTCTTTGTTTGTCTTGTTTCCCCGAGAAAAAAAAGCCACATTGGACTTTCTTGGCTGAAAGCTGTCATCTTCAATGAAAAGCTGATTATAGTGTGGAAGTAAATAATAAAAGCATGATTCTGTCTGCTTGTCTGGGCTAAATTCTTGAAAAAAAACCTCAGTTGGCACTCAATAATTTCCTCATGAAAAGCAGTGTTTTCTTAAGGAAATTGTGACAATTTGCTGTGGACAAAATTAACAAAGATATAATCTGTCCTCCCATTGAAGACTTCGAATTTGCATGCAAATAATTGTGGTTTAAGAACTGGTGGTGTCACACAGCTTTAATGATGGTTTGCAGTAAAAATACCAGGAGAACAAACACGGGCTCTACAGCTTCTGCAGGTTGCCAGTGCATTGTTATTGGTTCTGACCTTCTAATTGCCTCTCTATTTTCTGCTCCTGGCTGCATGGTGAATAACACGAGTGCTCTTTCAACTCCTACGTGTTCCCCAGGTGCTCCCCCCTCTCTCCTTTCTCTCACAAAGAAGTAAACTACCAATTTAATGACTAACTAGCTTGTACTCTCGGAAGACTCTCTCGAGCTTTTGTAAAAAACCTTGAGCTTTGAACATTTTTCAAACAGAAATCACTATTTTTATCTCTCTTTCTCTTAACTCTCCGTACATGCCAGTGAGGAGCATTTTAGTTAGAGCCCTGTCAGCGCCGTGGTACAACCCCGCTGCCTCCTTCCTGCTGCTAGCGAGGAAAAATGCTGCTCCTGTGCAGTTAGAGCGGCAAAGAGCCGATGGAGCTGGGGGAATGCTGAGGGACCAGGGCGGGGCACGGCGTGGGTCACGCCTGGTACCCGGGTGCAGCCGGGGATGCTGCGGGTGGGATGCGGTGGGATGCGGGTGGGATGCTGCACCGCTCCGGAGGTGACGAGCACCGGGTCACCCTTCTCTGAAGGGGGCTCTTGGGACTGTGGGAGGCTGTCCCAAAGAATTGCCGTCGTGTATGTCCGAGCAGGAGCGGGAGCGGCGGCCCCGGTGGCCGCGGGCCCGCGCAGTGCTGGCCCGCAGCCGTGAGATGTCACTGCGGCCCCGCGCAAAAGCGGCGCCGGGCTAATTTGTCAGACGGAGCAGAAAGGCTGGGATGTGGCCGCTTCCCTCCCAGGAGTGCTGGGCTGTCACCCTGGTCCCTTTCCCGTCGCTCCAGCTCCCAGCAGCGCTGTCCCTGTCACAGCCGGTGCCACCGGGCAGGGCTGAGCAGCGCCTGGTGCCGCTGAGGGTGAATTTCTGCAGCCAGAAATGCGGGGCACTGCTGCAGCTCCTAAACTGTGGCTGCTTCATACCACCTTCTCCTGAAAAGAGGCCACCAAACCTCAGACACTTCTCTGAGAGGCTTGAGGGAAAATGATAGAGTCGTTCCCTTTAGATTTATAGCCTGACCTGGCATTTTTAGAAATGGTAACGAGGGAATTTAAGCAGTGGTCTAATGCAGCTGTCATGCCCTGCTTGCTCTTGTGTAGATTTCAGTGCCATCTGCAACCTTCTGATTCAACAACTAGATGTGGTTGGAAGGGCAGGATCCTCAGTACTATTTTTGACCTACCTAGATCTAGGCTGGATGTTGTTCAGCTCTTCAGTGTTCAAAATAAATGTAAATGTACACTAGCCGGGAGAAGACTTCATTTTCTGGCAAGTTAAATTTTCCTGACATATCCCAAGTGCTATACTGAATGAAAAGTTCCATCCCAAGTAACTCAGGGACAGGTGTGCTTCATCAGCACTCAGAAATTCCTCCCTCGTCGAACTTTCAGGCAATTGCATGCTTTTCACCCTAGGTGGAAAGTAAATGAGGTTTATCCCTGCAGCAAATCCTTCAGAAGACTGGCACCGTCTGCCATTACACAGGACTGCAGAGATACAGATAAGGAAAAGCAAGCCTGGGAAGCCTTACTGAGGCATATAAATATGCCTTGTACTAATAGCTGTTTATTAAAACAGGTTATAAAACACATTTTCAAAGTTCAGATAGTGACAACCTTAGCCATGAATGTCCGAGGAATATACTTGGATCAAAGTTTTATGACCTCTATTTATTACAGCAGATAGCACTACCTGGAAATACCCACTTTTAAAATCTTATTACTGTCAAATTCCTTATTTAGACCAGTGACTTGACATTCTTGCATGAGTGAACATTAAAGTTTTTGCCTTTTTAACCTCCTAATCCTGGTGCATAAATCTTTTATAACTGATTCTATTCTGTGTGTCTTTTTGGTGTTATTGGATTCTTATCTTTCATTCCAGTCTAGGTTTCTGATTTAATATATTAAAAACTTCAGCTCAGCTATGCTTTCTTTATTAAGATACAAAAGAGGTAGAAGCTTATAGATTGCTGAATGAAAGGCACAATTCTTTTTTTTTTTAAGGAAAATTAAAAAGTTTTAGTTTAAAAAGAAGCTTGTACCACCCTCTCATGTGGCACCCCCTTATGACTGTCACACAAATGCAGAGAATTACTTCTGATTTTGAGCAAGTACTTTTGCTTTCCCTTAGCTGCTTCTGCTCAGACAGTGAGGTCAAACCCTGCTGCCCTAATTCTACTGGGAGGTCTCAGCAAGCTCTTCCTTCTCCAGAGTGCTGCTGGGAAACCTCTCTGTGGGGACCTGCTGACAGGGACCAGAGCATGGAAGGACATGGTCTTAAAATTCTCCTTTACTATCCTGTCTTGCCTTCTTCTCCTAGAACTTACACTACAGCTGGGTGAAAAAGCAAAATCAGAGCCCATTCCACCAGCAGAGAAACGGAAAAAAATAAACCAAACCCAAACCCTAAATATTCATATGAGTAGCAAAACCAGTTAAGTCTGATTTGTGTCTCAGGAGTGGTCTGTTTTAAAGGTTTTCTTATGACAAAGAAGGGATGACAGCTGAAAGGCTTAAAAGTGATGAGAGAACTGATGGTACCACTCTGCTTATAGGGTGTTTGTATTTGGAAAATCCTGTCTATAGCCACGACAGTAGTATGTCAGACTAACAGCCTGCCAGATTAGCTTACAAAAAGCAGGTCAGATCCTTTACATGGGTACATCCAAGGTGCCTAAGGGATGGATGAACTAGCAATGATAGCAGGACCACATTTCAAATTAAAAATTTATCTGTACAGAATTAGAGCCACTACTGGACATAGAAAAAGGGGCGGTTAAAATATATATTTTCTGAAAAGATGAAAGGATAGACTAGAGATATTTTTAAATCCACATTTAAATTAAATTGACCTGCTTTAAATAAAAAAGTCTTTTTCATGCCTGGAGTATACCCGCAATCACATAAATTTGAACATCAAGAAATTTTCCTTCCCTTTAAACAGGGAGGCTGTTTAAAAATTTACATATATATATATATACACACAGACACACACACACACCCCTAATCCCCTTGTACCCTGCCTTTCTGTTGTTTGACTTGGCTACACTATCCTCAAGGACCCTGACAGCAGATGGAAAGAGCAAGACTGGGCAAACTCATATGAACTTCATTTCTTATTTGGATGCCCAAAGCATAACCACAAACAGTAATAGAGGAATACTCAGTGCCTTAGACCCAGACTTTACTGATTTAGCTGAAGGTGATCTGTACTCAGGCTAAAGGGAATGAGTGGGCAAACAGGGTTTGTTTGCAGGAAGAGCTGAAAGTTCTGACCAAGCAGGCTGCCAGCCCAGGGTGAGATGCCAGCCCAGGGTGAGATGCCAGCCCAGGGTGTCAGGAGGGAAATGTTCACATGGCATTGCTGTGCTAACTGATGGGACACATCCACCCTGATGCTGCCTCCTGCACCTTTCCAAGGCTGCTTGTAAGAATCTCTGGAAATCAATCTGACAAATCTCCACCTGAGCTTTTGAGGTTACCCTACTTATTTTCTGCTTTGTGATTCATCCCTGTAAAAAACAAATCTAGAGCACAACTGTGTGAATCCTATCTCTGCACAGCTGCTGTGAACCCATATCATTTGTACGGGCTATGGGAGGCACCTGTGTCCTAGGATGCAGGTTTCCCAAATGAAACCCAACTATGATCTGATCCAAAAAGTGGGATTCTACCAGCCTGGTTGTGCTTCACACCCGGGGTGGTAAAATCCTGACAGATCTCACCATAATTCCATGTGTTGCTGCTATAATTAATCCCTGGTTCAGCTGCCAGTTACTGCAGATGCTCTTCTGCAGATAAAAGGGGACTTCCTCCCCACCCTCACCCCTTTTTTTAATTTTGTATAAGTTCCTTGACCTGGAAACCTGATATTTTCTGGTTCACACTCATGCACATTTCAGCTCATCCCCTTGAATCCTCTCTGGAATCTGTACTAACAGGAAAATGGCACAGTCAGGAGAGTCTGCACCCAGAGGAAATGCAAACAACACAGCCTTGTCAGGATGGTCAGTCCCAGTTATTCCCCCTTTACTACCTTAATTAATTTATTCCAGCATCTACTTGAAATGCTTGCTTTCCTATACAGCATTTTCTATAGGCTACCCAGCTCCACTACTGCCCAGGACAGCAAACTGAAAAATTCCCCCCTATTTTAACAGAGGAAGAATACTGGGGGTCTTAAACCACCCCCAGACTCCAGCATAAGTTTTCCTTTGCTTCTTGAAAGAAAGGGGGATAAAATAGGAAGTATGTTCTGTCCAAGCTGACAAGCCTGCCTGTGTTCAGAGCACTGCAGAAACTGCCAGAGAACACTGAATTTGTAGGAGAATAATTCCAACACACAGCTGCCAAGGTCAGTCAGCCTCGTGCCCTGGGCTGGCAAGCCAAACTTACTTACATAAGTAATGGCCGTCAGCAGTCAACTCCAAATTTGGCACAAACTTCTCCCCCTTCACCCCAATGTAAAAGGAAAAAACATATTAAACTTGTTCTGCCTTAAGCTCTTTTCCCCTCACTTGTTTATTTTTTCCATCTCTTCCAGGCTGATTTGCTCACAGCTACTGCTCCAAGCGTAAAATTCAGCTTTCAGCAAAGGGCCTGATGGTTTTCCCAGTTTCTCTGCAGGCTGTTGGGATGTTATCTCATTAATGGTGCAGAGATGCCAATAGGAAAGGTCATGGAAATAAGCTGGGTCATCACAATCAAATGCTCTGATTTCATAATGTATTTCTTGTGCCCATGCAAAACCTGAGCGATATTTTGTGCTCTTACCTGCAGCAGCTGCTGCTTACAGTGGGATCACCACAGGGTGAGATGGATGGCTCTGTTGTCACCTGGGCTAAGTGCAGGGACACAGGACACACACCTGTCCCTTGCAAGGCTCCTGCAGGAAGCCCTGCACACCCAGGGCAGCTGGAGAAGGGCTGAGCAGCCTGGGCTGGGCTGAAGTGGGGCTCTGGCCCAGGATGTGTCTGGGCAGGTCCCACCTGAGCCTTGCTCTGGGCAATGGCACCAGCCCCAACAACTACTTCCAACAACTATATCTCTCTCCCCAGAGATGGCAAGTTGCAAATGAAATAGCAGAGATAGTGAAAAAGTGGATAACAGGAGCTTTAGGAGAAGAATAGAAGAATGTGGAAATAAGCCCCGCCATTTCTTACATTATCTGAGAGCTGTTCAGCCATGAATTGTCTGTAATAATTAGCATGAGAATATCTCCTTGATGACATTCATACTGCATAAAAGGGTCTGCATTTCCTCCATCAAAGTGCATATTTATGAACTGAATCTCCGAAAGACGGAGCCTTTGATAGTATTATTTTAATATTTTTTGCATATGATTAGGAGCTTAAACTTCAAGAAGCCCTAATAATAAAAAAGACTATCAGGTTTCTGCTAGTCACCTCTGTTCCTAGTAAACACAAACACATATATGGAAATCACTGTTTAAATATGAAAGTGATAGACAATGCAAGATAGAATGGCATGAATAAATTTACTTTTGTTCTTTAATGATCCTGAGAGGAGTGACTTAAAAAACTCAGCTTTGAATACCTAAGCCATTATCTGGCATTTGGTGCTCTCAGTTCTCATTTGTTTCTTGACCCTGGTGCCAAACTATTTCAGTCACAATAAAAGCCCCTACTTTCTGTGTACACTTATGAATGTGCAGGCTACTGCCCCTTTGGCAATGACCATTAGAAAATATTTCCCCTGTGGGCTATATTTGCTCCCCCTTTGGTTTGTAAGACCCTGGTGCCACTGGTGAATCCATGGATCTGTGCACGGTGGCCTTGGAGCTGCAGGTCTGGGAATGGCAACGTGAAGAAGGTTGGGTTTCTCAGTAGGTTTTAAAGGCTGCCAATGTAAAGTTTAGAAAGTTGAAGAGAAAACAAAAGGAAATATTAGTGAGGCTTGGTGTCTCCAAGAGAGAAAGAATTCTAAGAGACTGCTACTGAAACCAGTGCTGTTGTTACTACACAGCATTGCCTGAAAATCTTCCCACAAGGTTTCTGCATGGAAAAGTTTCAAAGTTGTCAATATTAGGAAATTACAATTCCTGTAGCTAAAGCATTATTTTGTTAAAAAGCCAACTATTTTAACTTGAGTAGTTTCAACACTTATATTTGACAAATCCTTTGACATTTGGCATGTTTTGCTAAAGCTCCATTTCTAAAATAACATCTCTTTTATTAGTTAAAATAAATAATCTGTATTTAATTATTGAATGCAGCTAGCACTACATTTTAGGCACCAGCAAAATAATGAGTAGTGCATTTCTTACTCTTAGGGATGAGAACAGTCTGGCTAAATCTCCAAGCTAAAGAGAAGAACTAATATTTGCTAAACAAGTAACTATTCAAGGCATCTCAATTTTTCTGATAATTAAACAGAATATTCTGAATGCAGCAATCCACAAAAAAATCTCTTAATTCTTCAAAAAATTCTGGAAATATTTCAACTTTACCTGGCATACTCAAACCAGTAATAATAGTAAATGCTATTTAGATCAAGCATTTCTTGGAGTAATCTAAAAATACAGAAATTTAGCACATCTCATTTTTTTTTTCTTCCATTCTAAAACAAAATAAAAAATGAATGGATGAAATCAATCAGATAATGGACAATAAAGAGAAAATGTCAGCCTGTTCACCACAAACACAAACCCTGTAAAATGCTTGTCCTAATCAGAAAACAACCACATCATCCAGAATGTGCACAAGTGACTGGATTTTTTTTCAGAAAATGGTAATTCCTTACCACCATAAATTCATCTGGGAACACACATCAGTTTTGAAGGATGGCTGTTCTTGGATCTGAAACAAAATTTCTGATCAGAAAAAAATAAAGGATAATTGATGGTTCAGGTGTTTTCAGGGCACCTGGGAATTACCCCCACTCTATTCAAGTCTCCATTTTGCTTCTAAAAGAAAACTTCAGTGTGAGTCTCCCAGGTGAACATTTCAGCTATTGTCTAATCTGAGATGGGTGGGATCTCACAAAAAGAGCTTCACAGAGTTTTAATTGCATCCTGACTTTGTGCAGAATTTCTTTTGGATGTCTCAAAGAGCTGCTGTGATGTGAGGAGGTAATTCTGAAGACTGGCACAGGCCCCTGCTCCAGTCCACTCCTCTCCTCACCCCTCCTCCCTCAGCAAAGTGAGCAAGAACCAGGAGCAAGCTTATAGTCTCATGCTTATAAGGTTATCAGAATAAAAATTCACCCACATGAAAGGAGGAAAATAAATCCTATTATTGTTAGGACTGATTTCAAAATCACAGTTATTTTACTGATCATTCTTATTCATAATTCAGCTTATAACTATAAAAGATGAAGGGGAATATGCCCTACTTTTCCCTTTGTGATTTGACAGCACCTCTGTTGAGTAGTTTGCCATGAAAGCCAATGGTTGCTCAGTTTCCCTGCTGTGTTTTTGGATGTTCCACAACACAAAAGGGGAGAAGAAAATCTGGAGAAGGGGAGGAGAACCCAAATGAAATGCCTCAGGCAATTACAGCCCTCAGGGTGCCTTGTGCCAACCCTTTACTTGCTGTTGCCTAGAAAATGATCAGTTGACAGTGTGTTTTTCAATTCAAAGGAAGTCTTTGCTCTTATCAATGACTGGAGGACAAATCCATCCTCTAATGGCTGTTACTACGAGTCCAAAGTCTGTAATCTCCACGGAGCAGAAGCCTTCAGACCATGTAAAAAGGGGACAATTGTCAAGTCAGAGCGGTGAAGGCAGAGAATTAGGGTGAGGTCTTAAACTGCTCATGCTGTCACTATCACCCCTTTATTCCTGCTAAAGACTCAGCCTCTGGAGGCAGCCCTGATGTGCTCACCTCTGTGGCCTCTGCCTTCTCTGCAATTTGATGTCTTTCCAACCACATCTACAACCTTCCCTCTTATCCAGCCTCTACCAGGCAGGATATCTGCACAGAGGCAGAGGTCAGGCCTGCCAAAAAGCTCCTGTTCACTTATTCCTCTGCCCGTGGATCAAAGAGGAGCTGGAAAATCCATTTTCCCTCTCAAAGCCTCCCTGGCTTCCTAGCCTGTTGATGAATGCATCCCAGTGAGATCAGCCATGTCTCGATGGGTTTTTTGTTTGCATGTCCTCAGCCATTTCCAAGGAAGTTGCTGCTTCCCTAAGTGGCTCTGCTGTACCTTTTTTTGTGGTTCATGATGCTTCACTGCTGCTGCTTAGTGCATTTGTGTGTGGGCAGACCCTTGCTGCCCCAGAAACCTGAGTGTGGCTGTGCTCTATTTCTCAGGACTTTACTGAAAATCACCCAGGAACTTTTGCTCACACCGGTTATTTTGTGCTGTACTTTGGCAGCTATCAATAAACATCCCCAGCTGCACAGACCCCAAAGCAGTGAATCTCTCCTGACATGCAGACACGCCCTTTCCTCTGCTCAGATCACCTGCAGCAGTGAGGCTCATCTTGCTGGCACCCACCTGTGATGCTCTTGCCTGTTTTCTCTATTTGCTGAACTTTTACTTTGTACTGATTTCACTCACATTTTTCTTCAATTATGGAATCATTCTACCTGACAACAGTGCTCATTCAGTTTCTCCCTCACTGTAATTTCACGTGAATGCTCTCCATACAAAGTAGGACCTATTTTAAAGGTCTTTAGCTCTGTGTTGTTTTCCATTTGTTTCGCTTGTGTATTCTGGCTGAGGAAAATCAAACAGAGACAGATTCTGCTACTTGCTCTTACTCATGCTACAGAACTGCTTATTCAGGAAAGAGCATTCTGCATGCATAAAACCACTGAAAATCTGTGCTTTTATCAGGAAACAGAATTTGAATACATGGTACTGGGGAGTTTCACATATCTTGTGTGGTCTAAATCAAAAACACAGCAGTGAGCTATTAAAATGCAGTCAGTAGTGCAGGTGTGTGTGTTGCTGTTTTGGGTTTTTTAAAGTAGTATCCATTTATCTGTTGATCCACAACAATTGACTTATGCATTTTGACATCTCACAGCTAAAACCAGTAATTTCATTTTTGGTGAGCAGTTTCCCAGTCAGGCAGTGAACTGTGCTCCCAGAAACTCCTGCACCAAAGAACAGCTTTCCAGCAGCAATAGTTCATGGCCCCTCAGCAATCTCAGAAGAGGGATTATTTAGCACACACACTCCAAGACACATCTTCCAGCTGAGGTACCCGCCCAGGCAGATGCAAGTCCCCCCTCTCCTGCTGAATCTAAATTGATATGACATTCTTCTCTGTCCTTTAGCCCTCTGATGGAATTTGGGGTCCCTTATAATCACACAGCATTACCAAAACTGACCCTAGCACTGAAATATTCCAGACTGTCTACAGAGAGTATTTCACCAGGATGGAATTGGGAACTCCTTCACCCACACCACGGACACTGGCACCCTCTATTCCTGCCAGTGACCCCTCCTGGGAGGGACACTTCTGCAGGAGCTCCCTCCTCCATGGCTGCTCCGTGCAGTGCAGCCTTTACCCCGCTCAGTTTGGGAGCCTGCTGCTCCTCCCTGCCCTGAGCCCACCAGGCAGCTCTGCATCATCCCCAGAGAGGGGTCAGCACCTCAGCAGGACTTTCCAAATCTCTGTGTATTATTTAAAACCCTTGGAGGAGATGTGTTCCCAAGCTTACCCCGTTGGTCTGTCCCACTGCCATGCACATAACAGATGACACCATTTAAGTGCCCGAGCATGCCATCCATCATTCCTCTCAGCTCCACAGGTGCACTGGCTCTGCCATATGGCAGCTCCTTAGACTTGAACAGCCCCTTGCATGTGCTCACAGCAAAGGGGATTTATTAATCTGCATCTGGTGGCACATGCTGATGTGCTTAAGACAGGTCAAGATTTTTAAGGCTCTCCCCACCTGTCATTTTGAAAGTCATGGCTTAAGCTCGGCTGACAATCACCTGTCAGGAGTTTATGGCCGGCATATGTCAAGCTTCTATCTTTTATCTGAGCTGTGGCAATAAAATTTAAAATAAAAATTAGGGGTAGGAATAAAACTTTTCTCAATTAACTGTAGAAGATTTTGACATTTTTTCTTAGTGCAGGAACATTTACCTTAGTGATTTCCAGAACAGGGAGGGAGCCAGCTCCATCCTGACATGTTTAGTGCCCTCACCATTGCTCCAGGTCCCAGGGCAAAGTGGCAGCACTATAAAGGGTGGCCAAGTCCCTGCTCCCAACAACAAGCACACACTGAGTAGAACTGGAGGCCACAACATCCCAGAAGCAATACTGGTAATGCTTCAGACTGCTCTTTACTGCAGCTTTTGTTCTCACCTTCCCTTAGGACTTGAAAAATAATCTTCCTGCAGGAAGGCTTGCCCTAGGAGATTTGTGGTGTGATTTGGGAGTCTTGAGGGGTTCAGAGAAGCATCAAAAAAGTGTGACTTCAACCACAGGGCAGTGAGCTCATGCTCCCCTAGAGCTTTATCCCTGCTACATTCCATCAGAAAAGAAACTTCTCGCACTCACTTAAAACCCTCCCAACATGTCAACCCCCCAAAAAGTACCCCCAAAGCAATATTAATAGGTCTGATTTTTATCCCATTGGAGACCTGCAATGTGCTAATTTTTAGAAATACTATGTTGCCTCACACAACACGAAATAAATGAGATCTATTTAGTTCTTTTTTCTTTTTGCAATTATAAATTGCCCATCTCCTTGGAAATTAAAACTGGGCACTGGTGGTCATTTATTGTTTTAAAACAACACACATCTTTTTGATTTAGGCAGTAATCTTTACTGTGGTTTAGGCCCTGATCATAATTCTGTGAAAGAACCAAGCAGAGGTGAGCTCTGCTAAAAACCTGAAGAAATTTGAAACAAAATATTACTTTTCCATTTTATGGCAGATCTTTATTAAACTGATATTTCCCTTCATCCTCTGAAACTTGCTGGAATTTTAAACTTTATTTCCCCTTTTTTATTTAAATGGACACTTACTTCACCATCTTTAAAGCTATTTAAAGTGCAGATATTAAACATGAATAATTGCCTTCTGATTTCAGTGCATGATGAAATAAAAACCGACAATGCATGTCTTCTGGCGACATTCACACCTGCATCTGTGACAGAGACTTGTAATTTGATGAAAATTAACTTTACTCTGGGCTAGAAGGGCAAGTTTTTAACCAGCTTCAGTATCATATTCTGCATCACTTTTCTCCTTTACATGGGTCATGGGCTAGCAGAAGAAAAAGGAATGGATGAATAGATGAAAACTGAACACTTTTCAGTCCTTTAGCAGCTTGAAGCATCTCACTAATTGAAAAAAAAAAAAAAAAGAGAAAATGGATGCCTGAGCATGTTATCACAAAATTCTTTGGAGAAGCAATAGGAAGAGAGAAGCTCCTTCATCTCCATCATTCAAAAACCCAAGTCCCTCTGCTACCTCCTGAAACAATTAGCAAAATTGTAAA
Source organism: Chloebia gouldiae (assembly GCA_003676055.1). NCBI lineage: Eukaryota > Metazoa > Chordata > Aves > Passeriformes > Passeridae > Chloebia > Chloebia gouldiae. Next base: position 7,246,782 of record QUSF01000024.1, read on the forward strand.
AAAAAGTTCCTCCCTGAGTCTCTCTCAACCTTTTTCTTCAGGGCTAAGCGCTGCTCACTAAAGAGTTGCAAATCTTGTGCCTGGGAAGAAGTGAACCTGAGAAGTCCAGGCTCTGGTGAGCAGGGCATGCAAGAAAAACAATGCTGACATCGCTGTGTAAATGAGCTGTGAATTATTCAGGCCCTTTTGTGAACACAGTCAAGACCTCTGGGAGTTAAAGGATGGCTACCAAAGTAAAAAGTGGATTTTAACAAAATATAAATATTAGATGGACTATTACATGGAAATACTCTGGAGTCTTACACATCATTTCCAGGGAAGGAAAAAGCATATTTTTGAACCTCTTGAGGTGCCAATTCATTAATTAGTATGGATATGAAAGATATATGCTGAAATGCATCAGTCAAGCAATTATGGAGGAAGTATAATTTGAGAGCATAGTCTGGCAATGATAAGTCACTTTTATGCTCCTTTATATTCACTTCATTGACAGTTTACAAGTAGGAGCAAAGAAGGGTCAAGTGGCTCCCTGAAGACGGTCACTGAGGATTTTTCTGGGGACATGACAGATTCCCCTTGCAGAGCACTGGTGTGGCATAGACCCTGCTGCAAGACCCAGCAGACTCCACCACTATTGCCCAACCTCCAAATCCCTGTGGGTGCCCTTTTCTGTCCTCATTCCCTGTCTCAGCAAACCTCTTCCCTTGGGCAGACTATGAGCAGAGCAGTGCAGAGGATGGTAGTGCCGCTGCCACGAGAAGACTATGCCTTTTCTTTAAATTATCTTCCTCTGAGGTTTGGAAAACTGAATTCTCACATCCTCTAGCAGCAACTTCTGCTTCCAGAAATTCTGTGTAGTAAAGGCTGTAGAAGTCAGGCAAGGCTTTATTTCCTAAAACTTCTCTACATATTAGCTATGTAAAAGCAATAGGAATGAGGTTGATGTCAAGGACCTCGTGTCTTTCCATGAGATTCTGCCTGATGTAGTTCATTTACCTAAAATCTGAATAGGAGAATTTCAGTCTATGAAACTTGCCAAGGTAAGAATAGTTCATATTTACATTATGTTTGATACCCAATATAAATATCTGCCTTGCAGTTACTTATGTAGTTATTTAGTGCCAGTTCCTCAGATAAGATGAAGCAGTTAATTTGACTCTTTTATTATTATCTGTTTGCTGTAAGTGTCCAATTGCCATCTAAAATATAATTTCTCTTATGGCTAGACCAGAAGGACATTTGTTAAAGTTATTGCTTGCCAAGGATAAGCCCACTGTTATACTGGCATTTCATGCACCATTATTGGTAATAAGGGGTGAAGACAACCATTCTCATCAGGATCAAAGTCCTTGGACAGAGACCCTTATTGTGTACCTGTGACAGTACCTGCATCTTCAGTGTGCTCTTTCAAGTGTGCTGTCCAATCAGTTTCATTTTCTTTCAGGTGCTGAAGTGATTTTTCAGGGCTTTAGATACCTACCCCTCAAGGAGAATATGCATTCCTTAATATTTCAGCATTGTGTATTGCTTAAAACAACATGCAGTGCTAAAACAATGTGCAGGCTATAGAGAAACCTTCTTAATTCAGAATCTTCTGTGAGGCAGTATTATTTTTTTTGTGCAGCTTTGCCAGAAGTCAAATGACTTCTCCCACTGACTTCTTTCATTCACTCCTTGAACTTTTCCATACATTTCCTGCAGACTCATTTCCTGATCTACATTTTCCTTTGATATTGACAAAAGGGGATGAAAAAGAGAGGCTTCTCTGCGAAGTAGTCAAGAAAATGTTTTAACTCTCTGTCACATGGCACTTTCTATTTCCTCATATCTGCAGCCCAATGTGTCAAACATGACTCATCATCATACACCCTTAACACACGCAATAAATGGCTTAATTTTCTCTTTAGCACCCTCGAGGTAAAATGTGGTGCTGTAGGATAGCTTGCATAATTACCACTACACAACTGAGACCACTTCCCAGTTTGTTCTTTTAATAACTCGTGCTTTTTAATCTCTACATTTTACATATTTGTTTGGAATTTGTCATTCTTTTTCCTGAAGAACTGAAAGCAAAGCATCTTTTGAAACTGTATGCCCACTGTTCCCCATATCTGGGACTGAGGAGAAAGGTACCTCAGGTATTTTGTGCCTGTAAACTACTGAGAGTGAATGGCCTTGGTGCTGAGAAGAGCATCTCACTATTTTCTGGTGAGTTTATTAACTCTCAGGGGTCTGTAGTTAGCTTTCTTTCAAAAACAGCTGAGTAGTCTGAACATAAAATAAAAGAATTGGGTCTGGCAACGTTGTGGACTGAAACATCAGGAAAGGAAGTATTCCTCCCTGCTTTTCAGGAATATCACGTTTCTGTTTTCTGAGGTATGGGCTAATTTGGATCTTTTGTGTTACACGGTCTTGAGTAGTGCTGCATTCAATGTGTAAGTGGCTTGTAAGTGAGAAAGGCAATTCAGCTTGGGCAACAGCAGCAGGATGCAGCAAGTCATTCAGAGAGGAGGAACTCAGCCAGACCTCTCTGGTGCATCTGTAACACAATTAAATCTCCATAACGACCTCCATTAGGCCCAGCATGTAAGTCAATACAAACAACTTTTGACTTGATGAACATTTTCCCTCTAAAAAGTAACATTTCAGTTCTATTACTTTTGTACCATTTTAGCCATATGCTAAATATTAGAATGCCTCATTCTCATTTACCCTTCACATATTAAGGTGAAAACTCTGACCTAGTGCATTCTAATTACTTGCCTTATTAGCTTCACATTATATCAGTAATGGTGCAAGAGCTAACATAATTACTAGGACTTGAAAAATTATACTTTGCTGTACTATTTCATGAACTGTGAGATGGTTCTCCCTTCTTATTAACTTTCTTATTTAATGGGTTGACCAGATTTTGTATCTACCTAGACCATTGATCAAATGGATAATTTTAGATTTTAACTGCAATTGAGAAATTGCCCCCTAAAACAGTGAGATATGTAGTTTTTTTTAGAGGGAAATACAGACATTTATTATTCTTCTGTGATTCTTATTGACTGGCCACCACAATTATGTAGTTACTGCATGCTGCTTGAATGCTGTTTTTAACATAAAAAGCTTTATGAAATTTAGAGGGAAATTATTTTTAGTCCTTTTAGTCTTTCAAACTTTTATGTTTGTAGTCACTAAAATTCTAATTTCCTTTTTTCTTTTTTAATTAAAATTTTTTTTTCTCTCTTTCTGGAAGCAAATACAACTTCCACACCTTTTTCTTATTTAATTCAAATGTTGACTTCCAATCTAAACCTGGCAGGATTGACAATGAATTTTTCACCAGTTCAGCCTAGGAGGTGGATCTGATTCTGAGTAATGTTCTGATGCCAAATGCTTTTAGCTTGGAGTATGAAGCTACAGAAGAGATTAGTTGTGCTGGTTTTTTTTTTGTTTGGTTGTTTTTTGTTTTTTAATGGAGACTCCTGCTGAAGGGGATAAGAGATTCCTGTGAGTGATCCCACAGCTGTCCTGAGGTGTTTTTAAGCAGATTATTTTTGTGAGGCCACCTTGAAAGGGACATCCCTGGTCCTGGCTGGCTGGGACCTGCAGTGCCTCCTGTGCAATGTGCTTTTCTTCCCTGAATGAGGCTCATCCATGTCACTGGCCACTAGCCCAGAGCTTCTGCCCGCAGGGGAGAGCTCCCAGCCAGGCTCACTGATGTGTCCCTGACAGAGCAGCACTTCTGGAATATTCTCCCCCAGACCACAGAAAGCAGAGGGTCAGTGCACAAATGTAAGCCAGTCATTTTCAAGGAAGTCATCTCAGAAGCCCCTGAGCTGAATTAATCAGCAAAGCATGGCTCCTATGCTTTTTGGAGGCAGCCACGGTGACCTCCTGGCTCTTGGCAGATGGACCTGCACTTCTGCAATGCTGTGACAGCTGGAAGAGTCTGATGCTGTCTTGACTCAACATATCAGTCAGAAGCTTTCCCTGGGGGGAAACCTATGTGTGTTTTAGGCTTATTTAGCTGGAAAAGAAATAAAGCTAAATCTTTAGTAGTTTTTCAGTTTGTTTTTTTGCTCTTTTTTTCTTCTAAGCAGGAAAAGAAAATATATATTTCATAAATGAAAGGGAGAGTTGTTGGAGAGAGAATGACACTGGACTTTAAGGTTTCCTCCAAGAATTTCAGTGCAGGGATAAATCCCTTCATGGATCATACACCTGACCAGAAGATAAAGTGAAACTGCATCATCACCCATTAAAAAAATTCCAATCTTCCTGTGCAGTTGTGCTATCAAAAGCACCTCCCCATTTTCATGACTACACCTTTAAGCCAAGAAGAGATGGTTTAGAAATAGCCAGTGATTATTCAATAAATAATAGGGAATTACTTTTTTTAATGTAGCAGGGAGCACCTGGAAATGTATTCCTCCTGCAAGATTTTAATGGGGTGCTACTTCATTCTATTGTGCTTGGTGCAATCATTGTAATAGTTCTGATCTTTCTTGACCTCTCTGCACGAGGAACATTATTATAAGAGGAAATGTAATAAAAAAAAATTCCAAGGGTAATAGTAGAGACAAAAAAAGGTAAGAGGCAGTGTGAGCCTGAATGTGAGGCACCAGTGTTAGTGCAGACCTACAGGTGGCCTGACACTTTCCTGCTTGAGTGATTGGGGCTCAGCTCACGCTGCATTTGAGATTACTGGAGGCATTAAAGCCACAGCCCTCAATATTAAAGAGATGGAGGTGAAGGTTAAGAAATTTCACTTCCAAATTGGATAAATTTCCCAAGTCTCTGGCTACAGTGCAACATTCATTTATTTGCAGGTGAATTTAACAGACAGGGTGTTGAGTGAGGAATTACTTCCCAGAGTGGTGCACTGAGTTAGGTAGAATCTGCCTGAAGCCAGAATAATGGGTTGCTTTTGTGCTAATTTCTGCTTTAAAAATGATTAAATGCACCTGGCATTCTATGTAATCTTATATATTTAAATTAATATGAAACTCAAACTGTTTTCTCAGAGTCCTTTTTTCACTAGTGTATGCCTATGCTATAATATGCATTGTGTAATATATAATTGTGTATCGTGTGGTTTCTTGATAATTTCAGTGAGACAGGCTTTTAAATTAGCTATTAAATTACCATTCAGAGATTTGATCATCTTCTAATTTCCGTACAAAGCCCTCCACAGGGGATAAATCTAGTTTAAATGTTCTCTTCTTCCCATGATTTTATATTCTAGCTGTAAGATGATACAACCCTCCTGCATTTCTAACTGAAATACATTACAAGAACCTGAGAGGTTTTAGCTCAGTTTTGTCAAATAAGTCTATATTTCAATTGCAAATGTAACCAGAACTAGGAGGGAAAACATGATTTCTGGTGTTGCTCAGTTCTCTTGCCCTTAGCCACAGCTGTGAGAGCTAAGTAATTCAGAAAAGTACTAATGGTGGTGGGGTTTTTAAATACTTGTTCATGCTAATTGTCTCCTTGAGTTCCCTTACTTACTAAAAGAATTGAAATTCTGCATTTTATTTCTTATTACTTTTTTGGGGGGGGGCAGATAAATGCTCACTGCTTTTTTTTTGGGCAGGAAACTTGCAGAGTTTCCTTGGGCTGAAGCACGGGCTGAATTCCCTTCCTTCTCTGCATGGAGCCTGAAGGATAAAAATTAGGATAGCCCAGTTCTTATCTTCTTCGTGAGTTTTGCCTTGCAAGATGCTCTCAATCAAATCTATTTGGGTTCTACTTCCTACTGCAAAACACCTTTTAGTAACATGCTGATGACTGAGAGCAGGGAATTGTCATCTTCTTCTTAGAAAAATGAATATAAATAGAAAATACAATAAATTGGGGTTAACCTAGCTTTAACAGTTAAAGTAGCAATGAAAAAAACAGAAATACTGTATCTGAAACTAGACTGATCTCATGCCCTTCTTTTGCAGCTTTATTGAGTTCATTTAGTAAAAATAGAGATCTATGCTGTTGCTAAGTGTTTGAGCCTATAATTGCAAACTCAACATGCAAGTTCAATGTAGACTTTTTTCCTGGTTCCCATAAATATTCAAAACTTACACCTTAAATATCTTTTCATGATGTGTGAACTTTGCTCCAGTACCTGCATTAGCTCAGCAGAGCTGTCTCAAGTGATAGGACAAAGCTGTAATTTTTGATGCTGTTCTCCCTTGAGAACAAAGCAGCATTCAAAACTCCTTTTCAAATATGATTCCTTTCTCTGGGTTTTCTGCTCTGTATTGCCATGACCATTCACCATAGGCATGTAGTCTATTCTTTTTCCATTCCAGCTGCACAAAAAATAAAATAGAATTCCACAGACCATAAGCTGTGATCCACTGCTAGAGCAGAAGGATAAGGATGCTTTTGTCTGTCCCTATAATGGACTAATCTATTCCTGGGCAGGTTCCAGAGTGTATTTCCAATAAATTCTCACTATCAAAAATTACCCAGACATATGTAACCCCCAAGGCTATCATTAATTTTGCTTTTATACAGATTATAATAGACTAATTATTTGTTCCTCTTGAGGTTCCCACAGACAGGGTGTATCTACATCCATTGTTAAAGACAAGCATGTGCCTCTCTAAGAAGAGTATTTACCTCTCAAGCTTTCCTTTCCTCCTTTGTTCTTCTCTTGTCCTCTAACATTCTCAGAAGTTATTGTTATTGGGTACTAATTTAATAAAAATGCAGGAGATTCTGACTGAAATGATAACCACCAAAGCTATTCAATTGTTTTTCTGTGTAACGACTCCAATTGAAATTCTGGTCACAGCAAAGTCGAAGGCAAAATTTCCTTGGCTTCTGCAGGGGACTAGAATTTCATCTAAGGTGAATATTGTTTTTGATTTAGATACAAATATCTTATAACAGTTTCTGATTCACAAGTCTCATCTAGCATTATACCACATTAGACAAGCCAAGAAACCGTAATCTAAAGGATATTGTCAAGTGGAGGCAGAACATATATTCATTTCAGGTGCTGTATGCTAAATACAAATCCCTTTGCTTGGCATGTGACATCTACCAGGAGCTAATGTTATCAGGCGTGCCCCGTGTGCTGTAGAGATCATTGCTTTTGAGGCAGAGGAAGACAGCAAAAGAAACAGCCACACACCAGGAATGAAAGCAGAAGAGGAGAAAAGCTGTCACAGGGAATGTCTTGTAACTGATCTAGAGATACTTCAAAATACTTGAATTCATTTCTCATGCAGCCCTCCCCATAAGCAGGATCCGTCCTTTCCAACAGACTCTTCAAACAAAACACGTGCAAATAAATCCCAGGTTTACTTTTTGATATTCTGCATTTCCCTATGTACCTGTGAGGGAAAGTGACCAAAATACTCAAGTGAAAATACCTACAGCTTAACCAGCTAGTTAGTTCTCACTGTTTCTGCAAGCAGGTGAGTGACCTCTTTTGAATACACCATTTCCTTGCAGCAGGAAGAGCTATCTTAGTACTGCCCTTTAAAGAAAGGCATAAACTGATTTATAATACATACATACATATATATGTGTCTGTATGTATGTGCATGTATTATGTATCTATTTATATATTAAGGTTATGTATGGAAGCAGAGGAAAAGAGTTCTCCTGTTCTAAGCAATTACCTACCCTATGCGTATATTTCAGAGCTTACTTTTTTCCTCCCCATGAAGCCAGACCTTGAATATACATGTTTATTTTAAAGTAATTGCAAATTATCCATGAAATGTTAAATAGGATAATGAACTCATTAAGCATTAATTGCTAAGGCAAGAAGCTCTGGTGCCAGCATGATCTGTGCAGCAGAGCTCTCACAGGGGGGTATTCCCAAACTAGGGGAAACTTAGGAGAAGTAAAGAGAGCCAGCAGGAGCCTGCAGCTGATGGGGCCAGGAGCAAGAGCAGCCAAACCCCCAACGTGAATAGAAGCAGCCCCTTGGGGAGTAAAACCAGGGCATGGCACAGCAGGGTGGCACAGCTCCAAAAGACCAGCAACAAAAGAGGGTCTGAGGAGGATTTCCAGCCTTTATGGGGTCTGGGGGAGACAGTAACAAAGGACGAGGGGAATGACCAAAGTACTTAATGCTGCCTTTGGCTCTGTGTTTACTAGTAAGACACTAAATTGAGTGTATGGTCAGCCAGCTCACAGTAGACAGCGAGCTGGGTGGGAGCATGGACCTTCTGGAGGGCAGAAAGGCTCTGCTGAAAGATCTGGCCAGTCTGGGTTGATGGTCTGAGGCCAATGGTGTGAGGTTCACCAAGCCATAGTGCTGGATCCTGCACCTGGGTTACAATAACCCCGCACAGTGCCACAGGCTGGGGGCAGAGTGGCTGGAAAACATTCCAGAAGAAAAGAACCTGTGGTGCTGGTGGACAGCCAGCCTGTGCCCAGGTGGCCAAGGAGGCCAGTGGCATCCTGGCTTATCAAAAGTAGTGTGCTTAGAGGGCTGTCCAGCATGGGAAAAGGCTACCCAGGCCAGTGGTGGAGCCACCATCCCTGGAGGTGTTTAAAAAACAGATGTGACACATGAGGACGTGCTTTAGTGGTGGGGTTGGAAGTGCAGGGTTAATGCTTGGACTCAATGCTCTTAATGCACATAATTCTACAATTTTAAACATGCAAAATAGTTCAAGCAGGAAAGCAAGCTTTTCAACAGTGAATTTCTTGTGAGTTACCACAGAAAATAGAATGATTTGAGGGAACTGGGAAGACCAGCAGTTAAGGTGGCTGCACAGGACCTGGCAATGACAGGACATTTCATCATCCCCCTGCAGACGTGTTGGTGAAGCTGCTGAAGGATCCTGCCTCCCTTCACATCGTTAGAGGAGTGATAAAACATCTCAGTGGGAGGGGAGGACAATAAGCACATGAGGGGATGGTGGGTGACACATCTAATGAAGGCCATTAACATATCACAGTGAGATTTTCATGGAGCAAGAGAGAAGTCATTTGTCTTTTTTGTGTGTCAGCTAGCAGAAAGACTATGGAGCAGAGTCACTTTTCCTCCAGGAATTTAAATTCCCACAGAAGAGAGATCTTAAGGTTCTTTCTTCACTTCTCCACAAAATATAAGGGGAACAGTTACAGCAGCACTTGTCTGTCTGAGGATGCAGATAAATTGCATGCACTTGTAAAGTTAGGCATATTAGTTTAGGTTAAAATTGCTAAAGCTGAAAAGCTGGTGTAAACATTTGCCTTTAAAATACGTTCACTTTGTTAAACTCTGAGTTTGGAATCGTTAAATAGGGCAGGAAAAAAAATCCTGACAAAAAATTAATTAGGTCAGGGAGAACGTTCTGTTTGATACAAAGCCTTTTCTTGGTGAGAAAGATTACTTTAGTGAGAGGGATAAGAAGTTTGATCTGATCAATTTAGAAGAATATTTTTTGTTGAAATTTACTTGGTATAGTTCTAGTGGCAGAAAGCATTTATTTCACCAGAAATCCTACACATATTTGGGATCCTATCCAGGCAGGCAAGAGTTGGGTCAATAAAAAATATTTTGTTAAATCCTGCTTCTTTTTCAAAGAAGTTTTACTTCGCAACTTTTTTACTTGTCAGTCTCTGTAACCAAAATAGTCTTTTGAACATTTTTAATACCAAAAAGAACAATTTTAATAATTAGCTGCTTAACAGCCATCCTAAAATAAATTCTGAGTAATTTTAAGGTAGTATTTTTCTATTAGACAATACCTTTCTTTTCTATTTTATAAATAAGGGAATTAAGTGACCAGCCTCTGACATGAAATCTCAGCCATATCCTGAAGCCATACGTTCTGTTTCATCTGTGTCATGAAATCACATCAACCAGGGAAGATCCCTGACAACTCAGAAGGGTGCAGGATTTGCACTTCTCTGTAGCCACTCAAAGCATGACAAACTGAGTCAATTTTTGAACATCAGAAATGGACTGTTATTGAACTAGGATGGTAAATTCAATCATACTCACATCAGTGTATGGCTTCCCAGTGCCTAGAGATGTGTGCTGTAACTACAGCTTTTTTCATTTTCTGTAAGACTGTGTATTCAAAAATATGGACAACTCATTGGGTTTTTTTTGGGTGTGTGTGAAATAACCATCAGTGCTTGGGTATTATATTTTATAAACAAGAAATAATAGCAGACCAAAAGGATGATGCCATGGAATTCAGGTTGGGTTCCTTAATCTCGCCCTTTTCTAAAGACAAGCAGCAGTTAAATAAAAATAAATACAAATAAAACCAAAAACATACAAGTATTACTTAATATTCAGAGTTGCACATCACTTCCAATCATCCCCAACTACCTTAGCCAAGTTCATCTGAAGAGATATTTTACCTCAAAACCCTGGGAACTGAAAGCACTGTTGGGCATTCCTGTTCTAGGAATGCCTCAATCCTGCACATTAACACACATCTTATATAAAATACCCAACCAATCCTATTGATTTCTGTGACACTGTTCTCACCCACAGAGAAAACCATGCTGATTTATGAGATTTGTGCCAGGATGGCATTCGTGATATTGGACCAAATTCCCTAAGGCATCAATCCAGTAGAGATCAAGATAGTTTCTGTAGCCTGCACTGAGCACTATAGAGATGCAATGCTCCAATCTCAAATCTTACTACAGAAAATTGTGCTGCAATTTCAGGGCAGGAAAGTGTCAAGGAGCAGCAGAAATGCTGTTAATGCAGAGGACCCACATGATTCCTGTTGCACTGCACCATGTCTGGGAGATGTAACATATGATGGTAACAGTTATTCATCCTCATTTCTGTCTATAAGATACCTCAGAACATATAAATAATTCTGTTCCCTCCTCCTGATGGTCAGTGTATCTTATGGCAATATCTTTAGCACATGCTCTACAGATTTCAGCATTAAAAATGCTTTTTAATGGTTTCCAGTAGGTGTGAGAAGGTGACTCAGTTATGGTAATCAGTGTTAATAACAATACATTTATATTCATAAAGTATTCAGACCAGAGAATTACACATGTTAGTTCTTAGCATAAATACTATACAGATTTAATTAAAAAAAATAAGAAACTGGAGTCCAATAATTTCTGAAATCATATTCTGCTAATCGAGACTGCAGGAAAGATCTTTGTTTACTGGCCAAAACATATTTGACCTGGCAGTTTGTGAGATACAGTTGTTTTTTCCTTGAAGGCAAAGGGATATTGCTTCTCTTGTGCTCAGAGCATGGAACAGTCCAGGTTTTCACTTTCATTCAGTTTGCTCTGCTCTGACAAAACTCTGAAAAAAGTCCCTCATACCAACATGAAGAGGCAGATACTTTATTGACTTGTATCATTCATTTCTTATCTAATGCAAATTCACTAAAAAGAGAAAGAAATAATAACTTCTAAGAATTACTGAGAGGTTGATTATTTTCTAAAACCCCAAATGCATCTATTCAAACAGGGCTCAGAATCTAGAGAAACAGATATGCAGATGGCAAATTATTTGTAGCTGATGGATTATCTGACCCAATAGTGCTGGGGAAGAACTAACTACAAAAAAGAAACTGTTTTTCCTCATGCAATTTTTTTTCCTCACAAGGAATTAATACAGATCTTCAAAAGTACTGAAAAACTGAAAATAGCAGTAGCCACAAAAATTAAAATATACCTTGTAGGAACAGACTTGTTTTCCTAGACCTCTTTTTCATAAGCCAAGTGCTGTCAGATGGCAATGCTATGAATGTAAGAATTAGTAGCTAAAAGTGACCTAGGCCATACAATCTGCTCACTAAAAGATGTAATAAAAAATAAATTCCCTTCCATCTTTCCTTACTGTAGAACTGGAGGTGCATATATTAAATATCACTCTCTGGTGACGGGCAGAAAGAGTATTAATAACCCAGCTGGAGGATATTTCTGCCATGGTTTGGGGTCCTTTATAATGAGAGAATCAGCTGCAAATGATAACACTTGTGAGGAAGGAGATAGCAGCCAGCCTGCCCCACCTCATTCCCCATGTATTCCTGTAAATGTTTCTCCTTCACTTGTTAGTGCAATTATTCATATCTGCAAAGACTGGCCATGGTCAAGTGCCATCCTCACTGCTGCTGACTGCAGGGCTCAAAGGGAAGGGGTCCTCTGGCTCCAGACATCCTCTAGCACTGGGAAGAGATCCTTCAAGAAGAGGCCAAAAGGAAGACAGAAATCTTTTCATCACAAAGCATTCTAAAAATGCTTTGTCTGTCACACTTCCATTCTCTCTCAGTGCCTGCACTCAGCTTGCTCATAAAATTGTCAACAAGACAACATCTGCATTTCCCTTTATTCCTCCAAGCCAGTTATAGCAGTAATAGCTCTGTCTGCCATCATCTCCAAAACTGATTAGGAAAAGATTTTACAGAAGCACCATGTAAATGACTGTTCCATGCAGATGATAGCCTATAATTTCCAAGAAAGTGTTGCCCTCAGCTCAATCTTTGAAGGAATGAACTTGAAATAAAAATAGACCCATTGAAGAATATATAATCTTGCTTAAGAAGGGAAAAAGGTGGAAGAAATACAATCACCCCTAAAAGGAGTTTTAAACTGCCTGGAATAAAATGTTTTCAATGAAAGACTCAAGCTGGTAAACATACTGAAAAGGGCAGAGAGCAGAGCTCTACCTGTCTTGGAAAGACAATTTTATACGGAAGATAAAGACTGGGAGCTGCTTTAGTCCACTTAAAGTGTTGCATCCTGCAGGGGGTTCAGAATCTAAGTATGATCCCAACAATGTGAAACCTACACAAGACATCAGCCTATAAAATTATCTTAATAGGATATTCACACGTTTCAAAAGGAGCTTGTCTTTTTGGGGAGGCAGCACTAAAACCAGCACTTCAGCTCCCTGATGCATCCATTGGGTGGGAAATGAGCAAGAATGATCATTCCAGCATTGCCATTCCTATCTCTGCAGTAAGGCTTGGATCAGCACTTACCCTGCAGAACCAGGATTTTGAGGAGTTTTATTACCACAACAGCAAAAAGTTTTTTTTTTTTTTCAGGTTTATATTTGATTCATACAGCCTGTGTGTGAGAGAAATCCTTTTTTTCACAAGTTTGGGAGATGCAAAACTGACTTAATTTTAAGTTATGGATCTAAATATTAAATAATTGGACATTTACAGGTTTTGGAGAGTGCCATGTTGCTCTAAATCTGTACTGACTTCACAAATGAATTTGTACAATAGTCAAGTTACTACCATGGTCTAAATCAATGTTGATATAAATTAAACCAATAAATATTTATATTATTATCATGCTCTGGAATGAAGTATGACTTAATCAATAAATAGGGTTGTGATTTGTGCCAGGTAGCTAAAAAAGAAGAGAGATTTTCTGGCCTAAATATTTTACTACACATAATGAAAAGAATTTACTAACTAGTCTATAATTACTCAGCTGCTTGGTCAGGTTGAACTGGTAAAATATTTTTTGAACCCAGGTAGGAATTACCTAATTGCTACCATAATACAGGCAGCTCTGCCACAGGTATTTGCCCTTACCCATCATTGTTCAAGCAGGCATGGACAAAGTATTAATCTCCTGAATGTAAGAAAAGCAAATACAAAAAACAAGCAAAATACAAGTATTTTACAGTTTTCACACCCCTTTAAATGATATCAAAATAATCTATGTAGGATACAGCTCACATATATGTCAGTAGATGTTTCTCTGCATGAAAACCTAGCAATGAGTTTAGTTGTCCTTTTAGTTATTCATTCCAATTTCAGATCTAGATCCCCAGAAATCCCTCCAAAAGAAACAACTTTGAGAATGTAGGTGCTAATTCAAACATGTACCACACCATGATGCTAATTGAGTTCCAAAATGTAATTTTTCATGTGAAAGGTATTCACAATTATTGACCATTTCAAGTCACTGCCAAATCGCCAAAGTGATCAATTTAAAATAATAATGAAAGTATCTGCCAAAATTAGGGACTGGAGGCTAAATATATTTATTATGTACAGAATAAAGAGCAAAGACATAATTTCCATGATTTATTTGCTCTGTAGCAGTACCTATGAGTACCACGACAGTCCTTGCCCCAAGCACTTAGCAATTACAGTGCCATTAAAGCAAAATGCATTTAGTAGATGACACAAATCAGCCCTGCATGGGGGGCACGTTGGACTGTAGCACTGCTCTTCAAGTACTGTTAAAATACTTCTCAAAATACCCCTTGAGCCACAAGAAAAAGCAATCCTCCCTCAAATCCTACCCATTCACAGCATGAAGCCATGGAAAATGCACAGGAATAAACTCTGGGACATGATCTGTTCAACAAGTTCCTAAAGCTCATACTAGGTTGTGGTGTGCCTCTGATGAGACTATTTTATCTTTTTAATCCACATACTCTTTTATCTATGAAACCACCACCCATATTGCCCCTTTTTAATTTTCCTTTTGATACTAGACCTTCACACTCCTGACTATTTCTTTTCTGGAACAACCTTTCATCACTTTTACTACCTTGCTAAGAGAGGACATCCTTTCCCTTCACAGGCGGTCCTCCTGCACTTTTTTAAACCAGATTCATGTAATCTTAGTAATGTATCAATCATTCACTGGCATCTCTGACAGCCTGTGAATTTATTGGACACATAGTCTGGTCTGTGACTGGCAGAAAAAAAGTATAATGAAAACCATTTGCAAAGTTTAATACATGGCACATTCAATACTACAGTGGATAACAAGCAGCAGTTTCTACCACTCGACAGGAGGGAAAGATGCCAAAACCTGGGAATGCATTTTGGGCACAGCGAGGGACATGGAGCATTCTGCTCCAGCCCTGTGTTTGTGTCAGGGATCATTTGTGTCTGGTGAACAAGTGACTTGCAAAGTCATTGATGAGTCAGCCTTAATCACACCTTCAGCTGGCTCTGGTCCTGAGGATATTTGGGAATTCAACAAAACATTTCCTATGGTCTCCTGCTGCTATTACTAAAGAGTCCCAGTGCTGGCAGTGTCCAGCTAATGCTTCATGCTGACAGACATTCTTGCTCTCAGCCAAGGGAGAGCTGTTCAGTTTCTGCCTAGGAAAATTTCTTTGCCCATCCCTTCTTGTAAAGAGATCTTTTCTTGTTACTTTTATTTGCTCACATGAGCTTGAAGTCTTGCTTCATATCCTGTTTATTTTCCATCTCCTTCACTGGCCAGGGGGACAAGCCTGAGAAGAGTGATTTTTTAAGAAGTGTTTCTGTCATCCCAGCTACATCCCTTGCCTGCGTAAATCACTGCAGTTGAAAGTTACTATCTTTTGACTCTGTGTAGATTCTTCCATTCTGAATTAGATACTTTTCTCTGTTAAACTGTTTCTAATACAAACGCAAAAGTCACTTCAGTGCTTTATTTTTGCAAGCATTTATTTGTTGTTTCTTCTCAGAAATGCCCTTTATCACATTTGCATCTAAAATCAGTGCATGTAACACTTTTCTAAATCTGACCTTTATCTGGAGCTTGAATACCATCAGTAATTTGGAGCTGAAATAGTTTTATTTGGATAAACAAAAGATTGACTCTTCATTTCTTAACTTTCCTATTTTCCCCCTCTTTCAGTCTGCCCTATTTAAGTGAAATTATTAATACCTATCACAAACAGACACTTGTCCATGACTTGCTCATTGTCTGTAATCTTGGCTTTCTTTTTTCCACCACTTTCTCCAAGGAACCGTGTCTTGCTTGTATTGTCTGTGTTATTGGACAGTCAAGCTACTTGTTTACCTGGTAAGATGGTATAAACTATTGAAATTTATGTGTGTATGTACTGGACAGCAATCATGCCACTTTTTCCAGAGCAATATTAAAAAACACTAGCAGGAGTACTCACTCACCCTAAACTCCCACTGCTCATCCTGGGCAATAAATTTTAACTGTACACAATATTAAAAAAAAAAAGAAAAAATAAGAGCACAATCTAGTGTTAAGACATGAACTATGTATTGTTTTGGTTACTGTCTAAAATCAATGTATGTTTCATGGCTGCTAAAGAGTAATCAGCAAAATCTTTATTTCTTAGAAACATCATTTAAACATGATAGCTTGCTGGTGCTGTCCTATAACACAAACTTCAGAAAAGACCCTCCACACTTCTCATTAAAGAAGTGGTAATAACAGAAATGACACAAACATCACAGGGATCTTGTCCTGGTATATAACTTTTTTACTTTGGCTACAGTTTGCAAATTAATGTGTTCTCCCCATGAAAGCAGGAACTCTAAAGCTGCAGTGTTACTCACAGACCCCAATGCAATATACGCAATATTTCTACAGCCTGCAATGTAGCTGGTAAAGCCTGTATAGTTTCTAGGGAAAAATAAAAACCCAAAGGAAGAGATTGGGAATGCTGGGTAAACTACCTGCCATGAGTCAGCACCTAACTGGGCCAGCAAAATAATTATTCTTTGGACCACACCAAAAGAAAATGGAACAAAGGAATTTGGGTTGTTTGAGATGATTCAGGCTGCTTGTACTAGGGAATAAGGCTGCCTGGTCTCCCAGCTGAGGGATAAGCAATAATACAAAGAAGTCTAATGGAGGCTTGCCAAAACTCATCTTTCTAAATGGCAACCTGAAAGCTCACTTCACATGAAAATCAATATATCACTGTTCAAGATGAAATACAGTCAATTACCAAACAAACAGAGATGCTTTTTTTTTGAACGTGGGGGATTGTGCTTAAGGAAAATAGAGAAATAATCTTGCAAGAATATAATATGCTAAGAATAGAGAAAGTTTAACCTTTGAAAAAATAATTAACTAACAGGCCAGTCAGCATATATTGGCAAGTAGAAGCACATCATCAGGCAAGAAGGAAACATCAGCATTTAGAGACAATTAAAACTGAGTAAGCGCTTGGTCTGAGGTACAAACTCTGTGATGCTCAGTACACTGCTGAGATATTTGACCCAGCAGCCTTCTGCTTGTAGGGCTCCAGACAAAGCAGAGTTTCCTTTACTCAACAGAACTGTATTTCTGCTTGTTCAGAAAACCTTCTCCTCCTGTCAGTGTGTTCATAAATGTACCATGGTCCACACCAACTATATTGTTTGCCACATTAGTAGGAGGCTGTTCCGACCTGTTCTTATTGTGGAGACACTTTTCTAATTCCCAGTCTGAGTTTCTGACTGGTCTCTTGCTTGTGTTGCCTGTCCACGAGAAGATTCTGCAAGTGCCTGACATTTTTAACTCAAAAAAATTAAATGACATTCCCTATTAGGCCTTTCACTGCCAGGCTGAAGCCCTTTTCTGATAAGGAATCCTTCCACTTCCAGAAGAACCCCCCATAGGGTATCGTGCAGTGCCTCTATTGATAAAAATCTCCCTCAGTCTACCCCACATTTAACTTGTCTCTTCAAAGTTACATCCCATAAGATCCTGCTCTGATCAGCTTGTCCTGCCTTCAGCTGCTGTTCCTTGCTGATGGCAAGAAACCTCTCACAGCAAAAATCTCCTGCACTGCAACTCAGTAGAATGATCTTCAAAGTTACCCACCTTTTCTTCTACAATAATCTCTCCCTTTTGATGGTCAGTGCTGCTGTCAGTCCCCATCCAGGCCTGGGACACAGCAGGGGAAGGTCAGGGGGAAGCACAGGCTGCTTACCACGTCCTTGAGCAGGGATGCATCCAGCAGGAGAGCAGGAAGTGAGCATAAAGGATAGGAGCACAGAGGACAGGCATCCTAGGATGCACAGTGGAAATTCTGCCAAAAAATTATAATATTCTCAGAGATAAAGAGTTGCACAGGTTTCTGAGGCAGACTGATATTAAAACCTCTAGTTTTCATTGCTGGAAATACAAATCCATGAGCAATTTCTGGCCACGTGGCCATTCTCAACCTAGCTTTTGAGGAAGTGTTTCCTTACTTTACCTTTAGGATCTTTTTGCACTGTCTGGATTTGTTGGTGGCTGTTCCTTCAGTCTGCCCTCATCTCCTGGAAACTTTCCTCATGTCCTGAAAAGCCACCCTGGCACACAAAGGAGGCTCCCAGGACCTCCAGAAAGGGAAGCAACTCTAACACCAGACCACGTTTGGCTTCTTGGGCAGGAGCCACTGGGGGTGGTGTCCTGTACAGATGGGAACCTGCTCCATTAGAAATCCATGGCTCCACAAAACCCCCCAGTTTTCCTTTTGTTTCTGCTATTATCAGAGATAGATGTTGTTCCTGGATTCCAGCAAAAAGTCCTCTGATGATACATTCCTACTTCACCCAAACCTCAAATGTTTCTGATAAATACATTTTGGGTTTATAGGAAAATCTAACCATTCCAAAGGCTTTGAAGGCAGAGGTGAATTGTGTCAAGATTTACTGTGATTTATAGATAAGACTATTCAGTTTTATCACTGTCTGGTTAGATGGCACTGCAGTATGTGACAGCCTGGCACAAAATTTTCCCTCACCCTCTAGGTAAATCCAATCTCTTTTTGTCCCCTTATAGATTACAGGTGTGAAAGACAGAAAATGTAAAATTACTGGGAAATTAGCACTAAAAAATAATGATCCATTATAGTGACATCATTAACTACTTCTCTCTCCCTGTTATGAAACTCAAAAATGATTTGGACAAAGATGTCTGACATAATTCAGGGCATGTGGAGAGGCTGGGATAATGAGGAGCTGCACCATGAACACACACAAAAGATTTCACCTTTCTTCCTGAGTTAATTATCTCTGAGAAAGGAGGTAAGCTCAGAACTGGTATTTGCTGTTGTATGCAAGTATTTAATATCTCCTTAAAGATCTGGATTTGAAAATAATTAAATTAGAAATGTTATTTTAAAAAGAAAGCACTTTGTTGGTGAAATGCCTTTTAAGACATTTGTTTGTTTTCAGTTAAGCATGAACATAACCCCAGTGAGTGTCAAAGGTCCATGGGGAATAATCAAGGTACTGAAGGGCCTGTGCCTTTCTTATGAGAGAGTCTCTAGAGCAGGTTCTGCACAGAGATCTTACAAAGAGACCATTGACCTCATATATACTTCTACCCAATGGAAAAGTCTGCCCATACTTCCTGAAATAGAAAACAGTAGAACGAGTATATAATATCAGTATTCAGCTTTCTAATGAATAACTGAAATGTGTCTTTTCCAGGAATTAGTACCTTGAGCTGTACAAACAATAGAAAGAAATACTCTGTAATGTTTTAAATTGTCACCCTCACTTTTCTGGTGAATCCAGGCATTTATATTTCTGTAAATTCTAAGAGCTAATCAAATTTGACCAAAAATGGGTTTGACAGAAAATATTTACCCTGATAAGACCCACTTAGCCGTGAAATAACGTAGTAGCTGGGTAGTCAGAACACCCTTGCTCAGCATGTCCTATTCACTCTTGTCATCTTGGTATTTTCCCCTCATGCATTTGCTCTTTACATGCCTGTAACAGATCATGCTCACTCTCGAGTCACAGATTTCCCCCATGTATGCTTCGCTTGTTTCTCTCTGGCTCTGCCACAATCTTATCTTTTTATTTTGTCTCTGCAGTCTTGTTTAGCTTGCTTTGCTCTCATTTTTCTTCTCATTTCTTATTTCAGAAGCTTCTCTCAAAATCCTTTTTGTCTTTTTCACAACTTATCAATCTTCCCTTCACTTTCCCTTCTCCACATCTGTCTACCTCCACATGTCCCTGGGTATTTTTATGGAACATTCACACGTGAGCTGCAGAAAGGCTGCGGGCAGAGCATCCCTGAGGGAGGAGGAGCGGGGGCCCTGGTATGTATAGTGAGAAGCCAGAGGGGTCTGGAAAATCAGCTTAGCCATTTGTCTCATACCACACCTCCCCACAGTGCCTGTGAGCTGCAGGCACATGCTGTATTTTACCTGACAGAGTTTTTCTGAGATAAACCCCCTGCAGATGCACACCAAGGATTGAGCTGGGAGCCCCCTCTGCCCTCCTGTCTCAGCCTCTCTGCAGCAGTGCTGGCTGTGAAGGCAGAGCAGGTGCCATCCCTCAGTCACCAAGCCATAGCACCAGGGCCATAAAGTCACCTCAGTGACTAATGTGCAACCTGAGAATAAAAGTATCACCAAGAATAAAAGCATGTATGTTATATACAGTGTACAAAACTTATCCAGATAGCAACAACCTTTGTTTCAGGCCTCATCCTCAGTCTGCCTGTATTTACATTTTTATGGTCAGAATCAACTGAATCATTTCAAAATAGTGTTTTAACCACACCTTTGCTTCTGTGGTCTATTCTATGTGACAATTAGTTGACTCAATGGCCAAATTTTTCACCTTCCAACTCTTCTAGCAGGAGGCTAAAATGCTGTTCAACTTATAAGGTGAACTTTTTGTACCGTGTTTATTTTTACCACTGCATTATTTTCCTGCCTATTTATTTACACTCCCTGAGCCTGCATAGGCACTTTACTGAGATGTGTCTTGACAGTCAGCTCTCTCTGTTATGTCCATTTGTGTTGGTTTGTTTTAATCCTAGAGTGATTATAGCAGCTTATGCCTGCAACTTGCCATCAATGACATGTCTAATCTCTAGGTTGTTTTTCCATGCTCTGATACGACAGGAGGCAGAGTTGTCTTTCTCCAGAGCAGATCACTGACTCTTCCTATCATTTATTTATGCATGATCTGTTCAAGAATAACAATAAAATAAACCTAACAGAACAGTTTCTGAGAAATTCCAGCATTTTGCTTCCAGCTCTGTTCATAGATTCTCCTCTATATTTTAACATTGTGTTAAATCCATACAGAACATTACCCAAAGAAAGAAATATGATTTATTATTATTTTTATAAATGACTCCTTACCTCCATGAAGGTTAAAATCCCTCCAATCAAGGTTAAGTTCTGTCAATAATAGGCAATACAAATTTGTTCAGTAAGAATTTGTCCATGGCTTACAGAGTTTTTAACAAAAATAGGATATACAAAGACAAAGAGAGTAAGAAAATGTTATTATCCCTCACTGGGAGAGGGAAAGACCAGGTAACACAAGACAAATTGTAAGGGGTTTTGGTGGCAGAGAAGACTTGTCCTGGGCACCCTGAAGGTCCCCACCATTTAGATCACCCTCTCTACAGCTACCAGAGACTATGTTAGTTTGACTCTGTCATAGGAAGGCAGCCTGAAAAAAACCCTTTTCTTTTTTGAGTGATACAGTGTTGTGGTAAAGTGTCTCAGACAGCTTTCCCCACAGTTTATAAGCTGAGGGGAAAACACCACGACAAGGCTGTAAATCACACTCACAGACAGAGAGCAGATTCATAATATGTGCTGTTGAGCCGGAAAGAGCATCACCCTCAAGTACTTTTGAAGTGAAATCTCAGGGGGTACTAGGAGACTGAACTGGGGTGTTGTAGTTACAAAAAAAGCCAGCACCCATGAATTCTCTCCTGAACCACCAATTTCGTCTCCTTACAGCCAGAGCCCCACCACACGCTGCCCTTTCCCAGCCACCCCAATATTCATCACAGCTCTGCTCCCACAGTCCTGACACTGACACTCTGAAAGCAAATCATCAGCTCTCTGGCATCTCCATTTTGTTTGACACCCAGCAAGACAATGAGCCACTTGTGACAAATTACGAACATCAGAAATCCCATCAAGGAATATTGTGACAAATAGAAACTCTGCAATTACTTCTTTCATAGCCCTCGACATCATGTCTGCAAGTAGCATCAATCAGACCATTCAAGATACGATTAGACAGTCTCTGAAACCCCTTTGCACTCTCCAGATTTGCCATTACATGCTTTACTTGAGGAGAACTGTTACTAATTTTAATATAGATCTTCTAATCTTGGATGATATTTTGATCTTTTTTTCCTGTTCTGTTGTCATGGCCCTTTTTGTCAGGAGAGAATCACAGTAAGGCTCTAAGGTGCATCTTTTCAAGGGTAGCCTCAAGTAACTGCAGTGAACAATATAAAAAAACCCCCACTTTATCATCAATAATGCCCCTTATCTCCACTAACACTTTTATATAAATGTTGACAATACATCTAAACCAGATTGCTTTACAAAAGAACACACACAATGCTCAAGGTCTGACATATGGTAAAAATCTGTGGGGTTAAAGTCTAGTAGATTTATTGTACCTTGTCTCAATTAACTTCCAAGAAAGTGTCAGAAGAATAAACTCTATATTAATGCTAATATTTGAGCTATTTATTAAAATATTTGATAAGGCATTAAAATAAGTATTCAAATTTTAAAAAGCTAAACTGATCCCAGTCAAGTTTTTAGAAACCAATCTTATTGTTTATTCCTGGAGAAACCAAAAAATTCCAATGGTTTTTTAATCCTTCAGAGAGCCCTCAGTGAAGTCAAATTTCACAACACAAATGGAAGCCTTGTGGCTATTTATGAAGACTGACAGATCTAAACAGACCTTCTTGAAAGGCAAGTATGAGCTCCTGCCTGCTCAGGATATTAATTTACAACATAAGGATTACATAATGAAGTGTAAGGGACAGAGATCAGGTTTTATGATGGAACTGTATTACAGAGAGTAATTTCTTTTCAGTTGCTTCTAAAACAGAACAGCTTAAATTTTGGATATGCTACTAAAACTGTGCATACTGAGAAACCATAATAGCTTGGAGAGTTATTTATTAGTTCAGTTTAGGTGTGATCTTAACATCCTTCTGGTACTTAGATTTGAGCAATACTGCCAAAATTGTCATGGAGTTAAAGCTGACATAACTTATCTAATCTGTACTTGGCCAGCCCACATTTGGGTCCACTAAAGCCTAATTCTAGAGGAATCAGGAATGTTTCAGATTTTGTCTAATAAGTAAGCTACATGTACTGCAAATGGGCAGTGAAAACAAACTGTTAAGTGTCATAATGTGAGATATTAATGTGACTATATATACTCCTACTAAGAATTAAAGATTCTATTAAGAATTAACAATATTTTGGATTTCATGAGATGATTTCACCAGTTAACAGCATTTGTAATTTTCAATAGAAAACACACTACAGAAACAACGGGTGAGTCACTAATATCAAATACAGAAAATCAATTCACGCTAACAACAACGCGTGCTTCCTTCATGTTTTCACACTTCATTTCCACCAAGCTGAAACCACTCCAGACATTCCCAGCTGTCAGCTCCTGCCCCACTGGGGATCTGGAATGAGCATTGAGATGCCTGGAGAGTTTTGGAGATCAAAGCAGTTGGGTGGAAAAGAGGGCCCTAGTAGACACTGGCAGAAGAGACTTCAGGGCAGCAACAGGGAGTGTGGTCTGCTCTGCACAGTGTTATACAGGCATTATAGATACCTTTTCTGAGCTTATTTCCTAAAACTCATTTATATGTGTTGACCTCTTGAAGAGCTATGTTGGTCACTGTCTAGCATGTATTTTAAAGGGATCAATTAGAAAAGTTTTTAAATGCAGGTAGGAAATTAACTCCCTATGGGACTTCATGCAATAAAGTCAGGCCTGTGCTTCTCTACTTGTCAGGAGCATCTAACAAAAAAGAAATAAGGAATGAGAGGTGGTGGGGAATCTCCTACGGTTGAAAGAGATTTACAATTTCAGAGCAAAAGTTCATGACATGTCTTTTCAAACCTCTGTCACAGACTTGTGGCTAAGCTCATTTCTGCTCATGTGGTCCTGAATCATTGCAGATTGTTGGCATTCTGTGAGAAACTGCATTTATCAGGAAGGGATTTGTGCTCTCTGATGGGAAAGAGCCCATTGATTTTTTTCAACCTGCTACAACAACAGCTCTTGAAGCTGAAGAGATCATTTTATGCACTAAAACACCACAGATGACCAGTAATAATTTGATGGATAATATTTTATGCATTCTGTAACAGCTTACACACAGCCTAAGATATTGAGGGATGAACCAAGCCAGTGGTTTAATTCAGTGTAACCACTGCATTCTTAGTATATTAAAGTCCTTTCCTGGGGAAGGGATCAAGTAGAAGTTGGATGAAAAGGACATGGAAGTGTCATGGGAACTTTAGCTTCACTTGCACCAGCGAAGTGAGGGCACTCTGAATGCTAGAGAAGGAAACTGGTTGAGAAGCCTTTAGAAGATAAACCCATCCACACAGTCCCTGAAGTTGGAAAGATGGATTTGGAGCTGAGGGAATAACTCCATTAGTTGATGTTGGAGGGCTTTATGCTTCTTATGAGTTGTGAGTAAAGCATGAAAACCTGGTAACTTTTCTGAGGCTTTATAAGAAAATAGCTGGGAAAAATCATTTAGCCTTACACAATTAGATTGTCAAAAGGCTACAATTTTTTCTTGAAGCTGGTAAAGCCAAAGATAGCGTGGCCTCTCATGAAGGTCTGATATTTTTCTTCTCAGCCATTGTTTGAATGAAGAGCTGGAAGAAAGAATAATGGAAAGAGAGAGCCAAATGATCTGACAAAAGACTGGTACAGCACAATATGGTTGTGTGGTAAAGGATGTGTGGGAATGCATTATGCTTCCATGTTTTCTACTGACTTCCAGTCTTGTCAGCCCTCCCTTTGTACACTGACACATGTCCTAGCACCCTATTTGTAATTTTACTACAAAAATGTGGAAAATGTCTGGAATTCTCTTGTGTTGTGGTAAAATTGATCTTTCCAGCCTTTCAGACTCCCTCAGCTTAAAGCTCTTAGAGAGGTTACCAATCTGGCATGTTAGGATCCTGCCTTGAGCCAAAACTGAGTTTAAGCTTTTGCTTTCTGCCTTATACTCTTTGGAGGACTAGAGGGATGGAGAAACAAACCACACATTTACAATAAAATGTAATGAGATTGACCCCTATAGTAAATATGTCTCTTAACAATATTTGGTTGCTTAAAGATTTTTTAGTAAAGTTATTACTGCTTAGAAGAAGTATTTCTGTATCCTCTGGGTAAATGATGTTTTCAGTACGTGCTCCAGTATTTCCTTTGAAGTAAGGGCTCTTCTACCCCATCATCCTGATGCTAAAGTGATAGTGGGGGGTAAAGGAGTAAGGAGAAGGTTGATGAAAAGTTTCTCACTGACAGTATGCTGGATCCCAGCATAAAGTGAATTTTCTGCTGATTTGAAAGATGGTCATCAGACATTAATAAGGCCACACCACCTGAATGACCAAGGAAGGGCACAAATCAAGAGTTTGATGGGAAAGATCTACAGAGTGGAAGGCTTCATGAAAGTTGTGTGTTACACCATGGTCAATCAAGCTCAACCATGCACACATCAGTTACCAGGGGCTAACAAACTGCCTCAAGGATACATTTGGAATTTAAAATGCTTCACTGAAACAGAGGAGGGAGCAAACATTTAACATTTACTTAACATTTAAAAGAACCATCTCTTTTATACTTAAGCCCTCAGGAAAATCCTTCCTCTTCTCTGCTGCTGGAAGCATTAAAAAATGCATCTATGATTATGTGAACTAACAATTTCTACTGCAGCAAATGGGTATGGCTCCAATGAGCCATTGAAGCTCTGTCTGTGGTTCATGGATTCATTTTTGAATGCTGTCAGCAATAACCAGATTTGTCTTTGCTTTAATTGTGGCGCTTGGCACCCAAGGCATTACAAGGCAGCCTAAGAGAAACCAGCTGAATTTGGTCTGTGTGTGAGATGAACTTCTCATATTTTAGGCCTTTTCACACTCCTCTGCCTCATCTACTTTTCATCCTGCCCTCGTTATCTGCTTCTACCCCACTTCCTAAAGCTTAACAAACCGAAATGTAAACCCTCATTGAACGCAGCAGACTTTGGATCAGGCTGTAGGATTAATCAGCATGGAAATGGGTCCCTCCTGTGAGCTGTGTGCCTTCAGGGCTTGGGGGCATCAACAAGCCCACAGGACCACGCCCAGAGCTGGCTGGTGGCACCAGGACTGATGGGAGCCCGAGACAGATTTTGGGTTTCAGAAGTTGTGGCAGATTGATCTGACAGGCAGCAGAGCTACTGTGTAAGTATGGGGAGGCTCTAGGGAAGTATCTCACAGGGTTGGAAGCTTCTTAAGCCAATCTTAAATTTTCATTTGAGTTATCTTAATAGGCTTTTCCTCTCAAGCCTCCTGGGGTCTAAGGGAAAAAAATGGGATAAAAAATTAATTCAAGTTCATGTTCTTTTGTGACTGCTCCTACTGAGCACAATAAACTGACATGTTGCTTTTAATTAGCATTTAGTTAACTGATTATTTTTTGTGCAGAAACTATGCACCGACTCCAGTCAACACAAAGGTGCTGAACTGAGGACAAGGAGATTTTGCCTGTGGAAAATTCTGACAGGGTGGAATTATTTAAATAGCAACCCTTTAAATTCAGTGCTTGGACACTGATTCTGGCTAATTTGAAACCATACCTATAAAAACAACAAAATATGAGCAGAAATCTAGTTATTACTGATAACTCACCTTGGGTAACAAACTTCAAATAGCTATTAAAGAATGGAATAACAGAACAAGCTGAGTTGGAAGGGACCAATAAGAATCATCAGCATCCAGCTCCTGGCCCTGGAGGTAGGACAACCCCAAGAGTCACACACCCCCTATGCCTGAGAGCATCGTCCAAGTGCTTCTTGAGCTCTGTCAGGTTTGGTTCTTTGACAGCTTCCCGGGGGAGCCTGTTGCAGTGCCCAGCCACACTCTGGGTGAAGAACCTTTTTCTAACACCCCTCCCTGACACAGCTTCAGGCCACCCCCGGTCCTGTCACTGTCACCACAGAGCAGAGATCAGTGCCTGCCGCTCCTCTTCCCCTCACGAGGAAGTTTCAACAGCAGCGGGGTCTCCCCTCAGCCTCCTCTTGCCCAGGCTGAACAGACCAAGTGACCTCCGCTGCTCCTCCCACGGCTTCCCCTCAGGGCTCTCCACCATCCCTGTGGATGCTCTCTAGTAGTTTAAAATCTTTATTACATTGTGGCACCCAAAACTGCCCCCTGCCCTCGAGGTGAGGCTGCCCCAGAGCAGAGCACAGCAGGACAATCCCCTCCCTTGCCAGGCCATGCTGTGCCTGATGGCTCCAGGACACACTTGGCCCTCCTAGCTCATGTTCCACTTGCTGCAGATGAGGCTCTCCAGGTCCCTTTCCCCATCTGCTCCCCAGCCTGCCTGTACATCCAGGGTTGCCCCATCCCACGTGCAGAACCCACCACTTGCCTTTGCTAAACTTCACACGGTTCGTGATTACCCACCTCTCTGCAGGGCCTCATCTGCCTTTGGGGGAGCCAACAGCTCCTCCCAGTCTTGTATCATCTACAAACTCACTTCATATCCCTTAAAGTCCTGCATAAAAACTGTTCATGCGATGTTGAAGAGCATTGGGCCCAAGGCAGAGCCCTGCTAGTGGCTGTGCACTAAAACAGAATGGGCCCTACCATACAACCCAAAACTGAGCTCAGCAATCAGTGCCCAAAACCACAACAAATTAAAGATCATCCTGGCAGCAAAAGGAATGAATCCAGCTCTTGGCTGAATTCATAAACAGGGCAGTAAGGCTTCTCCACAGATTTGCAGATGGGCATGTGCATAAAATGAGCCACTGGCATGTGACACTTGCATGCCTTATCAACTGAGGAAAAAATACAGCTCTTACCATTTCTTTCAAGAGTTGGGGAATCCTGAAACAAGATATTCTTTCCTAGCTTTAAGAAAATATTGAAAATAGTGACCTCCTTGTTTGTCCCCACTGCTGTTCTTGGTCAGTATTCTGACAGGAGCCTGAACCCAATGGTGAGATGCACTAGTTGGAAGCCACTAATAATTTTCCTCTACCCTGTCTTTATTACCATGGGGAATTCAACCACATTAGCTGCCTTGGGAAAAAAGTTTAACAACTTCTTCCAGGCAGAAACAAAACATTCATTCTTTTAAACTCCAATAGGAAACAAGGAATTTTTTACCGTGCTTTCATTATTAATACTGCTAAGTATAGCTTGGTGTACCCAAAAAATTCTGTGTGACAACCATCACTGAACACAACTTTTTACATGCCTGGTAAACTCAGGACATTTTTGAGCACTGAAAGCTTGCTGGAAAGTCACACAGCACTACCAGAGTATCATTTCATTATCATAAGTTTGGTTGTATTACTTTCATAAGATACAAAATGGACAAAAAAAAAGGATGCACTATTGCAGAATAGTAAAAATTGTAGTTCAATATATTAATCACACTGAATCCCGTGAGTTTTTGGCAGACAATAAATGTGTGATAGATTGATCTCTAAAATCACATGCATATTATGAGCATAATCCTCACTTTAATGCAGGGTCATAGAATTTTACAGCCTCATAAGCTTGCAAGGTTTCACCTGGAACATCAAAACAATTGCTAAAAGCGTAATAAATTCTACAGCTGGCCATCTGCTTACCTTCCTGACCTTTCAAATCTTATAAAAACCCAAGCTCATAATTTTTCACTCTGTGAATTTCAACCTGTTTTCTGTTTAATACAGTATATTCAGAAGGTTACTTCATCTTTTCCATGTAATAAAGGGGATCCATTCCATTTGATAATATTTTGTGGCAATAGACATTTTTTTCTTGAAAGGATTTTGAGTGCTGTCTCTGGAGTTAATGGGATTGTGGGGCATTGCCAGTTGTTTTATCTGCTTGGAAACATTATTTTGAGTCATGCTCTTCTTGTATGGGTTCACCCATCAGTCCCTATTGGAAATTACATCCAGCAAGTGCTCTGGAAGGAGGTTAAAAAGCACCAGTGTCTGTTTCCTGCTTTAATCTCTGGAGCTGTGAATCACTCTGCTTTTTTTTTAGAAAGTCATAAAGGCTAAGGTTTCCTATTTCTCAGCACTGAAATATTGTATCTTCCCCTGATATTAATATTTCTATTACAGATGGACAATTGGGAATATAAAACCCATTGATACAGTTTAAGGCATTGTACTGTACCCATACATTTATATTGCCAAAACCCCTTTCTCAAAAAGTGATCTTCATTTTTCTAGGATTTTTAAAAGTAAATTTTCCCCTATACCAGTGGCAAATAAAATATGCATGTTCCTGTGGATATCAAAGAGCCACTACTTAATGTTCAGAAATACAAAGTGAAAAAATTCTTGTTATTCACTCAAGTTTTGACAGTTCTTTCAAAGACTCTACATTTATCCTCATCAATGAATCACTACAAGAACTATAAATCCACATGTAATTCTGAAAGTTTTGATTTTGAAAGCACAACTAACTTTTTTTAGATTAGCATTAACAATTCTCCCCTGTCCTGAAATTCATTCATAGTCATGTTACTTTGTTCAGTTTCCTGACACGGGGAAAATCTGTGCAGTCTCTCCATATGGCTGTTTCCTTTAATAATCCCTGAACCTCCTGGCCACTTTTAAAAAGGCATAGCTTTTAGATGTGTGAAGCCCCAGCAAATATGATGAAAACAGTTGACTGTTGAAAAGGGATCCAAATTATTGCCTCGGCTGAGGGAAAGATCTTTTCCCATTCTCAGAGATAAGAGCCAGCAAATCAGCAGACATGTGCTCTGAATGAGCCACAACAATTTGTCCAGCCAAATGAACTGGGGATGCTGCAGGCAGATAGGCTTCCTGCAAGGGGGAGATTGTCAAGGAATAATGAAAGAACCAGAGGAAACTGGTTTTAACTGGCAATAAGATGTTAGGGAATACAAGGTAAAAATCCTGGAAAGAACCGTTTTTAAAACAAGGTTCTGCTCACAAAACAATTTTTCTTTAAAATAATAATTAGACTACAGTACATTAGTTCATATCTTTATGATCTTGAAAATATTTTTAAATTTAAGGTTTGAGTCATTGTTTAAAAGAAATAGCAGAATGCCTTCTTTGCACCTTACTGTGATGTGCAGGATGTAGGAATCCACTTCTGGGAACCATGTAGTCAGAATATGTCAGGAGAAATAGCTCTCAATTTGAATTCTTGACACATTCAGTGAATTAAGGTAGCCCCTGGTCCCGCCTGACAGCAAAGACTGTTTGCTAATAAATCTGCCAGTTGTACTGTGCTGGCAAAACACTAAATGCAAACTCCTCCACAAGAAAGTGTGGACACTTCCAGGAGCTCTCCCAGCACAGGAGAGGACTGACCCTGGCAGCTGTGGACAGTTGAAAAGAACCACTAGGAATACTTTGGAAGAGGAAGAAACCATGGGTTAAGCATACATTATCTCCTCTCCATTACAGCCAGTGAAACAGAGGATGAACCAGTGAAATGGCATTTCTCCTTTGTCACAGCTGCAGTCACAAGACTGAGGCACCTAGCCTCAGTTTGGTCTCTACAAAACTTGCTGCCAGTTCTTGCATTTTCATTTCTTTTCATTTTTTGTTGGTTTGATTGGGAACCTCACCCTCTCATCACAGTACACGTGGTCAGAAACAGTGTTATCCTACACATTTCTTATGCCACCTGTCCAAGTCACCAGCACCAAGGTGATTTCACAGTGGTTAAGTGCTTAAGGCCCATACACATGCAGTGCCTGAAGGCACATCACCCCATTATATATCTGCTATTTTTCTGCAGCTGGAGCTGCATTTGTTATCAGGAGCTGAAATTTGGTCTTTTCTAGAATGTCGCCCTTCTAAAAACTCATGTTATTTGCCTCAGTGAAAAATTGATCTATTCCAAAGCTTATTTTCTTCTTAGCTTGAGCCTAAACATAGGCCTAGAATCCTTTCTTGTGTTTCTTCTCTATGAAAAATAAATAGCTAGCGCCAAAGTTATGTAAAACCTCTGTTCTCATCTTTGGGGTAAAATTGTGACCTGGATAAAATTGTATCAAAGCCTAACTCATAACCCACTCTTCATTATGGAGAGATGCTCCCAGACCATGCATAGGATCAGAGGTGGTCTGGCTGGTTAAAAATCAGGTCAGTGAGTAGTTCCCATTAGATACAGGAAGATTTTGTTCATTACCATTTCCCCAGAGTTTAGGTTTGCTTCTCTCCAAAACACCCATTGGAAAAAGTAAATTCTTGGCTTCCTACAACGGCCAACATTTTTCTGGTGTAATTCTTATGGCAGAGGGCAACAAGAAGCACTTTAACCTCTTTTCTTCATAAGTAAAATGCAAAAAATCTTCTCCTGGAACAGATCCCACTTGGGGAGAAAGGGAAAAGCCCTCCAGAACAGCACAGGAAAAGAAGAGGCACTTGGGAAGAAGAATCTTTCAGGATAATCCAATCCAGTTAAGGGGGAATGTCTCTCACATTATCTCCTTTTTAGTCACACAGCCTTCAGTAAGGAAATGTAGTGGCTAGGAAAGGACAGCTAGTCCTGGAAATTAATAAACACCCTGAATATCAGCAGCAGTTGCTGCAGCACTTGCAATATCACATGCAGGTCACCATGCTCTTTTGATCTGTCAATTACTGGCAACAGTTTCAGCTGATAATTCTGAAAGAAATGGGAAATTGTGTTCTTAAAGAAATACCATAAAAAAAACTTATCAAGAGGGGGTTTGAAGCCAAGAAGAATGGATACTAATGGTGCACTAATTAGGCAAAGCAGAGATGAGGAAAGCTAAAGAGAAAATTATTGCTTAAATACATAGGAAAGGAAACAACGCTCAAATTATGATTACCTACAATTTCAGTCATTCCACCATTCCACTTCTCATCTAATCACGGGGAGTGGGGGGAATGGATAGCAGTTAAGATTTATTTAATGGCACAATAACCAATTGGGCTTCATCTTTCTTTTTTTACCTTAGATGTGAGCGAGATTATTTTTAACATTTAATTCTAAGAACGCAGAACCTTAATTCAGGATTCCAAACAAAAAAAGACAGAGTTGGAGGTTCCATTTCTAGTGGAAAAATCTTCTGCGCCCCATCCAAGCAGCCTAATTGACCCTGTGACTTGGAAAGTCACAAAAGGGATTGCTCAGTCACAAAGTGATCTCTGGCACTGTGGTTGTGAGCCATTAGTGCTTCAGCCTGCAGTGGGACAGATTCAGCTTAGCAGGAGAATGTGCTGAGTGTTTGACACACTTGGATAGAGGTTCCTTCAAGGTGCTCCCATCCTTCCTCCTGACAAGCAGGGTCCCTTCCTGTGCCAGGGAACAAACCTCCCATTTATGCCAGTGTACTGAGGAACAGTCACACACCCAGAGCAGCACAGATGCAGCAGCCCTCAGACACAAAATAACTGGGAAAAAGGAGCTCAGAGCTGCCTGGGCAGTAAGCTCATCCTCACATTTCAGACCTATGTGTGCTGGCATTAAACAGAAACAGGCGCTGCCTGCACCTTCTTTCATTCTGTGACACGCTTGCCAGCTTTGGTGCTCCAGCCTAGTTTGAATAATTCCTGTTCTTCCATACTGATATCAGGTTTGCCTAAAGGAAAATGATTTTGCATGCAGAGAAGAAAATCACAACTGTAACTCAACCAGAACATAGCTGATCAAATGTAACAAAGTAATGCATGTGTGACTAAAATACTGTATTTGTTCACAACATAACAAGGTTTCAAATAAAAACAAAACCCAGATTAAACATTTTTTCTATTTACTCCACATAATATTTTCTACTCATTTGGTTTTATCCTTCAATAACATAATTCTTACACATTGGAAATAATCCAGTAGTCACTGTATAGAACAAAGTCATAAAGATCCAGTATCAAAGCCTGACTTCTAGGAACTACATCCTTAAAGGGAAGGTGGAAATGAGAAAAACGGAATAGACATTGAGGTGAGTGTTGAAGGAAATACTAATTATTCTTTTCTTTAGGACTGTTTTTTTTGCCACAGTTGTGAGGCTCAATAACCAATAAAAATTGTTATCAAACAAATTGCTGCCAAAACAAAGAGCAAATATAGAATAATGTAGAAAAATAGAAACAATTCAAAATCCATATGTGCAACTGTTGATTTTCAAAAATGCAAGCTACTTAATAGCCTTGGAAAACCACATCAGCAAAAATCACATTCTCATACAACCTCCTGTGTCATGCTGGCCTGCCCTCCCTCTCCAAGTTTCAAAGCTGAAGGTTTGATTCACAAAGATGCATGTGCCCTCCACAAAGGCCAGTGGTTTCCAAAAACCATTTTAACAAGCTCTCTCCACAGTAAAATAAACCAGCTCTCCTGCTCCCCTTTTCTGCTTGTAAACAAATTTACTTTGAGATGGGATGAAGTTTTGACTCGAATTGAAAGTGGATGAAATGGATCTAATTCTAAGGCTCCTCAGGCAGGGGTGCAGGCAGCATTTTGTTTTTTCCCCACACTACGTGCACCAAGTGAGGAGGATCCTCACCACAAACAACTCAGACAATGTTGTCCAGCAAGATGAAGTTCTCACAGAAATCTGGAATTTCATGAAAAGTTTCATTTGCAGAGTATTACAAAGTAGACTGTGGGGATGACAGATTGCTCCACTAAAGTAACCAACACAATGGTGTAAAGTTTGTGTTTGCAGACTGAGCAGTAGGTGGGTACAGGGGGACAGGGTAGCAGCAGTAATACTCAGGGCATCTCTTTACATTATCTTTAATGACTTTCATACCAAAGGCCAGCAGCAAGCTTGCATTACACACTGCATCCTTGATCTGGAATCTGTTTCACTGCACAAAATGGCAGCTTGTGCTACCTGATGATGCTTCTCCATTAACACTTTAAATGATCCTCATTCTCTAAGGAAAGGAGTATGAGAAACCAAAGACAGGTCTGAAATTTAAAGTCACATCAGCAACACTAACCAAGCTAGGAAAAGAGAAGATGTATTAATATCTCTGGAAGGGCCTAATTATGAGAAAAAAAATGGGGTATTCTCCTTGTCAGAACACTAAGCACAACCTGTGCAAATACATGTACAAAATTATCCCCTCTAAGAAAACTCCCCTGGAGAAGTAAAAAACCTAGAGAAATTTCAGGATGGGCAAAACTTTCCACCTTTCCATTGACATCCGTCTTGTCAGGGTTATTTTTTGTACACTCTAAGGGTAATACAACTAGACAAAATATACCATAGAGGATATTTTGGTATTTGTTGTTGGAAATCCTCCTATCTTTTCTTGTCTTTGGGCCTCCTTTCCTCCTCATTACTCAACAGGTTCATTCCCTTCTGACTTAAAATTTAAAGCATGGAAGATGGGGAAATTTGTCAGCTTGCTGAAGGGAAAAGCACAGATCCTGAGGGTAAGATCCTCAGGCAATATAAATGTATCAGAGCTGTAAATGAGGAATACCCAGTGATGTACCAGGGCAGCTCCCACCTCCTTCCATTTATCTGTGGGGCAGAAGGGCTGGCAGGTCTGGGGTTGGGGTTTTTTTGGAAACCTATATTGTTCTAATTAGCTAGTTACTTAATCAGTGCCATTAGATGAACTACGTACGGTAATAGATGCATAAACAAATGAATTAGGGACAGAGAGCTGCCATAATGTTATTTTCTCTTTAAATATCTACTTGCAGGATATAGACCTGTGGAACAGCAATTATGAGAATGTCTCAGTATTCAGTAATACATTAAATATAAGCTGTAAGCTGCCCCTGGAATGTGTGTGTGAGTGAACAGTAACACTTCTTATTTACAAACATTTGAGTTGGAGAGCCAATATTCAAGAGTACATTTGCCAAGTGTTTTTCCAAGGCCACACCACATGAGGTTCTCATTTGTGAAAGAGTTGTAAAGGAGTTCAAGACTTAACTTGCTTGGATTTTTGGGTCTGTCAGTTTTATTCAAAGTCTGTGGAAAAACCACACACTCTCTGTAGATGTTGTAACAAGCTAGCCAGAACAAAGAATAAAATAGCAGCAGAATTGAGCACTGTGAATTAGTGTGACAAGTAGCAGCCTTCAGAGCAGAGATTTCACTACCTACAGGCTACAGCAGAGCAAGAAAAACCTTGTTCTTGACTGCATGGCTCACATGATTAGTTATTTTTAGAGGCCTGCTGAAATTAATTTTCTTTGTAAAAGAAGTATTTTTATTCCTCATTGGCTTGCAGTTATTTCTTTCAAACTTTAAAACACAACTCCACTAATCACACAGTTACTCACTTTGTGAGAAGAAAATTGTTACAGTATTTCTTCATATTTATCATTATTCCAAGAGTTTTATAATCATTATAGTAGTCACCATCAACCATATTATTGTAGTACACAATTTTTTTCCTCAGTGCTTGACACCTCTGATTAATAAAGTTAAATGGTTGTAGATGGCCTCTAATTTCCCAGCCCATTGCTGGCTCTCCTTTGCATGCATCAGTTATTCTACCTAAATCTTCCTGCTCCTCATTCTGCTGCCTGCAGGAGACAGAAGCTGTGAGAAGCAGCAATTCCACATTCCCTAGTAACTTGTACCTTCCCAGACTGCATTCCTCATCTTGTTGGGAGGATTTTTCCTGGCAGATATGCAATTACTGCTCTTTCACATGGCCTCTCCTCTCACACAGGCAGGAGCCTCACTTTTGGTAGCTATTTCCTATTAACCAGTGTTTCTGACCAGTAACATCCTCCTTTTCACTGAGCACATCTCCTTGTCACCCTGCAGCTTCACATGATGAAACCCAACATATTCTCAATTTCCTACAGCACATTGATTACAAACCCCTAACCAAGGATCTTAAAGCTAAACACAAAGGTCACATTCACTCATATTTGTTCAGGTTTAGTCCATGATCTCCTTTTGCACCATTCTAAATGATCACTCTGTTTTCACACTTCTCTGCACTGAAATGACCACTTGGCTTCTGACACATCTGAGGATATCAGAGTAGTGAGCTTTCACCAGGTGCTGCTAGATATATATACTATGCCCTCGATTTTTGGTCTGTCTATAACTTAAATTGTTCCTTCAGCAATTAGGTATAATACAAGTGCTACTTCGTGTTTTTAGTCAGATTAATGATGATCAAGACATCCTTCTTTTGTTGCTGTAGAAATCAGAAAAAAGCACACCATTTTTCCTCATTTAAAAATAAATACAGACCATTTTATGTAGCCTTTAATTCACTGCCATTATCCCAGGCTAAAAATCAGAATATGAAAGGACAGAGATGAAGTGAGAGAAATTAAAGGAAGGACAGAAGCAGATGTGTGGAAAGGACTCTCAATTTTTTCAGGATATACAGGTATCCACAGGACACCTAGAATTATGAATGTTTGTGTGATACTGAGACTTTTAGGCTGTTAAAGTTTTTTGGCTTTTTAAAGAAAAGATTTTTTTTGGGTTACACAGTCAAAAAATAGTACTATTCCCCCAGCCTTACTAGTGGGTGCTCCTATGACCCTACAGCAATACCATTTTTTTCCCAGAAGAGACTCATTTTAGCCATTAATGAGCACTGAGAATGAGGAAAGCAAAGACATTTTACTGGAAATTGTGCTTGAAAATAACTGAGGCAAGAAGTTTGGCACCAGTGTGTTGAAGCTAAGATCTATCTCAACAATTTAAATCCGTGATCTCTGATTCAAGAAATTATATCCAATATGAGAACATCTTTTGGCTACAAAGATTTCTTCCCAGATAAGAGCAGGATAATTTGAGTCTTTTGTTCAAAATATTTTAATGGACAGCATTGGCAGAGGTTAAATTAGCATTACTAATACAGTGTGTATTTATAAATGTTAGTGTTGACTTCAATTTCACACTCCTCACACAAAATTTCTTTTTTTTCCCATATGCAACACAGTGGGGTGTGTGTCATCTTCTGGTACTTCCCAACTCCCTCAGAAACCATCTAGTTGAAGGATTTTTTTTGTTTGGTTTTGTTTTTTTGTTTTTTTTTTTTTCCATTAGATGGAAAAACAAGTCTCCATTTGTCTCTAGGACAAAGCAGTATGGAGAGCCTAGTCTGTCATTAAATGATGTTATTTAACTAGAGTTTATCACTCTTAGCTACCAGGACACCAAAGGACAACTTAAGGGGGGAAAAAAATGAAATACCAAAACCAAGGGAGAAGTGATGGATTATTTGGAATGTTTTGTATCCCAGATAGACCCACAGAACCTGCCAGCTTTTCCAGGGCACATTTGAAGACTGTGAGGATGGATGGCAACAGGTTTTCACAACACAGGGTGCAGGGAAAAGAAATATCATAAGCAGGAAAAAAAACACACTCTCTTCAATGAAAAATGACCCAATTTGTTCCTCCCCAGTAACTGTGGCAACTTGGTACAGCTTTGCAAATCTCTGTCATTGCTGCTGTGAATTGGTTGCTTTAAATGGATCCTCACTTTTGTTAAAGCCAGGCATGGCAAATTGCCTCTAAGTAGTTTTGGGTCAGGTACACCAATTTTCAGCCTGGAGTTGAAATTATTTTTTCCAGTTTCCGCTTACTCTCACATAGCCCTTGCTCAGCTTAAAGAGAGTCAGCATACAGAATAATTTGCATTGCAAGGAATGTGATACGGCAGTTAGAGAGGATGAAAATTGCAGATCAGGTTCCTTTCAGCTCGATTCTCTTCTGATACTTTTACTGTGCTTCTCCAGATCACACCCTCAGCTCCTGCATTTTGTACAATCTGGGCAGCCTTTCAATTGTCTGACCTTTCAGTAAGCCATGTTTTCTCCAGATACTAAAACTGAATCTAATTTCACTCTATTCAGTATTAATAAACTGTAAACAACATCATTGCCTATTCTTGGCAAAGTGCCTGAATTAAATAGCTTCCTTAATGTATCTTCTCTCTGTATTAGAGCTATTTAAAAGCAATATGCCAAGTGTGCTAATGATAAAAAGACCACGTTTCATTCATCTGTTTGCTTTTAAGCTCCACGTATTCCCTGTGAATATTTTCCGTAGCATAATCAGCTGCCAATAGGAGTTTTTGTACTGAAAATCCATAAATTGCTATCTAGTTTTTCAAAGAAAAAAAATTTCCTGAGAAAGATTGTCAATTCTTAGATAGTAAAAGCCACATTTCTCCCCACTCTAATAAAAAAATACCCAGCTGGACAACTGATGTGACAGAAGTTTCGTTTGAACTGCTTGTACAGGTCTGATCACTTTTTGAAAATATCAATTATAATTTGTATAGTTGCTGAGGAGAATTTTTAAGTGAACAGGTGTTAGCTAGAAAACTTGAAAGAAATTAATATGAAACCTTTGTATTAATGTTGACTATAAAATCAGATAATATTCCGTAAGCATCCATAATTCACAGTTAAGCTCATTTATTACAGGTCTGTAAGGAGCTGAATAAACAAATCCTTAATCTTATATCTTGTGATTATTTTAACGTGAACTCTGAACCAGAGAGATTCAATTCTGAAGCACAGAGAAGCCCCTTTTCCCACTTGGCTAACAGAATTATGTCAGAAGTGAGTTTTCTGCTATATATTTAACAGATTTCTTGATCACAGTTGCCAGGTTTGTATCTTTCTGTATGAGGGAGAAGGAGAAAAATTAAGATGCAATAACTAGAAAATACTTTGTCTAAAGAGTAAAATATGTCCCCTGCCCAATTTTAGAAGGCAATACAAACACTAAAAACAAACACCAGCCACACATCAATCTGGAGCTCAACAACACAAACACTGAAGGACAAAAAATATCATTTCAGCCCTTTTCCATAACTGAGAGAAAACCTTTCTGAAAATCTGGAAACTCTTCACTGCTTAAGAGCCCAGACCTTGGGTTTCAGGTGGCAGCTTGGGAGGACCTGAGGCTGATTGTGCAGCACGTGGCACATACTGGAGCCAGCCAGGGCTCTTCCTACTGTGCAGTCACGTTGTCAAGTAATGAAATGCTGATTTGCATCTTTACCCAGTAAAATTTCATATAAATATAGGTGCTGAAAACATAAAATTATTTATGGATAACAGCTGTCGTATTCCCCAGCTGTTTGCTTGTTGTCTGCTGTAACATATGTTAATTTAAACTTTCACCAAATGTCAGGGATTGTTTGCAGTCCTCCAGCTGCAGCTTGGCAATTTTTTCCTTTAGGTTTCTGTTGGCTCTGGATGTGATTACACAGACAGCCCATAACAACATAAACAAGCCTTGTGTGGCTGCTGAGCTCTTTGTTAACTCTGCTAAGTGAATGTTTGCTGGAACAAGCAAAACAGGGAGAGAACATATCTCACTTTTCATTTTTTGGAAGTATTTCTGGATGCTGTCTGTAGAGAAAACACAGGGGAGAGTGAAATCAAAGAAATCTTTAAAGTAAAAAATGCATCACACAGAACATATTATTTCCTCAAAGGTCCTAAAGTAAACTAAGTACAATCTACATATTTAGATAAATTGTATTCCAAACACGATGTTAAAAGTGAGGTCCTCAGTTTTCAAAGACAACCACAGAAATTTAACTGACCTAGCATAGCAGGACTGTGTGACAAACTTCACAATCAATAAAAGGCTGCCATTTAATGTGATGGAAATAAAAATACAAACTGAATATCACAGTTTGTAGACAACTTCTAATGCATTGCACAACAGTCTAAAGCAGAACACAGGATGGAGAAGAAAACAGCAAAGGAGGATTGGCAGGACTTGTCAGGCATCCTGGGTTTCTTTCTCATGGGAAGCTTTCAATCAGAATAAATGCCATGTGCATACTGAAAGCAAAGGCTGGTGTGGAGGGGAGGCTCTCATTTCCTGTACAAGAGCTTTTCCATCCCTTCTGCACCGTGCTGCCCCTTCCACACTGGGACAGTGGCATTTCTCCAAAGATGCAGACACTAAACCACCTCCTGCTTTCTGTGCTCAGAAATGATACTTAAAATATACTAAAGGTCAGGCTTGGCAGGCACAGCAACTTTTAGCTGCTTTTCTGTATCAATGTACAGAAATGGAACTTACACAAATGTACAAATGATAAGATAGTGCCAGCAAGCACAATACAAATATTGATCAATTTAAATACGAGAGTGAGCAGCAAAGGAGAAAATCTGTGGTGACAAAGATGCTGGCAGCTAATAAAATGGATGGTGAGATAGGAAATAATTATTTTTCTTATTATTTATCTTTTCTTAATTCCACCTTGTATCTCAGCTTTTCATCCTGTTTTCAAATCACATTTCAAACTTACCACAGAACAAAATCGCAATATACAGATTATATTTTAGATTGTTTTTATGCCAAACCTCTGTAGAAGTAAAGGATAGTGGAGAAACAGAATTCTTCTATTAATTATACTAGAATCAAGGTGTTTCATGTCACAAAAAAAAGCTGAAGATTACAGAGTTGCCTGGTGTTGTAGTACAGCTTGCAACAGTTTGGCATTGCTTATTTTTACCAGTACCTGTAGAAAAAATAATGGTTAATATTGGTGTAAAAGGTTTCCATCTCAATTTGGAAAAATCGGTGCAGTTCTGTGTGCCACAGGTCCCCAAGTTTTTCCTGCATAGGTGGCTCTGTGTCACTGACAGAGTTACAGGACCAGCCTGTGGGAATCCCTGTGAAAATTTGGATCTGCCTGCAAGTGGATCTGTTCCCTGCACCCAGGGAACAAACATTCCCCACTCTGTCACTCTAGCCAGGGACATTCCTTCACTCACTAAAGTATTATAGGATAGTTTAACATTTCTGAATAAGGATGCTTGCCCCAAATAATTCAATGTTTAACAACAGCGAGGATCAGCATCCCCCACCTCTCTTGCAGACCTCACCTACAAGGACAGTTTTACAAGCTACTGAACTGCTCTAAGGTAAAACTCTTCCCTTCAGCACCATATGCAGAAGCTGGAGCACTTAATCCTTCTTTTCAGCAGCATTCTTCTGCCAAAAGTTGCTGAATTAGAAAAGGCTTCAAGCTTGTTAATATCCTGCCAACTGACACAAAAATTAAATTTCATCCAGTTGAATAAGTCTAATTTAGTCAAGGGCCATTTACAGTTTTTTGGAAAAGCTTGATTGCACCATCACAGTTAATC
This sequence comes from Chloebia gouldiae, assembly GCA_003676055.1. Classification (NCBI taxonomy): domain Eukaryota; kingdom Metazoa; phylum Chordata; class Aves; order Passeriformes; family Passeridae; genus Chloebia; species Chloebia gouldiae. The sequence continues at coordinate 7,287,498 of QUSF01000024.1, forward strand.
TCTGATAGAGTCTCCATATTCTTACTGTTGACTTAATCCCTGAGCACAAAGCTTAAAGGAATGGATATTGCTGAAGACTGATTCCACGAAATGATGATGTAAGGAACTCATTAGAAAATACCTTTTTTAAATTCTCTATTTTAAATTTCTCAATCCTGAAGACCAAGGTTGCTGATATGCCATCTTAACCTTCCTCCAGAAGCTTTAGATGTCAGATTATCTGGGGTGGTTTTGTTTCTGCTTCCAAATTGAAACTTGTGTTCATAATTTCCTGATTAATGTCTAAAATGAAAGTATTACAAGTAGAACAAAGGATGTAGGTAAAAATGAGCTGCAGGATGTGACTTAACTCAAAGATGACTTCTCCCAGGAGATACAGTTAATTTAGCCTCAATCTGAGCACCTTATTTTCACCCAGATAATCATCCCTCAAGAGGTAAAGACTTCTTTCCAGATTATGCAGGTCCTGTGTTGTAGCACCCTTTACCAAACACACTGGGAAATGTGATATTTTGTTGGTACAGTCTGTAAGGGATAGAGAGGAAGGACAAGAAAATGTTTTCTTCCACTAGCACAGTTTTCTTCCACCCACAACAGAACTCTGTGCTACCTTTGCCAAGCAATCTAAACCTTGAGAGTGCTCCTTGTTACAAGTTCAGTCATATTTCATTGAAGTAATACATAAAGATTAATAAAATTCTTAAATATTCAGCTACTTTATCACAGGAACATTTTCATGCTTGTATACAAATCGTTCCAATAAAATATTAGTTTTCCAGTAGAAAATGCTAAAAGCAGTGAAGTAACTGCCATGCCTTTAAAGCTGTAGAATACATTATGAGTTTCAGAAAAGTTCAATTTCTACAGACTTACTCTAAAAATCATAATTTGACATAATAATCAGGCACTGACACATTACTAGACCTTTGATGCTCTTTATCAGAGCATCAAAACTCAATAGAAAAAAACTAAAAAAGAAGTCATTGACAGAGTTGAAAAGGAAGTGTGCAAGTGGGAAGAGATGAGTATTTGAAGGAGTTTGTTATTTGCATTATAATAAAATAAGGATTTTTGTGAAAGCAGCAAGTGAATTTGCATGGAGGGGAGTGTCAAGAACACCTGAAATCCTTTCACTGAAAACCTTTGAGATATCTCACAAATACTGCTGGTTAGAGATATCAGGAATAGCTCTTACAGGGTAATGGAAACAAAGGAGAGAGACTGGAGCTGCTGCCATGTGAGGATCTTGCCCTACATCTGCCAAACCTTTAGTGACTTTCCTGTCTTGTAGGTTATGAGCAAGACAAAACTTTTGTCTGTGGGAACTGAACCACACATCCGTAACAGGCAGTTAGCTCTGGTGGGCAGTGTCACTGTCATGAGTGCTGCATCTGTCTCCTGGCATGTGCCAGCAGGGACAGGGACCTCTCTACAGCACCTGCAAGGACCCTTCAGTTCAGCCAGGACAGCTGCTCACAGCCAAACCCCCTAAGCCAGGGCCCATTGGTGCTGGGTGTTCCAGTTTTCATTCTGGATGTGCCTTTTGCCAGTGCCCACGTGCTATGGAAGAGCTTCAGCAGGTTATTTGGCTCAGGGTGTGCTCAGGGTGCAGCCACAGTGGCCTCAGCAAGGGGTGTCACAGCCAGGTGGAGGACACTGCAGGCAGCCTCTGCCCTCTGCTCTGGCAGCAGTGGCTGACAGAACAGCAACATCACAAGCACCAGCAATCGTGCGTGGCCAAGTGCTGATCCAGCTCAGACCCCAGAAATAATGCCAGGAGAGGGAATAAGACAGTGCTCACCAAATACAAGAAGACAAGCAAAACCAAAATGTTTCATGCAGCAATCAGGTATCCGAGATGAACATGTACTAATGGAACTTGAAAATATATTTGCTCCAGAAAATACTTTGAGTTAATAATAATGTGCTGTACAACCAGCACTAAGCAACCAAGAAGAATTTGTATTGAATATCTAACCCGGTCTTTCTGTAGAAGGTCTAAGTATACCCTTGAAATGGTTTAAGTTGCAAATATTTGTCACCTTTCTTCACAGAAACACCTCTACAGGTGAGAAATACTGTCTTCTCCAAAAACACCTTTGTAGCTTGCCATAAACAAGCAGAGTTTCCAGGCTAATAGCTCAGCCCATTTTTCTCGAAAGCTTTTGTTGACTACATCATTCAGCAAACCTGATAGCACCCGAAAGTAGCTTAGATTTTACTTTTTCCTTCCTAAGTAATTTAAAATCAAATATTTTACTATTTGTGAATCTCATCTAGGAGCCATTAACAGACAAACAAGTAATTGCTCCGAAGTTATCCTGATTTTTTAAAAAAAACCCAATCTCACAAGATAATGACCACATACATTATAAACACGAAAATGCTCTGAATATCAAGGAGAAATACTATTTTTTCACTCTCTCTTGTCTTTTTCTGGAGAGAAATTGCAAGAGAACTGAGCACAGTCAGTGCCCTTGCCACCCTCAGCTCATCCCCTGTGCCCAGCTGCTCACTTGTCCCACAGCCACTCCACTCTACCAGGTATTTTCAGGCTACCAAGGATTTTAGCAAGTCTCTGCTCTGACCCAGTTGTTGTCAACAGATTATTGCCAAAGTCTTGTCCAGAAGTTTCACTTCTTGTGAGCTCTGTAAAGTTGCCTGGTACTGTGTTTGAAGATTCCTGAATAATTAATTAACTCCTTGAGCGCACAGTGAGGTGCATCTTGTAAAAGCATATGGGCTGACAGGATCCTGTTCTTCATGTCTCTGTAGGTGGTTTCTTATGTTGGCTGAAAGCCAATCCAATATTAAACTATACCCCAAGATTAGATTTTTCCATGGTAAATAAGTCAAATGGCTGCTCCTTTATAGCTCCTGGGATATCCCAGTTAGTTTCCCCCTGCAGAACAGCAGCAATCTACATTAACTCAGTAGCCAAAGGTGGGATGACAACTGCATCTGACACCAGAAGGGAGATTTCCTTCAGGACAATGGGTAATGGGAGCAGCAGGGAAAAGCAGGCAGAGTTACTTCTGACTTCTGTATCCATGTCCATGGCAATAAAGATGGAAATCATGATCCACAGATAGATCAGAAAAGACTGGATGGCTGAGATCTGAACAAGAGGTAAATGGATAGCATCCCAGAAGGACAGAACAAGTGTAAAAGCTGGTCCAGGCTCCAGCCTTTTACTGAAAGAGAAAGGCCCCCCAAATACTTGAGCAAATATCCAAACAATACAACAAAGTCCATCCCTAAATGCCTGTGTATGAGTGCTTTTGAGGTGTTCCAGAGTAAATAATCTGTTGTTCCCAGCAGCACTCTGAGCAGAAGATACAAAGGGTTAAACACTGAAGCAATGATTCCTAATCCTGTATCATTTATCTAAACACTAAGCTTTGTTAGTCCTAAAGTGTTTTCCCTACTTTAGTAGCATATCATAACTATTTATTTCAGCATTCTTTTGTGTTTTCCCTTCTAACACTGTATGCAAAACAGAGGGTTTGAGGATGAATTATTTAGCTGGCTAAAAAAAGTACTTTAAAATCTTCTTCTTGGGGACAATGAATGCATTTATTACCCTGGAAAAATTCAAATTCAGCATCTGTTGTCCCATGTGTTTTACTGACTAATGATGAGAATATGGGGGATTTGTTTGCAGCAGGACTTTCTGGGTTTATTTTTTTGGTTTGTTTTCTTTTGTTTCTTTCAAAGACAGTAGGAAATTTAAAAACATTGTTAATATTTTAATGAAACTACTTATGGGTTTTTATCAACTTACTGATTAATTCAGGTGGTTTCCAAATAACCCTCCTTTATTTTCATTTCTTCAAGTTGCCTATAATCTGATTTTTTAATTTCTTTGGGACAGGAGTCCTGAAGCATCTTTTCTATTCTTGTCTAGGAAAAAATACAGTGAATTCTAAATCCACAAAAGAAATAGAGGGAAACTGTAGTTCACAGGAAGTGTTTGAAAGCAGGGAAATAGTGTTTGTGTGCACATGGGTATTTAGGATGGAGTTGTATTTATTGTGAAAAATGGTCTCTTATACATTGGTTAGGAGCAGATTTTTGATTTGTCACTGAAACCAGTGTTTATGTAAAGAATCCCACACAAATTCCAAGAGGAATTTATTAAATCCCCTACAAATCAAACCAAACATCTGCAGAGCTGGAAGGACTTGAACAAATCTGAGCCAATGAATCCCAACTCTTTAAGGCACACCAGGGCCCTATCACACTCCAGGGCCTTTATGGTTAACCTCTGTTCCACCTGCTGTAATGATTTTGGAGAAGATGAGAAGATTCTGAAATCAAACCAGTACCAATAAAAAAAAAAAAAAAAAAAGAAAAAGATATCCACAGAGGGAAGAAGTTTTAAGAAGTTCTGTAGGTTACAGTTGCCAGGGAAACCACTTCGCAACAGCCATATGGTCAGAAAATCTATTTTCTTTGTTCTCTAGGGAGAAAAAAAAGGAAGTATTTTGGTGCAGAGGAGAAGAAAAATCCCACAAAATCTACAGAGAAAAATATTTGCACAGATACACTTAATCACTAATGAGAAAAGATAAATGATTTGCCAAACTAAGCGACAGAGTTCCAGCACTAACTAGAATATTAATACAGGAGATGCAAGTTCCTTTCTGCTTTGTGTTCATACTTTGAAACAAGCAGTTTCCCTTGGTATCAAAGCTCTTTACTGTGGGTATGAACTCCACAGACTGAAAGATGATCCCAGTGCTGGCTTTAATTTGCTTTGTCACTGTTTTCTGTTGCCCTGTGCTCTCAGCACAGGCTCTGCTGCTCTAGCAGGGACCACGGCCCATAGATGTGCCTTTTTCAAGCATTTCCCTTTCAACCTTCCACATTACCAGGTTTAAGCAGGAAAATTGAGGGAAGGGAGCCTGTGGCAGCATGTTCCTCTTCCAGCCCAGCGTGTGACTGCCTGCATCCCTGCCAGCACCGAGGACCGGAGCAGCTGCAGCTGCCATGGGCAGAGCTCGCTCAGGACCAGGGGGAGCCAAGGGGCTCTCTGGCACCTCCCTCCAGGCTGACCCCAGAGAGGAAACCACATTTCAGCTTGAAAAATGACACCACAGCCAGCTGTTCCCATGCAGAGGGGTCCCAGAGACCCTCACAGGTCTGCAGAAAGAGATGATGAATCCATTTTTGCTCATAAATAGAAATGATGTTATTGACCAGATCCCTTTCAGCTCACAAAAGCTTTCTTCCTGGTATAATTATTTTCAGTGCTATCCCTTCTAAGACATTTGGAAAATTAGTTTAGTCCCCTAATAACAGCTTTGGGGTTATCTCTTTGCAAAGAGATAACCTGCAAAACAGCAAAGATGCAAATCTGGTTTTACTCTGAACACAAATATTCAGTCCCACTTTTCAGAAACAGGTCGTCCTTCTGCTCAAACTGCTTTACTCTTATAGCAATACCAACAGAAATGTTAATGATTACAAACCTAACAGCTTCTGCTCATTATGAGTAATGGATATTTACATGCTCTTAACAGTGCTATCTAGTTGCTCTCCAAAACCAGGCTTGGATACATGCACAGTCACAACTTATGTTTTAAATCACAGGCTACACTGACTCGACAGGTTACAGATCTGCCAGAGAAAGTCTAAGGTGAAAACAAATGCAGACTACACTTCAGATCTATTTCTGATTCTCTGTTTGCCCCTGTGTCAGGCAGCAATAAATGAAATCCCAATTTCCTTGTGAAGGTGGTGACTCTGGGATTTACTGTATCAGTAATGCAATGACATTCTCTCCTTCCCAAGCAGGGTTTTTGTGGGAGGCTGAGACACAGCTCTCAGAGAAAGTGATAAAAGGTATGTGGGTACCAGGACATCGGGGATTTGTCCCGTCAAATCTGCAAATATTTACAGGAGTAAAACAATTGATGCCAAGGCTGGCAACCAGTATGAAAGCATGTTCCCTTTCCTCTTAGACTCACACTGATATTTCATCTGAACCCTGCACCAAGCACGCTGCAGAGCTGAGGGAATTAATCATGGCACAAAGATCCCAAGGTACCCTGCTGCTTGTTATGAGACTCTGATAGGCTTTAGGAAGGCTGCTCAGAGCAGGAAACTTGGATTCAAAACAGACATCCACATTCTGTGAGCAGGAAAATGTTTGTCTACATTTTCAGAAAGAGGTGCCTGAAAATCAGGCATCCTCAGACACAAAGGGATCTGTAACTGAAATGTGGATTTTCTATCATCATCTTTTTGAGCTAGGATTAGTATATTTTTAAACCATCTTCTGTTTTGCTGGAAAGCCTCCATCTCGGGCTCTCACTCATGGCCTTCACCCAGGAGCTGAGCAGCTCACAGCCATCCTTGGCACTTGGCAGCTGCTGTCACCTACTGCACCCTGAGCCAGCACTAAGGGGCAGAGGACAGAATAGTTTCCCAAAACAGCACCAACACTTGACCCATTCTCCTCAAGAATCTCCATGGTTGGGAAGACTACTCCCAATAAGGACACTAAAAATATTTTTGCTGGATTTTAAGCTTTCATCTGTGAAACTGAGAAAGCCTCTAAAGGTTATGGTTAAAATTACCCCTTGAAAGAATATCCTAGGGACCATCCCTGATTCAAAATATTCTCTGGTTAAGTCAACCAAATGGCAAAGGGAGAGCAAGGACCAGCCAATGGTGGCAGAAGTGTTTAGGCAACATTATTATAAAAATAATCTCAAAAGCCCCTGATATTTACCACACCAGTCACTTCAGTTTCATGAGAAACCTTTTCTACCTACTTAGCCCAGCAATTTGCTGTGGCTTTCCATTCTGAACATGAGGACATCATTTTTCCAAGAGCACGGCTAAAGGCCTCGTAGCTTCAAGAGGTTTTTCTGCCAAAGGAGATCACAGATTAACAAACCACAGCAAAGATGCAGGCGCTGGATTGCTCCTTGTGTACTCAGACCTTTCCTCAGGCCTACTGCCAGCTTACCCAGCCTGCAAAAGGAGCGACTTGGCAGCAGTTTTGTCCCTCTTAACATTTCTTCTGGCAGATTTAGCAACTGATCTTCTCTCTACCTGGTGCTTTTGCATTAAAGTCCCGGTTGAGGCTTCCAACTGAGAGCAGTTTGCATAAATTCCTGAATTCCTGCTTTGCAATCTTTGCATCCCGTTCTTTTGACGAACATGCAGATTGCTCCTAGCAATACCTGAACCTAAAATGAACCGAAAAATGCATTACAACTTTAAAGCTTGCCAGGCAGTGGAGGAGAAATTCACACCAACCCCAGCTCTCAGAACAGCTGTTGTGACAAGGTGATATTGCTAAGGAGTCTCAAAATAGAAGCCAAGGCAACTTCTCTCCCTGTAAGGGTTCTGCTGTGTTTTGCAGTCTCCAGCTGGAATCTAATTGCAATTTAAACCCAGAGCTCAAACCCCACAATATTTCCCACTTTTAAAAGTTCTTTCAAGGAAACAAAGAAAACTAAATAAAAAAAATCATAATCTAAATTTTCTTTGAATCAACATGGATTCTCCAGAGATACAGCAATTCAATTATCTATTCAGCTGAATTTAGTGAAACACTTTTTGGTAAATAACAAGGTGCCAAGGAAAAATAATACTTTATTTCATATACTTCCCATTATGCTCTGTGGGGGTTTTTTCAAGTCAAGAGCAGATGCTAGGTATAGGTGAAAATCTAACACACATTTCCACAGGTACACGTTATTTGAAACCATTTCATATTTGAACTTCAGGAATTCTTCCACATCTCTCAGTGAATTCTCTCAAATTACATTCTGATAATAAAGAAGATTGACACAATTGTATTTATACTTGCAGCCTGCCTACATTCCACTCTCAGGGCTTGAAGGGTGCTGCTAAAAGTATTGCGAGCACAGATTGGTCCATTCAAACACAATATCCATGTCTTGCATGAATGTATTTTCCTATTTATTTTAGACCAGGCTTTGTTATTTGCATCCATCTGTATCAGCAAGGTAACATTTATCTATTTCCTTCTGGCTCTGTTGGATGTTTGTTGAGGAAGGACTGCATGTTTCTGCTTCCTGATTATGAGCTGGGGACAATCTACTCATGCAAGACAAAAAGCTGTTCATTTCTCCTGCCCCAATTTGCCATATCAAAGACAAAGTGTGAGCTATTGATGGTGGCAGAAAAGTTAGGGTTTTAGAGTTCTTTCTGGACCAGATCACACTTCCTGTGCCCATATTTAAATTTTCTTACTAATGAGTTGAAATTATGTGTCTTACCCCATAAAAACATATCTGTATAGTATTACATTTATTTTTTTCCCACCACCTCTGTCAGTATTTCTTATGATTCCTTAACTATTCACCGTGATTAATACCCAGGAAGAGGACCATGAAATAATCATAAAATCATTATCAGTTACCACAAAATCTGGTACATTTCCACCCTTCCCAAATTGTGGAGGTGCATATATGACCCTAGAACATAAACCAATTCTTTCTAATAAAGAAGTCCTGTCTCCCTCAAAAAGGCGATCTTTTGGTAATTTAACCTCTTGGCTGTTAGAAGAACCTGCTAAAAACAGGTTAATTTTAAAGTCCAGACATTGTTTTTAAAAGCTCTTAAATATTCAAATGTTCAAGAAAACAACATCACACATAGGGCATTGCTCAGAAACTACCTGAATGTTTTATTTTCTCAGATTTTTCTTCTACACACTCCTTACTAAAAATATTGCTCTAAGATATAATGAAATTAAGATTTAGCTAGAAATATTTTGCTTTGAGGTAAATCTAGGCATTTTCTTCTTTCATAAATACATAAGAAAATTCATTGCAACATGCACCTCTGGTGAATTTCATCTCTGTTCTGTTCTCTTATAACCTGTGCTCTTCTGCTAGGATTATATTGGGATATGCATTTTATTTGGTAATGGATACTATTAAGCATAAGGGAAGATGTCAATTTAAAAATCTCACCTTGTATCCCTTTCTACATAGAGCACATTTGCCAGTAAAATCAAATTTAGAACTTCTAATGCTTTTCTGCATGTTAGTTCAGAAGTTCCTGGGCCAATGCCTTTGCCATCATCCACACCAAACAATTTTTCTTGTCTTTTCCTCTACAGGCAGAAATATCTAGTGTTCTTCATCTAAAAGCACATATTTCACTGTCATTCAGATTTCAAAGACAGGTGTTAAAATCTCCATTGAAAAAGAAGTGACTGAAGTCTACAGGTTATTTTTGCTTCAGTGAAACAACTTGATTGACAATTTGCTACAATTAATCCAGCTCATTCCAGCAACATTAAATATCTCAAAACAAGTTTCTGAAAGGAGGATTATTTTTAGTTGAGTGAGCCTAATTACCTGTTCTAGATAAATTGGGTATTTAAAGAGATCTCAGTTCCCTCCTTCACATAGCTACAGATAGGGAAAAAGTAAAACTCGTGCAAATCTTTATTGACAAAAGAGACATTTTGGGCTGCAATTATCATTTTAATACCATTATTAGTAACAAAAAAGAAGTCATGATCCCTTCTCTATTTTCCTTATGGCAATGTTACTTCTCAAGGCTTCACCTGTAGGTCTCTTACTGTACGAGTAACAAATACTCACTCCTAAGTGATAATTTTAAGTACAAGCCCTGAGCTGACATCTGAGATTCAGTAGAGGACTAACCTACTTTTGCACTGTAGCTCTCCCTTTAATCATGATACATCTCTACAGAAGTAGACCACAACCTTTTTGCTCTCTTCATGTTCTAATGAGGGCTAAACTCATTTGTATTATTACCATAATACCACATGATGTCAATGGTAATAGTTTAATCAGGCTGTACCTTTTCTTGACTAGCCTCACTAATTCTTCCCCATCCAAATTAACCCTGGGACTTAATTGAATTATCAGTTTTTAGACAGAGATCATTATTATCCTTATTTCTCCTATAGACTCACTCTCAAAACTACCTTTCACGAAGCGTCACTGCAAGCAGGAGCCTGTAGAAAGTGTGTTTGCAGATTATCAAAAAGGTGAAGATTGGGGGAATTTCATTGTGTTCACTCCCAGCCCAAGGAGTTCCAGCTGAAAGCACAGAACTAGGATGAATTATGCAAACAACTGCACTTTTTCCTTCACCGTACCCATTTGGGCAGGATTGTTGACTTGTTATATGGATTACATAAGGAAGCAAACACAAGTGGTGAGGCACTGCCTTGACCCTGAATTTATACCTGATCCTCAGGCTCAGATAGGGGCCATCACAGGTTTAGCTCCTCTGTACACAGCTCTGAAAAAAGAAAAAGCCCACACAGTAATAGACAGCTCCTGAGCCTCAACTACTAGTCTCTGCATTGAAGTGCATAAAATCAAAATGTTCAGTGCAAACAGAGGCACTCAGAAGTAGCACAAGGGTCACAGAGCACCTGGCCAGAATTCAGCTCAATTCCTCATGTCCATTTGGCTGGGTAAGCTGTCATGGTTTTTTATTTTAATGTAGTTTACCCCAATTTTCCTTCAGCCTGTGCTTCCAGATACTTGGCCCCACCCTGCTTTGGGGTTATAGTTACAGCTAGCAAATTTAGAGAATGCAGAAACTGAAATGGAAATCCTAAAACAGGTTGATGCTTTACATAATGGGTGCAAAAAGTGTTATTGCTCATGTGAACAAAAATCACAGGAAAATATACAAAATAGATTTAGAAGGGGTCTCAAATCCACACAGTCCCTTCCTTTACCTCAAGGCAGCAGCATTTTAATCCACACAACTGCTGACAGGCATTTGTCCACCTTATTTTAAGACTCCTCATAAAGCCTTGTGAACTCCTGGCTATTCAAATTACTCTCCCACCTCCTTTCAGATGTACAGCTTTCATCCAGTCTGTGTAACAAACATATTAATGCTCATCCATTACAGACTGGACATGGAAAGCACTGTTACCCACCTCTTTTTATCCAGCCTTTAAGTGTTTTGAGGATTATTGTATCTTATTCTTCCCATCTCCTTTTAGATATTTTTACCTTACTGGAGGATCTTACAGTAGAGCAGTCAATACTCCTTTCAAAAACCAGCTATGCTATAGAAAATCCTGCTTATTCCACCTCCACTCAGCTAATGTAGCTCCAAATCCTGCAGTTCCTGAAGCGGAGCTAATCTGTACACAGGACAGCACATATTCAAGGCTACAAATTCACCATTCATAATCACTGCATTCTGTAATCAAAGATAATGTGCAGGAGGCTTAAAAAGCTTTCAAAACCCGTGATCAAATAGATGCAAAACTAGCAACAGCCATTGCTTCCTCCTTCCCCCAGCGTGCATGTGAAAGGAAGGCTGGAGAGCTGACAGGAGATGTGGTTTGCCTTAATTGGTGGAAGCAGCCCATTGCTTTGGTGACTAGCACACACATTTCATTCATGCAGCCTCTTCCAGGGTCTGAAATACAACACCTGGCTGCAGCTGAGGGCTGTTTCACAGCCAGTGTCAAAGACAGTCTGCTGTCTTTGCACGTGGGGATAATGAGCTTGGTTCCCATCACTTTGTATTGCCCAGGACTATCATTTTAATGTGCTGAACTGTGGCACCTGTCAAGTGAAAAGAGTGCTTGACATGGTGAACCAGACATTTTGAGATGCCTTTAAATAGAAAGTGCACATCTAGCACCTCTGACAACATCAGGGTGCTGCTTTAAGAAAAGCACAGAGATACTGAGACCTTTGGAGCTCATGGAAATGGATCCTAGCTCTGCACCCATTTGAGGGCCACAAAAGCCAAGCACCTGGTCAGATACAAGAGTTTTAACCTGTTTTCTCAAGATGCTGTAATTGACAGATCACAAATCCTTTTATTCTGATGGCCACACATCCTTTTCCTGGAATGCTCCCAGAAGCATCATCTGTGGTAAGACTGTATTATGATAATTGCAAAGTTACATTAGACTGTGTGGAGTCTGTGTAGCAACGTTAAATTAAATTTCTCCTTGGCTTCAAGGCTTGCTATCTGTAATTAGTGGCTTCTGTTCTTTATTACACTGATCAGTAGTGCAGCACTATTCATCACCACAGTCTTAGTTAATTATCCTTGCTAATGATTTTCACTGTGAAAATAATCTACAGGTCCCATTTGCAAAGATTGTTTTGTGTTAAAATGATTGGCTGCTAAGGCACCATCGTGTGCTGACAAGCTGGAGGTAGGAAGTTACTTAGCCTGGGAGATGGTGGCTTAGTTGAAGCAGTCAAGAGAGGAGGAAAGCATTACGATTTCAATTTGGCACCAAGGTTGTTACTATTATCTGCCAGATGTGCGAGAGGGTGGGACTGAGATGTTGTAACAGAGTGCTGAGGAGAGCAAAACAGGAAAAAAAAATACTTTAAACATCCCTGAAGTTTTAAGCAAGCACTGCTGGTGGCTACTGCAGTCGTCCTACAAGAGCCAAAGCATACCTGTATGGCTAAACCTGTACTTGACAGAACGGACAGCATCTGCTCTGAGGTTTAAAGCAGAGTTGTTCTCTCTATGCCGAGGGATTTTTGCCCTGCAGTCGGGAGGTTCAGCCAAGGATGTGGTTTGGTAGAGGTCAGCTCAGAAAACTGAGGTGTGGCAACACTTTCTCAGGCTACAGGAAACTGGCACAGAGAATGGAGCCAGCAGACGACAGCCATGCTGTATTCTTCATACAAACACAGATGATAGATGGCTTTCCCTTTCCTAAGGTTCAGAATCAAACAAGATTTGCTCAAAAATTGCTTTTGATTACTTAAGCATCTTAACAGCTATAAAAATCCAAAGACAAAATTTGTCATGCAACAAAAATCCAGACTGTGAAATTAGACAACAGCAGCCTGTCACCTGCCTTCTGCAATCAGTATTTGCTCTGCACTTGGGATAGGAACAACATACATCAACTCACTTTCCTGCAGGCAGGAAAGAGGTGAAAGGACTTGCACAGAGCCAATGCCATTTGTCTCTGCAAGACATTATAGGACATATGAAATCACCATGATTACAGGAGCTATCAGAAATAATATACATTTCACCAAGAAAACAGAACCTGCCAGAGGGAGCAGAGAAAATGAGAAGGACAAAGCTGAGTGACAGATGTTTTTAGGAGGAACGTGCCTCTTGTGACTTTACTGAGCAAAGTCAGTAAAGGTGAGGAAGGCCAAGGCACAGCTGGAGCTGAGCCTGACAAGGGATGCAAAGAACAACAGGAGCTGCTACAGGTATCTCAGCCAGAAAAGGAAGATCAAAGAAAGAATTCCTCCCTGATGAGCAAGACTGGGAAACGGGTAGCAATGGATGAGCAGAAGACTGCTCAGCTTTGACACTGCAGGCAGTAGCACAGATCTTTTAGGGTACCACATACTTATTCAACAGGGGTGAGAATCCCACAGATGGTACAATTTGTATCTAGCAGAAATTCCCAGAGAAGGAGCTCTCAGCTTTTTACAAGGGAAATGCCATTTTCTTATGAAATGGAGTTTCACAGGCTGCAAATCATGACTGCCCATTTTTAGAACTTTAAGATCTTGTAACAATTAACAGAAATCATTAGCAAACACCTTCAAATACATTGTTAGTGAGGTTTTCACTAGCACAGACCTGTCAATCTCCTGCTAGTACTTCACTGCTGAGCACATGACAGAAAATCCTCCTTTCTGTCTGTGAAGAGAATCAGGGAATTTACAGTGGAGAAGTTTGGCTGACAGCACCTCTGTGATAGCCCCTTTATAGGTTAGGAGTAAACTGCATTGTGCCTTTTCAACCCCACAGGTATTGAAGATTTTGTGTGTGTGTGTGTGTAACTGCTTATTGCAAATCTACGAAAATTGCAGCTTGGAATACGTAGTAACTTTTTCATCCTAAATGTGTCCAGTGCCCAAACTCACTGCTTTCCTCAGGTGCTTGATTTTCCCTGTTGAAAAAGGCTCCAAAATAAATATGTTTATATTTCTATGTGTTTTCGCCCTTCAACTGCTGGGAGCCAAATGAAGTGTGATGTTGATTTCAATCTACTTTGCATAAAATACACAGAACAGACCTTTGCATGTCTAATGCTGGGAACAGCACCAAGTGAAAATTGCTTTCAGGGGAGGCTTAGGGTTTGCATCTCCCTGGTAAATGATTTACTGGGCGTTTCCAATGGTAGCAACATGTCCAGTGTGCTTCTCCTCTCTGTGCCAGAGAGTCACAGAGGGCTCAGGTGCTCGAGAACCACCAAAGGCTCAAGGGTTCTTTGGACAGCCCTCAAACACATACCATAGCCAGCACCAATACATAGATGTTTCAAAATTTCATCCTAGAGTCAGCTAAATTTATTTCTCCCACAGGTACTCCTGGGAGGCCCTCTAGAGCATCTGGGAACTGATTGAAATCCAGCTGGAAATGCCAGGATCACCCTGAGACATGTCTAGCTTTTGCCTTCCTGTCCTTAACTCACCAGGCCTTTGGTACCAGAGCATCACCTTCCCTCCCAGCCTGCTTCGTGCTCAGCACTCCAAACCAGACCCAAAGCACACAAAAAGCTTCCTCCTACAAAGTGTACCTCAGGCAATGCTTCTGAATGATGTAAAGGTACAGACAATAAAGCAGAGGCATGCATATGGGAAGATCTGAGAGCAGCAAAGGTGGCTTGCACACAGGGAAGAGGAAGCAATGGGAGTTGCAACAGCAATGGATTTCAAACAAGATGTGAGCATGAGCACCTTTCTAAGATATTGTGAATAAGGGTGAGAAGCTAATTTGCTTTCCCTTCAAAGAGAAGAGAGGGAAAAGATTAAGAAGGAAAACTAAACAAAACACCCAGCAGCTCTATGTCTAGGCAGGTCTAAGTTGGGTACACTACTTCGGGAGTCAAACACACACTTCTGCCTGCAATGCAGGGCATGGGGGCTGAATAAACATTACTGAGAGACTACTGAATCATGATGCTGGAAGTGATATTCTGCACATGTTCCTACTTGCAGTGCTCTCTAATACCTGCATGTGAGGCTTTTTAACTGCCTTTCACCTGTAAGTTAAGACACAATATTAAACCCATGAAAGAAAGAGGGCTCAACAACCCATTTAACAATGCTCAGGGTGTATCAGCAGTTCAGATACAACAGCTGCTCCCAAGTTCCTGATCTCCTACATTTGCATCTCTAAAGCTAAACAAAGTGCCACCTGAATCTTAGGGTTGTTTCAAAGTTATGCCCCCTTCTCTTTTACTTTTTTCCTTATTTCTCAACCTGAAAAATTGCCTTCTAGATTATAGATTTCATGCTAAATTTTTGCTTTCCTGAAGGCCTTCATTGTTAATCAACCTTTTTATTTCCCGTCTCTCAAGCAATGTCAAAGACTTTGGAGTGTAGTAAAGCAATAATAACTCCATGCAAAACCCAGCACAAACAGTTTCAGCTAGACATTAAATCAGGCCCTAGTTAGTTATATTGCTGGATTCCTTTGGATTATGAGAAAATTATGATTAATTTTGCTAGTGTGTTATTTATTTTAGTTTTCCATTAGCCAAAAATTTAACTACTCTATAATACCACTCAGGACTAGCACATCTGCTAAAGGGTATACAAGTCACCTAGAGCAACAAAAGTGGAGGGAAAACAATGCTTATAGTGTTATTGACAACTTGGTTATTTATCAATAAATGGCAGACTTGTACAAATAAAGAAGCTTTGAGCATTTCAGAAGAGAGCTGGTGGTTTCCATAACCAACAAGTGAAGTGTAAGGGATTCTTAGGAAGATAGCATAGATGTCTTGGGTGTGAAAGTTACTACCTTCCCTTCTCCCAGTAAATCATGGAAGGAGGCTGCTACTGACAACACAGCAGATGAAAACCTAAGGAAGGTGACAAGGTGGAAAACCAGCAAGTAGCCAGGAAACAATCAATTTGCTACAGGGGGTCTGGAGGCCAGAGTGCCACGCATCAAATCATCTTCCCCCTGCCTGCAGGGAGGTGATAACCTTCCCCACCCCACTCTCCACATCATATCTTTAAGTGATAAATTTTGAGCTGCACATAGCACGAAAAATGAACTGCTTTCTCTTATCCTCCTTTTAATGTTTAAAAAGAACCAAGCCATTTAATTTATCTTGCTCTGGTCATTGTGCTCAGCTTAGAAGCTTTCTGCCTGGAGATAGCCAGGCAAGGTTTCACACTGGAGAGCTCCTCCAAACAATCCTTCCCAACCTAGGCTGGGCTGCATGAACATACCAGAGAATTCCAGAACCAGGACACTTACTGGAATAAGAAAAAAGCCATTTTATTCTACTCTAAACACGCAGGAAACCTTGTCAAAAGGAGACAAGAAACATCTTTCTACGTTTCAACTTTCACTCATAACTTGGGATAAGAACCAGCTTTTTCTGTACATGAGAAAGCACCTTCCAACTGCAAAGCTGTTTTCCTCCTCAGCTGCAGCAATTCTGTACATCCCTGCCCAGGCAAGTGAGGCAGTGCCAGCTCCCACCAGCTGGAGAGCTGTCCCAGACGTTCACACCCAGGGAAGAACATCACAGGCTGCATTTTAAATAGATCAAACCCCCTCAATTTTATTGGGCTTGAGCAGTTATGCCTTTCTTTGAAGCAGAGCTAGGGATGGCAATTGTTTTTCCAGCTTCCTTTGGTACCATAAACTCCCAATAACAGCTTCATTTAAAGCTTGGCCATAGGATTGACCTGGCTGCAGGGGGAGGAAGGCTGTGCTCAGACCACAGGGGTGTCCATGGGAGAAGAAGGACAGAGCCAGCTGAATGGCAAGCCTAGAACACACTGATATCAGGAAAATATTAATGCAGTGACAAAGGTTTGTAAACCCCAAGTCCCCTGTTCAGGAACAGGGGTGGGTTATTATTTTCATCCTACCATGTTGAAGAGGTGATAAAGGACTGTCAGAGCTTTAAGAGCTGAGCAGCTGAGAGCAAATGACTTTGGGCACAAAGGAACCTGGTGGCTCCTACACCAGCAGATGCATCTGTGCCAGCCACCCACTGCCACGCTGCTCTCAGGTGACAGAAACAAAACAGATTAAAGCTGCTTTTGTTTTGAACAGTCTTCTTCCTGAACATTACCTTCATGCTTTCAACGGTTTCAGATAAACATTTTTGGAAGTGCAATTCTTGTTATTGAAAAGAGGTTTAATCTTTGTGAAGAAATAAATAGGTTTTGTACTGATAAGGTAATAGCTTATTTTAGGTAGCATTACAAATTATTAGTGTCCCATTAGTTGTTTGCCTTTCAAAATTGGTCTAATGTGAAATTCTTGAGAAAATTAATCCTTATTATTGTTACATGCATAGGAGAAATGGGCTCTGAATTAGTAAATGGGGTTTTGTTAAACCTACTACTGTGTTTGTATAAAGTATGCTTATTTTCATCTTTCTAGGTTGCTTTCCTTCATTCTGAGTTAATATCCAATAGCAGGCAACGTAGACAGAATGCCAGAGTGTCACAATAAATTGTTATTTAATTGTATATAGATTGGTAATAGGGTTTCATATGCATCTTCTGTCAGATGTACCAGCAACTTGAATTGTAAGCAGGGTTTTCAGCTCTTAAAAGGAAAAAAAAACCTCAACAAAACCCATAACAGATCCTCAAAACAAGGCAGTGGGAACCTCCACACGTATTACTGTGCTGGAGAAGAGGATTGCTCAGATTGTGCCTTTTCCTGTAGGCAGATTTTGTGTCTGGATAGTAAGGAAAGGGATGCCAGCAGAACACAAGAGCCAACAGGAGCTCTTGGTTGAGCCAGCACTGTCACAGGGAGCACCAAAGTTCTTTCTCCTTGGTCAAAAAATGCCCCAGCAGAGGAATAGCTGTGCCCCTGGAAGAGGACAAATTAGCCTAGCACAACATTTAAAGACTTGGGCAGATCTCAGAATGAGGCTTATGTTACGATTTTTTCTAGCTGAAAGAGAACATTCACAGCTCTTCCAGAGCACAGAGGCAACAGGACAAAGCAGAGTGCTAACAAGGAAGACCCTGAAGCATGGCTTGCTTAATTAAGACAGCAAATCCTGCCCTTCAGCAGGAGAAAGCAAGAGCAGACGTGGCTGAAGGAAACACCAGTGGGAGCTCAGATTTTGTCTCTGAAGTGAGAGCCAACATCACCTTCCCTGTCTGCAGCCAGAGGAGGTTTGGGCACTGCTGCCACCCAGCAATGGGCACCCTCCAGTTTCTGACAAGTTTCAGAACACTTCAGGAAAAAAACCAACTTGCTCCATGCTGAAAGATAAATGCTTCTTTAAATTAGATCTTCCAGCCATAAGAAGGTTGAGAACATTAGTAAGTAACCTGGGCTGGAAAGTAATGCATTTCCTTAACATTTAAATGTAAACATAAAATGTTAAGTTTACATGTGTTATAAACATGTGTCATAACAAAGAAAAATATTTATGCATCACAAAAAATGAAATTATTTTCTAGTAGTTCTCTAGACAAAACAGCTGCCATATTATTGGGCAGAATCTTTTAAACTTTCTTGGAAACTTTTCACATCATTAGATAACATATCAGCAACTCAGTGGTAGAGCCAAATTAATTTAAAACTACTGATAGAACTGAGTTTTTAGAGAGTCTTTGAAAAAGAGAAATATTTGTCGAAATTAACTCTGTAGGAATAATTTTATTTCTTGAAAAGCCATATTCCAGACACACCTGAAATACCAAGTGACTGAATAGCAAAGCATGTCCCTATGTAGCATTTTCAAAATATGCCTTACTAATAACATGCACTGTGCTTTTCTGAAGTTATTGAGTATAATGACATTAAATTTAACCATGCCTTGCATGTCAAGACATCTAGAACTAAAACAAGTATACATATACCCACACTAGTAGATTGGTAAAATAATTTATGGTTGATGTTAGACAAAATCTCTTGAAATTTCTATTAAGATTAACTAACAAAATTCTAAGTTACAACCAGAAAAGTGAATTCTTTTTTCAATGCTTTAGGTGTTTGATTGTTGTACTCGCTTAAGTAAGACTAGGTAATATAGAGGAGGCCAAGAAATAAATGCCTCATATTAATAATGAAAGATATACCATGTTTGCAAGAGAGTTTTATAGCAGGTTTTTCTGTTCTTCTCAAAACTTTGCACTTCCTCAATAGATAATATGACGGGCAATTCTTTTACTGAAATTGTCAGTCTAACCAGGAACATTAAAAGTCACCTTCCTCAGGAAACCACACAAAAATTCAGAAGATCAGCACCAATAAGGAAAACGTGGATGTGTCTAGATGGCAAAGTATTTCACTGATTCTAAGATATAAATTTCAAGCAACAGTGATGTTCTCATATCAACATCTAAGAAATAGCATATAATGATCTGTGCTTTCAGAGATGAAAGAAAAACAAATGTAAGAGGTACTAAATAAAAGGAGGATGACACAGGAAACTTGTTAAGTGTTGCTTAGCAAAGATGCATTTGTGCTATTTGTATGGATGACAAACACATTATCTACTTCGATAGAAGAATCACATTTGTGTTTACCCAGAAAAAATCCAAAGGCTTTAACTGATGCACTGCTGGCTGGTTCACAGGACACTGTGTCCCCTTGAACTGCTGAACTTTACTAAAACACTTTTTTGCTTTATTTTCCCTTCTTTCATTATTGTTAGAATAACATAGTGGGGATGTTTGAAAAGGTATTTTGTTTCCTGCTGCCTCTTCTTTAGCCAATACTTTCTATGTTTTCCACAGCTGACAATTCTGCAAACACTGTGACCAAAAATCCAAGTTGTTCTATACCTCCAACTTTATTTTTCCTCCACACTAAATTTTTAGGAAGCCTCCAAGTAAAATGGGAGTTAAATCTCTAAGTATTTGGAGTATCTAGACATCTTTCCAGAGCTGCTTAGAGCCAGTAATTGAAATACACCTATCAGATTGAAATATAGACAGAAATACATCCTAACTGAATACAAGACAATGAGATTTTATTGGTGTGGCATGCTAAATGAGTGCTATGTAAGAAGGAACAGATCTCCTGGTTATTTGCCTGAAGTGACAGCACGAATTTGAGACAGGCTCTCTGCTGCAGATCTGATTCTGCACTCATTTGTTGTTACACCACATCCCAGGCCAACAGGGCTCAGAGCATGGCTGTGGCTTCTCTCACACCCATCCCTGCTCTGAGGCAGCAAGGAGAACTCACCTCAGTTTTCCTTTCTCACTGCAATTAGACACCTAGTGGTTTAAAATAACATTTTGTTTGTTTTTCTCTGTTCCTCACATGGGAGAACAGCATAAAGTCAGACATATTTGAGACAGAGTTCATCAAGAACTACACTGGTGCAACCCATCACAGAATTTATATTATTATCATGGTGGCATCGTTTCTCTTACAATCTTTCTGTTCTAGCAGGTTTCCTTTATCACCACATCCTTTAAACACTGACAAACTCCAAAGAGGGCTCTGATTAGCAGCAACACAGAGCACATTCCCACACTGCCTCAGCAGGAGCTAACAAACCTGGTGGGCTGTGCAGCTCCAGCAGGGACAGCCCAGGATATCTGTGATGGGATCAGCTACTGGGCCAAGGCTTTGCAGTAAAATCCCACTCACTGGTGCTCAACCAGCTCAGGGGGAAACAGGCAAGGTGCAGTTGTAGTTTTAAACCAGGGACAGCAGCTTGGAGGAATTTATTGCCATCAAAAGCAGGGATTTGGTAGGATGGTCATCATATTCCCTGTTGCACTGGACACATTTCATGTGTACAGCATCTTAAGGGCAAAACCCTAATGATCCCTTCTGACAGCAAAGCTCACAATTGCTCCTCAGCCAGCAAGGGGCTCTGGAATGACATTGGATTTTTATTTCTGAGTCACCCACGTCACTGTAAACCATCTCTTCAGCAGCAGCATTAGATCAATACAAGATTATATAGCAAAACAGTAAATAGCTCAATCAAGTCACTAACAGATAGTGACAAGACAGGCTTCCCTTTTACAGGCCAAAAGTAAGAAGACTGATTCTCCATTAAGCATTAGCTCCATTTGTTCAGCACTCCAAAGAGTAAAATGTACAGAAATAGGTGGTGCTGAAAAATATTCTATTCAAACTAAAAATACCTTCACATTCAATCATCAAGACTATGAAAACCCACAAATTTTTTTCCTATCAATTAGAAATTTATATTAGCTCCTTAGCAATTAGACTTGTTCTCACTGTACACCTACAGCATTCTCTCCCTCTTAGAAAGGTGGGAGTCTGGAGCTCACAAAGAGCACAAAACACCTTCCATGAATCAAGAGCTTTGGAGGAAACAGGATTAGCAAGCATTGCTGTGCCTCAGGACACACTGGAAGATTGTGTTTGTCAGCATCAAGTGGTCTGTTCTCAGACACTCCTAATGGTGCAGATCTTTAGGAATAAGTGTCCCAAACCAAGAAATGGGGAAACACACCTCTAGTATCTTTCATCTGTCCTCCTTCTAGTTAACAGTTCAAACTTACAATTTGCCAGGGCAGGCATGGCAGAGCAGGCTGCTTCCCACCCCTGAGCTGTGGCTACAGAGCAAAAGGTGCATGTGTTGTGCCTGCTAAATGAGACAGCAGCCCCTGTGCTGCAAAACACCCACATTGCTCCTGCCTGCAGCAGCACAGAGAGCACAGCACAGCCTGCAGGAGCTGGCACAGCCTGGGAGTGCCTGGGAGCAGCCACAGCTCATGGCTAAAGAGCACAAGATATAGTAAAATGCAGTGAACCCTGGCTCAGGGAAGAAATGATGATGTCTGGCTCTAGATCAGAAGGCTGAAGGATAGCTTTATTAAAACTATACTATATTACGTAAATATACTATTTAAAGAGATACTATACTATTCTACATACTTATTGCTTACCTATCTAACTAATTCAAACTCGTGACTCTCTGCTGAGATTCTGAGCCACAGCTGGATCCAATTGGTCACTGAACCCAAACAACCTTCACCAGAATCCAACCCAGCAATCACTGCAGGCAAACAATCTCCATTCCACATGAGGAAACAAAGGAGCAAGATAGATATTGTTTTCTCTTCTCTCTGCACTTCTCCAAAAATCCTGAGAGAGAATTATATCTCTGTCCAGAGAATGTGATGTCACACACAGGACACGCTGGTCTTTCCCAAAGACACTTCCACATCTCCTCAAACACGAGCTGGCTGTACACAAAGAGGGCCAATGCAGCAAGTGCAGGCTGGCCCCATCCAAGTCTTCATACAAGTCTCCCTTCCCTGAGCCAGATTCATCCCCTACAACAAGCTGCATCCTCCCTACAAAAACACCTCCCAGCCTGGCTCCAGCATGCTCCCACACAAGCTCATCATCACTGATGAGGTTTCTGTGTTCACCTCTTTTCATTCTGTCTGCCATTGATTTTTTTTTTTTAATTGCTCTGACAGAAAACTCATCAGCCTGTGAGGGATACACCCACTGCATTGTTATTTGCACATTTTCTTCCATGTATGCCTAACACAGCAATATGTTTATTACAATCTTGCTGTTTATTATGTGATTATGTGTTGCCTGAGTGACTGTGCCTCTAACTTCTATTAAATTAACAAACTCAGCAGTAACATTAGTACCCCCTACCCTGCTAAGTAAAAAGAAATGAGAGTAAGAAAAAAAACCCAAAAACATAACATGGCATACTCCCACTCAAAAAGATCTTGTTCAAAAAATAGAATTCATTTCCAAGTTTGAACTATAATACAACTGTTTAGATAAAAACAATACATGGCATATAGACAATTTTTTGACACACTTTATCAGGTGGTTATCATTGGGTACCAATTCCCTGCAATGCAAGACTCTTATAAATATAAGGACTCCAGTAGCATTCTCAAGTCAATAGAACCTGATCCCTTCTGAAGGCTTCAGGCTCCATTTTCACACCTAGAATTATACTGCTTCAGATTGACAATATCAAGTTCACTTGGAGAAAAGATTTTGATGTAGATTTTAAATGGCTTCAAGTCCTGTTATAATGACTCCTTTCAGTTTTTTAGCCGATTCTGATTTTTTTCAACCCTTCATGCCAAAAATGTATTTTGAATTTAATATTTTTCACAAGTTCACAGGTGTAGTTTACTATGACTGTAAGCTAAAAAGCTTCCATGGATGATGCCAAATGTGAAGAATTATGCAACAAACCAAGCCTTACTGGCCCTCCAGGGTAGTTATAATGATCAAGAGAGTTTAAATGCTGCTGCATAAAATCAATGAAGTTCTGAACTCTCCTTCCATCACAGTAACATTGGGCAGTCCCTGAAAAAAAGCCTTTAAACAAATCCTTTTTGATAGTTAAATGCATGAACTTCACAGTCACAGAGACATCAGCCAGCTTCAGCAAGAGATTCAAATGCCTACTATCCACCTGAAGTCCAGATGTGCCATTACTGAAAATTCCACTGCACACAACTGTGCCACACAGAATCACCTCTCAGGCAGCTATGTCAGATACGATGCTCTAACATTTTCATGCCTCCACATGCATAGAATTATGCTAACTTTTGTGATTTTTGCTTTTTGTTCAGGATAAGACAAGTTTTGAAGATTGAAAAAAGTTAGAAATCCTGGAATATTTGTTTGGAAGCATACCAAATAATAGGATTGCCAATACTCATATTGTGCTAATCTCAGTAAACACAGAGCTAAGCTTTAGCATGCTGAAAGGCAGCCTTCCTAGGAAGGGAAAATCAGCAAACTGCCTGATCCACCTGGAGCACCTACAGACCTGACTTTTTCAGCAGGGAGTACAACAGACTCTGCTGAAAGCTGTGTTTTACTGTCTCCAGCTACAGACAAAATCACCTTCAAACGAGCCCAGGCAGGTTTTGCTGAGGGTGAGGATGATGCAGCCTCCATGAACAAAGAGATCACCTTCAAAGGGTGCAGCTCTGAGGAAGAGCTGGGAGACCCCACATAGGCACTGAACCCAGATGATGCATAGCACTGTAAACAAGTAAATATTGCCATATTAAACTAGAACTGTTCAGGCGAACAAACTGCTCTACCACTTCTTCAGATTGTTGAAGGCTGAAGTACCATATGTTAAACTTAAAGGTATGCTGCCTTTGTTACCCAGGTATGTTATCTTCCCCATTAAATTTAACAAGGTTTGATCTGTATTCTTCATCACATTAAGTTTTGAATCCATGTAACCATCAAAAGCTTGCATCCCAGCTTAACCAGAGGTGATGGGCCTTACATAGGAATTGCTGGGTGAGATTTCTATGGTTTATATAAAGCAGAAAGCCCAAGCAGCTGATATTCATAGTCCCTCCTGATTGCAAATCCAGTGTCATTTCTAAACTTGTGCAATGCATTCCCATGTAACATGCTGTTTTTCACCATGGTTAAGATTTCAAATATAGTCAGCAAGCCTTCCTCACAGGCCTTTTACATACAAAACAGAGCTAGAATCTGACCTTATTAGAGCAGGATTTGATGGTTTTTTTTTTTTGAACACATCCATAAAAGATCATTAAAAAACTACTGCTTATGGTTTTCACACTAGCATATGCTTTTAGTTTAACTGCATGTAGAGAAGACACACATGCCTGGTAGATAATCCTCTGTACCATATTGCTAAAGGAAAAGCTCAAGTGTGCTTGCTGATACTCCCCAAAAGAGTTAATGAAAAGATTTCTGACATATGGGAGTGGTCAGAGTTCACGCTAACATGAGGAGGCTCAATAGATGAAAGCAGTTATTTGTGAAGATACTAATTTAACCCAATAGCAGCTTTAATAACAGCAGTTTTCCCTCTTAATGTCACTTCAGCTGCATTACTTCCTTCCCATTGCACAAATACTTTAATTGTTAAAATTACACTTCAGGATAGAAAAGAAGGTTAAAGATGATCTGTATCTTATGATACTCTTTAACCACCAATACAAGCTGGTAGAGTTTCACTAAGTAAGAAAGAAGAGAACTTTGGGAGCAATGCATTGGAAAGCATGAAAGAGGAAAAATAAATATAACAGTAAATTGGAAAAGTCATGTACAGTTAACATTAAAAACCTACAGCATTACAATAAGCCAAACACAGTGCTGCCTTCTACACAATTACACAGAAATAGCTCAAAACCACTGCTTTCTACTTCTTTCCACACAATCCTGACATTAGTACACTTTAGTTTGCTTTTGGTTTTGTTCAACTCCACAAAGGAAATCCACTGGGAGAACAGGATATATGAAAACAAAATAGATCACTTATGTCAGGCTGGATTCTCTCCCAGGTGGGACTGGTGGAAAAGCAGAGTTGTCCACTCCAGTTCTATAAATGCCAAATAGCATAAAGAAAAAAAAAATACTTCCCCATTTCTGATTCACTCTGTGACAAAAAAAAATAATGACAGAAGAAAACTTCATGGAACATTTTTTTTACCTTTTCTATTTCCAATTTGCAAATTACCTGCCTCCACTACTCTTTCTTGTTAATTTACATCTCCCATTTTTAGCTGCCTTCACTAGGTGCCTCTTCCTATCAGCTTTCATTTGGTTATGGCTCCATTTATCCCAATATTTGGAACATAATTCTTTGTACAATTTTACATGCCTAAAGGTGCAAGTTAAGGTAGATTGTTGCTCTTGCCATTCAGATGTGCTTCATACTCCTACTCTTCAGCCCAGCTCTGTGGATATTCTCTAAATGTCAAACTATGTTTTCTTCTTTCCATCAGAATCTTTCAACTGTTCTGTCCTTACCCTGTATTTATCACCTTTATGCTTTAGTGAAGCTCTTGAAAAGAAAAAAGCCACCCACAGCACTGTATGTATTCCCTTTTTCTTACTCTTCTGCCTCCCACAGTCTCCTTTCACTTCAATCATTAATACAGTTTCAAACTACTTATCTTGCTGACAAGCTTTAAGATATTCATCCATGGTCAAAAGCCAGAGAAAAACATTCCTACTTCTCTATGTACTAGTTGTCATTATTCATTCAGATTCTCCAAACTCTTTCATCAAAACAAGCTTCTTCCTTTATCATCTGCCAACCCTAAGAAACTAAGCCCCTTGGGAGCTCATCTGCTCTGTGAAATGCTGTCTTAAATGTGCCTTTATTCTGTATTTTCACAAAAATGAAAAGAAAGTTTCAGGAGCTTTACCAGTGAAAAATCATGAACCCCTCTGAGTGGTGTCAGACAAAGAGGAGGGGGAACCAATCAACATAATTGTCGAAGTGTTCAAGATGCAACATATTGGCAGCTTTGTTTACAAGAGTCTCACAGTGCCTCTCAACACACTTGTACATAATATATATTTCCACCTACAGTCCTGCTATTTGACTGGATATAATCACCACGGGCCTCACTTTTACCTCACAAAGAGGTGCTCAGTTAGAAAATAGCCTTATGTTGCTACATGAGAAAAAAGAAACAGAAGCAAAAGACAACAGCAACAAACCCCAAAGTGTGCAGTTTAAAACACTTCTTTTTTCAGAAGCAGAAACTTAATCTCAATTTCAAGGCTAGCAAAAGTAATTAGCTTAAGAAAATACATGCTTTTATTATTAAATATAGCCACAGGATCTGTCAGCAGCATCACCTGAGTGATTTATATGCAGACATGAGTAGGGAAATAAAAGTCAAGCAAATATCAATAGAGTCATTAACCAGGTATGGATTTCATTCATATGAACAGACATGAGGCAAAGCATTCCACCAGGAAAGACCAGACACAAGAGTTGAATCAATTGTTCTGTCTAGTGATAATCTTTGTAGATTTTATCACCCCTCTACCACCTAAATTTGAACCTCAGTTCCACCTTCAAAGCTGAATAAAACAGAACCCCCAGAGCCCTCCTATTGGTGCCTTAAGAGTCTACCTGGAACAGAGGCTAGACAGAGTTAAAGGAATAAAACAGGTATTTATTAAAAGGCCTTCAAAGGATACACCTTGGGCAGTACAAGAACGTGGCTACACCCAAGATGGACAACCAGTCATGAGTTTTCACAGCCTTACAGGTTTTGAGCCATTTACATATTGGGGTTAATTGTCCACTTACAGCTTTAGGTATGAAGTCCCATCCTCCCAGACTGCTATCCTCAATTCCCTGTTGTTTACACTTTTTGGGCCTGAAGCTGTAATGGTGTCCTTGGTTCTCAGGCTGGAAAGGATTGTTTTGCCTGACTAAACTGTGAGGAGAACTTGCTAACACTTTATATGAAGTTCAGAGTTATGTACTAATGCAGTTCAGAATCTGGAAAATGGGGAAGCTGAAACTTAAAGCATGACTACGACCTCCCCTTCTCCCAGAGGCCAGGTGGAGCTGGGGAACACAGAACCCACCTGAGGAGCTCTCCCCCCACACTGCTCTACAATGGACATTTACTTCTCACCATGGCCCCAGGAGGGGTGGCACAGTCACAGAAGCAAGAAAAGAAGCAGCACCAGGAAGGCAGCCTAGGAATTACCAGTAGATAGGTAACTTTATAAGGCAGACAGCAAAGACTGAAATTAGCATAAAGGTGCTCTACAATACCCTGTAATTCACTCAACAGTCAGGCTGGAGCTAGGCTAGTCTCCAGGATATATAAGTCACACCATATAGCTTTTCTAAATCACCATTAAAAATATAAACAACTGAACAAGGGCAATAAAGTCCCCCATTTTTCTTAACATTTAAAACAACCCTTTCATATTTTTCTCACTAAACCTAGAAATTATAAAAGGACTAATTTATGAAGCAGCAGTATTGAACTCAAAACCAGGTACAAAAAAACCACAACACATAAAACAGTACATAAAAAAACCACCAGGTACATAAAACCATAGTACAAAAATACCTTCAGAAGACACCAGATACCACTTCCACCACAGAAATCCAGAAGACTGACCAGCATGGCTATGTTGTTGCTGGTTCTTTTATAGTTTGGGTGTGCTTTGTGAGATGTTTCAGCTGAGGGGCCATGGGAAGGTTTGGCTCCTTGGCAGCAGCTGTAGATAGTGAACTTCAGAGTAAATGAGGAGGCACAGCTGATTTGCATTGCCCAGTCAGGGGAACCAACAAAGAAAGGCGTGAACAGGGTAAATGGCCACACGTGCATTTGGGAAGGGGGAATGGCATTTCACAGAGTGATAGTTCCATGACCAGAGAGCCTGTGGGTCACAGTTTCCCCTCTCTCCATTAAGAAATGTGTTGCTTTGTTGACTTTAACTATTTATCTGCATAAAGCTAGAAAGATGTTATTGCAACATCAGGATGACTGCCTCTGGACTACAAGAGCTGGATAACTATCAGCTTTATCTCCACATTTTTCTGTTAGGGACATTTGTTACAGCCAGCTTCCCCACTTGTGTTTCACCTTCTGTTCCAGATTAGCACCGAGGGCAATGGATTCCAAATGTAAATTTCCATTTGTTGCTCTCAGACCACTCACAGTGCACAAGAGCCCTGATTCGGTGGTGTCAGCAATGAATTTTTGATGTAGATGTTCAGAGCTGCTTTTCCACCTGGCTCTCGGAAGGTGGGAACTGGTGAGGTATCCGAGGGCCCTGATGGCCATGAGTGCACAGCTGAGGTGTCTTCAGCCTTTGCAGCTGCAGGAACTCAAACTCTTCATTAGCACAGCAGCCTGATTTGGATTATACAAAATCCAAGTGAAATGCCCTGCCCCATGTGACATTACAACTTTGTTTAGAATTCCTTAGTGTTAAACACAACATATCCTTGAGGCTGTCTGTTGCTTAGAGAAAATCCATTTTAGTTGAGACAAGGAGGATGCTCCTTACAGGAATGTTATACAATTAATAATGTCAGTAGTGGAGGCTAATGTGCAACCATTGAAATGAGATGCAGAATTTCATAGCTGCAGCTATTGTCTAACCATCAAATTTAACTTTCTTCTTTTCTTCCAATATCTATCTCTATAATTATACATCTAACCTCTCCACTGTGGATTATTTATAAGGTGAGATTTTTCCCTGATTTTCTGTGGGACACACTGGCAGCCAATTGCCAATTTAAGAACAGTGTCTCAGCCTACAGGAAACATGGAAAATTTTGCCCCAATAATAATGTTATTATTATTATTTTTTAGAGTAATTCAACCCTACCAGCCCTAATGTCTTTCTTCATTTATATTGCAATTACATTTAGACCTTTTACTTCTCAGGAAGTCTGAAAAAGAGAACATATACTCCAGTTTGTGGACAGTGATTAATAGCACTCATTCAGCCTCCTAATACACCCCGAGGTGTCAAAAATATTTGCACATGTGTTTCATTAATAGATAAATTAGGGTCTACTTGCAAAGAGAGTGAGACTAGCAGAGGCAGGATAAGAACACTAAACCATTCCTTGCTGTGATGGAAAACCTGTATACTCTGGCTTTTTTGTATTGACTGAATTGCATCTTCTTACAAAACATTATTGAATGTCCATATTAAGAGAAATCTTGTGCTCTTCCTTTTTTTCAATCCTGCCTTGTCCAGTGTTGGGCTTTTTTTTTTTTGCTACATGTGCTTCTCTCTTATTTTTAAAAGGAAAACGGAGTGATTTTCTTACTGACTCTACCTGTCAGCTGAAATGCTGAATGAGAAACCATTTTTCCTCAGCAGTTTGCTCATTTAAATGTCTGCCCATAGGTTTATTTCATAAACTACATGGTAAATGAGCTGAAAACATTCACATCTTTTTTACTCCTTCCAATTTCTGCTGAGTAAGGCAACCCAAAATCTAGACCTGAGGATGTTTATTCAGCACCAAAGTTCTCTATCAAAAGCTTTTTCTTCTTCTCAAGTAGTCCAAGTGCTGAATTAAGGCTCAGTCTCAAATTAACAGACCTGGTGTGCACACAAGGTTGTACTCTGCTTGCAGAAATGAACAATGCCTTGCTTCCAAAGCACTAATTATAACAGCACCTGGCAGCATCACTGGAGATAGGGACCTGTCAGCATTTTCTCCAGACCCTCTTATGTAGACATTTACAGCTCAGTCATTTATATTTCCTTCAATTTAAAACTTTATACAGAATTTTTAGTGGCACATTTGTCAGGTATGTGACCAAATTCATTTATTCAGTCCATGAAATAGTGGTTTTTGTAAAACTGCAGAGGTGGACTGCAATTGGTTATTTTCCCAAGTATCTTTAAAGAATAAGACTTGATAATGAATTTTTCAGAAAAATAACTGATTTTATGTGTGTACACTTACCAAATATATTCTTTGAAGCTTTGAGGGGTTTGAAGAGCTAAGAGTAATGTCTTGCCCAAAATGACTGGATCACATTTAAAAATATATTTTTATAAATATGTATCAATATAAAACAAAATAATAAAAAAAGCACAAGCATACCAACTCCACAACCTGATTATACACTTTTTACCCCATATATGATAGGAGAAATTACACTGTGGATCTCATGTTTGGCTGTAAAATGGGGCCATTTCTGTGAAGCCCAAAAAACTTTTTATGACCATAGGACTGAATTAGGGCAGAAATATATATCCTCCCTCCTGTATCCATCTGTATTTTTTTAAAAGAAGAAATGAAATTAATTCAATTATCTTTTTTACACTGATACACTATAATCACTTCAGCCTTCAAGATTGAAGAGAATTCATGTTATCCAACTTGGCTTAATCCATCTGACCTCTCCTGAATAAGAAAAGGTTTTTAACACTATAGAAATATTTTCCAAAATCTAGATAAGTAAATGGTACCAACTGGCTGCTACCTCATGGTACACCTCATTAGTTTTGTTTATGTAATTTCTGGTTCTTGTATAAATATAGAGTTAAGATTTTATGTAATTCCAGTTCCATGTACAGATTCAGTTGCTTGCCACACTAGAAAATGAAACAAAGCATAGAATTGTTAAAAAAAAAAAACCACAAAAAAACCCCAACACTGTCAAGATTAAAACTTATGCATTTCCATAGAAGGTTAACATGTTAACCATATGTCTAAGCCACTGTCCTAGTGCTTCTCTGGCAGTTGTTGTCATTCTAACTCTTGAATCCAGCAATATATATAATGTGTCAATTCTAGAGCGAAAAATCAAAATGTCCCACTGAAAAATAACTTCCCAGTTTCAAGCTATGAAAAACAAAAGCCAGGACTTAAAAAAAAAAATAAACAACCAACCAAACAAAAAAACTCAAAGAAAAGGAACTAAACAAAAAAACAAGTCACAACAACAACAACAAAACAACCCCAAACCTGGAGTTTTTTTACAGAGAAGTATTTGTGTTAGTTTTCCTGCTTCCCTGGACATGCATATCTTTGGCAGAATTAGCTTCTTGTATAATATTTATGGCATTGTCTTGTAAAGGAGAGAGACAGAGGAAAAAATCTTACCTCACAGTGTGTTTTGAGTTTTCTTTTGAAAAGAGGACCAATGTGCAAAATAACATAAACATGAAAATAATCCTATTAAATTATATTCCTATTTAATTATCCTATTAACCTCTAGAAGTTTTCAGTAGACCCTCTCCAGTGACATGGAATTGCCTCAGTTTCTGGTGTTTGAGGAATGAGACACATGGAGGTGAGGCTCAGTTGTCTGAAAGGACTTGCTAGAGGAAAAAGAGGAAAATCAGTGACATCAGATATCCCCTAAAGGCTGATCACTGCCCTTGTCCCACAGTGACAACAAGACACTCCCTGAGCTTCATGTGGAGCAGAGAGCTGTGGTGGACTGCCAAGAGAATTGAATGCATCTATATTCCAATTTAGAAGTATATGTTAACCTAACTGCAGAAATAGGAAATAATATTAAAAATTATTCCAATGCAGAAGAGGTTAGCTAGGAAAACAAAAACCAACAACAGCCTTAATAATTTCCAGAAAGCAGTTAAATGAATTAACCACTTCAGGATGTAATGAATAAATGAGAAAGTTAAATTGGGACTGCTCTGGGAGTGCCGATGTGACCTGATTATACAGGAACAGAAATCTCTGAAAGGATGGGAAGGACCACACAGGGAAGGAGCACACATTGAACATCTCTGACTGTTTCCAAGATTATATTAATCAGGCTCCTCCTAATCCTTCTGGTAGCTTGATAACTGTCTCAGTATTCCCATTATAAGTTTTTTAATTATTAATTTGTTAGGACAGGGGTTACAGCACTGGGTGATAAATCAAAACCTTCAGCTCAGCTGTGACAGAAGAATCCTTGGAGTCCTCTGTTGAAGCTCTGTGTGTGATGAGGTTTTTTGTCTTTTGCCCTGAGGCAGAGTCAGTGGTTTTTCACTGGCAATAGTTTTCTGCTAACCTTGTGGGTAAAATTTATTGGATTTGGACCACTGGTTGTTAAGCCTCTGGTCAGGAATCCATCTGCTGCATTGTTAGAGTTTCACACTCTTCTTTCTTATCCCCTCTCAGGCCTCACTCTGTCCCACTGACATCTTTTATTTCCCAACTAAATTGGGCCCCCAGCATGTTTGAATCTGTTGCTGAGTAACAAAATGTATTAATTTGAAATGATATTTCAAACAATATTCCTCTCTGAAACTAACAAACAGCTATTATATGCACACCAAGGGCATAAAAAAAAAAACCAACTGTAGAAGGTGCTGGTTTTAGGGTGTACAGTATGAAAAAATGCACAAGGTGTAGAACAGAATGGAGAGATCTACCCAAAGGGTGGTGAGGGGTGGCAGATGTTTCTGAGCAGGAGCCCTGGCTGAGCCCTGTGAGGAGGCTCACAGGCAGTGCATGCCAAGCTCACCAGCCTGTGGGACTCCAAGGAGGTGTGTCCCAAGGTTATCCTGGAATTCAAGCAGTGACACAGCTCAGCCCTTCCCTTCCAAAGATCTGAGTGCTGAATCCCTCCTTTTGGAATCCAAGAGTCCATAAAGAGCATAGCAACCCAAGGGGGGAGTACACAAGCACAGAGTTCTAACCCAGGCTCTGTCATTCATATATACAACATTTAGATTTTTGGTGATAAGTACCATTTTTTACTAACAACTATGTACTATATACTAAACACTATTTGTTGCTATTTGCTAAATACTGCTGCCATTTGTATTTTTTTTTTCAGAAGAATTAACTAAGAGGTAGTTCCTGCCCTTGTAGCCTGAGTGTCTTGCCTGGAGGTAATCTGCTTTCACCACCAGTGCAGGACCTCCAGGCTCCCTGCTCACACCTCAGTGACAGCACAAACACAGGGGAGGAAATCTGTGGTGTGTCTCCACTGATTTGGGTTGCCCAGAAGCAGCCAGGCCCTTCAAGCATTAGCACATGGTAATTATCAGCTACACCTAGCTCACATGACATGTTATATTCCCAAACCATTTCCTTAACCATGATATTTGCTTTTTAATGAACCATTAGAAAAGTAAATTAAAACCTCCAGGTGTGAATGCTAAATGAAAATGTTCAATAGAAAAAGATATGTAACAAGAAATTATTGTTTTTAATAGTGTTGGGAGAATTAGGTGGTGGAAATGCTTTAAAGTCTCAGCCAAAGTGACATTTCCTTTGGCAAGTTGAGCCAAAAGGATGTGTACTTCAGAATCCATCTGAATGGTGGACAGGGCAGGCAATAAAGCAGCAGCAGCAGATGAGCAGGGCCAGAGCTGGCCAAGGAAAGGCAAGGAGGAAGGACACAGCCCTGCATCCCCAGGGGACAGCCAGACCTGCACGGGCAGGAGAGCTGAGGCAGCTCCTGCTCCCTCCCCTCCCACCAGTGCCCACCACAAGAGACCCACGAGTGGTGGGGCCACAGGAGAGACCAGAGTTTAAGTGGAGATTTCTGTGAGAAATGTGAAGCAGTGTCTCCATACAGATGCTGTGTAAAAGGCGTTCAGAGGCATATTTATAAATACATAATATATATTTGTTTATTTTTATGAACATTCCTGGCTGGAAGCTTACTGCCTCGGCTGCTACATAAGCCAGATGAGAAGTACAATGAATTCATGATCCAGTGTACACCTGTGACATGTCAACACACAGCAGGACATAAACACATCTCCATGTGTCTGTGTATGACATGTAAAGCAAAGCAGATGCATTCCAGGCACCCAGCAGATCTTGCTGTTCCTTTCAGGAGTGGGTTGAGCATAAAAACTCAACACATATAGAAAAACAGATCTATTTCTTTGTGTGGGAGGTAAAAACAAACAAGAAGAAAAATATTTTAGAACATTTCCAAGTAAATTCTAGGCAGTTTCTCTAAAGTCAGTTTATTCAAGTTTTGCCTCAGTAGATATTTGTTACTCTGTGTGCTCCTGAGAGTCCACTGCAGATCTCCTGAGAAGCAACCCAGGCTGGAATGAATTCTGCTTTTAACTTGGACATCCCCAATTTGGGCTCCAAGAGGATGGTTATTGCATATCAAAGGGTATAAATAAGACTGTGTGACTAATGAAGCCAGCCTTGTTGACCAGATGGCAAGGAATGATTGGAAGATTTGAGAAAATTCCACAGGCAATAATTTGTTCACATAAGTGATCTGACAAACACTTATGAATAAAGAATGAAGTAATAAAAGTCACATTCTTCTTATGGATATTTTGTAGGGCTGGAAAAAAAGGCTAAATTATTTCAATAAATGATTTTTTTTTTAGGAACAGTTTGATCAGATGCAGATTTAATAAATAAGGTGATATATGACCCCATTGGGTGGCCATTAAAAAAGCTAGTGGGGAGCAAATAACACAGGCTCACTAGTGAGGTAGGGATCATATGACAAAAATTGTTAGGGAAAAAATGGTGCTTATAGTTGGGAAAAAATAATTTGCTACATTTAAGTTGAAATGATGGTCTAGTACCAAGCTACATATTGAATAAAATGACTTTAAGTATATTCATTTGCCTTTTCTGCTCATTACCTGCTGTAATACTTACATTTCAAAAGAAAAGTAGAAGATGCATCCCACAAAAACTAATTTTTATCAAACTAAAATCATTCCAAAGACTGGAAAACTGCAATGCTGTGACTGGAATGAGCGTTAGGGACTTTAGACTGGCTTATTCCCTATACCAACCTGTTGTGTCTTTGAGATTTTTTAACATAAATACATGATGAAATCTAAACAGAAGCAGTTGGTTAAAAGGAA
Source organism: Chloebia gouldiae (assembly GCA_003676055.1). NCBI lineage: Eukaryota > Metazoa > Chordata > Aves > Passeriformes > Passeridae > Chloebia > Chloebia gouldiae. Next base: position 7,322,484 of record QUSF01000024.1, read on the forward strand.
TTGGAGGTTTCTGACACAACTCAGCCAATCTTAATAAAACAGAAGTTTACAATTAGACTGACCTAGAATAATTTTGAAGATGGCTTTCAGGAGAAACCTGCAGCTTTAACACCTGCAGTTAGCCCAAAGACATGTGTTTGTTCCCCAAACATTTCTTATCATTCTTTGAGCAACACAAAATAAATTGTGCAGCTAAACAAGACGATTGCAGTGATAGAAATGTCCTGACTTTGCTGAGGGATGCAGAAATCCCCTGAAGAACTCTTTGTTGACAAGCTTGCTCCACCTCAGGGGCACAATTCCACACTAAAAAGTTTTGTCTGGCAAAAAGGTTCTTTACCTGCATCTGTGATGGTGTAGAAGAAGAGACTTAGAATTAAATTGGGGGTTCTGACTTAGAAAATTCTCTTATTATCAAGGACTGCTTTTATGCTTCCTAAGGAAATTAATCTCTTCAGAGTTTTATGAGGAAAACCAAAATAGAGAGGAGCAAGTGTCTGTGAATTAGGCACTGGATCTGCTGTTTCCCACATCCAGGAAAAGGCCCATTCCCTCTGTCAGTAACTGAGCACTGGGGGACATCAGTGGCTGCTGTGCAGCTGCTGATGGATAGCTTGGCCTGTAAAGCACTACAGCAGCTTCTGCACTGCTTCATCTTTGCTGTGCCAAGTGTTTTACTTATGAGGTTCTTACACTGCTTTCTAGCTCCTCTTTCATTTGAAACACCATTTAAACCAATGGCCATTGCAACAAATCAGATTAAAAAAACCCACCTGAAACACCACCCCAACAAGCACTGCTGAAAATGCCATTCCCTGCTACTGGGTAAGACTGCTATGAAATCCAGTCCTCAGATTCAGTATAAACATGTTTTGGGAAAAACTCACAACAGTCCTGCAGCCAGGTGGAAAAGTGTTTTGGTTTCAGCTGTTGCTTTTTTTTTCTATTGGCTACTACAGTGGTGTATTTTGGATTTAGAATGAGAATGAGGTTTTAGGTGCTGAGCTTACACTAAAGCAAAGGCTTTTCAGCCCTGGCAGCAGCAGGGCTGGAGGGCACAAGAAGCTGGGAGAGGACACAGCCAGAGCCAGGGCAGCTGGTCCCAGCTGGATAAAGGGATGACCTGGGCCACATGGTGCCACACTCAGCATATAAATCCAGGGAATTTGCAGGGGTTGCAGTGCAGAGCTCAGGACTGGCTGCACATTGGTCAGCAGGTCATGAGCAACTGATTGCACATCCCTCATTTTGTATGTTTTTTTTTCATTAGAATTACTTTTTGTTCTAATGAGCTGCCTTTATCTCAGCCCCTGGGTGTTCCCTTTTTTTCTGATTCTCTCCCCATCCCATGTATTTGTGAGTGAACAGCTCCTTAAATCATAACAAAAATAAAAGCCTGTTGCCCTTCTTCACATGACTGTCAGGCTGTTAAAGGAGGAGGAGAACTGAAAGCAGAAATATGGGATTGCTCTGATCTCTTTAGGAGGCATCAGAAATGTTCTCTTTGTCTGCTAAGAGAGCAGGGGTAGGCCTGAGACAAAACCAAGCAGCATCTTCACAGTGATGCTTCCAAGGGTCACAGATTCCACGCTTCATAAAGGCAGTCTGAGAATTTAATTAACACAGTACAGCTGCTTCCATCAAACATGTTTGATGTCTTTCACCTCTAAGAGTTTTCTTCTTCTAGAGGTTTGCTGAATCTTAAACAAAGGGTTATTCTCGTCTTCGAGCCTCTATTCTCCACTGAGTCATGTTTATTAAATTCATGAGATGATCTTGAAAGTGAGGCTAAGCCTTTTCAGCTCTGTAAATTAAACATGTTTTTTCCCTGCTAGAATAGAAGACCAGCGACTGTTCTAAACATAATGTTTGCAGCAAGGGAGAAAAAAGATCAATTGCATCTATGATCTAATCTAAATGTTGTGATTAATATCCTTCTCTTTTCGTAGTCAGTCATGTTATACATTTTTTAAAGCTATCAACTGCATAGGCTTTTTTTTTTCTAGGAGAATTAATCACAGCCCTGAATGCGTGGACCTTGTGAGAAAAGAATCAGTCCTAACAACCTGTGAGCATTGGAGTTGTTAGACTTTGTGGAAGAAGGCCAATCTGGCAAATAAATTCTGCTAAAAAACCCCCAAACATTTGAAAAGTTTGTAATTTCTGCATAAGAAAATTAATCAGAAGAGGACTAAGTGGAAAACTAAATGTAAAAGTAAATGATAAGCAGAATGTTAAGAAATAAAGGAATGTAAAAATTGGTACTAGAAGGACTGAGGAGGTGAATTGCTCTTCCTCTGTGGTTACAGTTTAGGCCTATTTTTATATCTATTCTCTCTGTAACTCTACAGAATTTAACTCTTGCACTTCCCTGTTTGATGTTGGAATGGAGCAGAGGGAAGTTCACAAGTCCTAAGGATGGTAGGGGTGGGTAGGGTAGGTACCACATGCAGAAAGCTCTCAGAATACAAATACAGATAAATAACAGCTGATTTGGAGGGACTGATTGGTCACTGGGACACAGCTCTGTGGAAAGGACCGACCACACAAACACAAACCAAATCTTACTATGGAAAAAGATTTTTAAGAAGATTAATTCAGGGTTTTTTATTTAATACAACTCTTCCTCGTCCTCCTCTGTATGTTTGTTCCTTCTCACCACCACCCTCAGCCCTCCCTCTGATTTGATGCAATTAATGAATAGATGCTCTGATAATCAAACCAAGCTGCCAGTAATTTAACAATGTACTAATGAAACATTCCAAGAACATCAGGCCCTGGTGAAAAGCTGAATTTTGTTATTCATTGTCTCAACACCAACTTACACCTTCATTTGGACCTGTTTCTGGCTCTGCTGCATGCAGGAGTCCTAATAAACTTGTACAGATACAGAGTTTGCTGTCTGAGGCCTTGGAGATGCACAGATATAAATTTAATCAGTTGTTTATCCCCAGATAGAATGATCTGGCTCTTAGCAAGTAGCAGCAAGAAAAAAAACAAAAAGTTAAAATAAAATGAAGAGTTGTTTAATAAAACGGCTGGTTAATTTTGAGTGGCTGGATTTTATTCTGTTGGGGAGAGAAATTCCCATGCAAGTGTACTGCAAGAAAAAGTGGTCCACTAAAAATTTCCTAAGAAAGTATTACTTTCACAAATTTCTGCATCTCCAAAGCAAAGCATGGACAATTTAAATGGTGCCTATATTTTACTTTTGGCTCAGCCTCTGGTTAATTTGCTAAGGTGATCATATAATGTTGTTGAAGTGCAGTATGATAAGAATTAAATATCAAATTCTAGGGAATACTTTAGGGTATGAAAAGCCCCAGCAAATAGCTAATTTTGGATTGCTTCTTCCTGCATACAACACACTACTGAGGCTCTCCATGCTTTAAACTCTCATCAAGCTGGCAAAGCTCTGTTCATTTTCTTAATTCAACCTCAAACTCAGAAATGTTTGCCTTCCTTTTATTCTGCTTATCAAAACTGAAATGCTCTTCAAATCACCAGTGAATTTAGAGATTTTTTCCCCCATGTTATCAGTAAATGTTTTGTCTCCTGGTTTAACAAAGGCTTTCAGTCTGCACAGCAAGTTTTAGGTTTTTTGCCCCATTGCACTCGGGAAAAACACCACCTTTATCTCATCAGCAGTGCTAATAGAGGTTGTCCAGGCTTTTCACAGAGCATACTATTGAACAGTCAGACAGGTCCATTTTCTCTCTACAACAGGCATTTTTAATCCCCTCACTCTTTTCCCCTCTGCTTTCAGTAGGATTTTCATCAGGTATGTCACTGCATATGGGATTTTTGCCCATTGACTGCCAAACACTCCATCTTTACTTCCTCTGGCATAGAGTCGGGACACAAAAACTATGCAGGCAATTTAGATCTGAATTTTGTGTATATAACAAATATAATGAAAGGTTAAGTTGTATTCTTATCACTGTGATCATTATTTTCTGAGTCCTAAAACACAGAGTGTGGCCAACTACTTGCATGGAAGTGATTTGAAGAGATTCTTCATATACCCTGTAGGGTTTAAGCTCCAATTTTAAGCTCCAATTTCTAGAGAAAAGAAATGGGTAGGAATTCATCATGGATGAAAGGAGATTTGGCAATTTATTGGCTCTGTACCTAATTATGAACACAGATTTTAAAAGTATGAAGTTTAAGAAATGAATGAATAAGAAATATGCAGCTTTGTTGGTCTGAACTTACTCTTTCTGTTCTCCTTATGTTTCCTCTGCTCTTGTTTTTGAATCCTCATTGCTAGATGAAGTAACAGATCTATTTAAGACACTATGACAAAAATATTTACCATTGTTTAAATCTTTAAAAATGTTTATTCTGTTATTTGGTCACAACACAGAGTATGTGGGAACAAGTTAGTGGCATCAGTTCAGAAAGTAGGAAAAGTTTCTTCCTCTAGGGATCCTAATTCTCATAAATGGGCACGTGTGCTGAAAGACTCTTTATTCTATTCTTTTGAAAGTCACAGTGTGTGACCTGGAACTGCTGCATTTAACCATGGCTGAACAGAAAGAATGACAAAAGGTGCTTTATTATTCAGTTCAAACCAATCTACGTATTTCTAATGCAAATGGAGACATTCAGGAAAGCACATTCTTAAAAAGCTTTTTAGAAAGCTTTGGCATCTGTAGAGATGGATCTTTTTATTGTGGGTACTTTGGGTTTCTGTTTAGTATTTTTTCCTTTTTTTTTTTCCTGTAATTTCTAGTAGACTGGTAAGGGAGTTTATATTACTTACTAAAAGCTGAGCACTGGTGAATCATGGGTGTAATCACATAAAGTATCCATTTTTTCTGTGCTGATTCTTTGTCTTACTATGTCACAAGAGTGCTCTTTGATTTGTAATGCCGATTCTTTTCTTTGAAAAATAAATTATCCTTCAATTGTAAGCCTTACATTTCTCAAATTTACAAGCTCGACAAGCAGTGCTCTCACTTGTCCACTAAGCTTCCATGCTATACAAACTCATTTCCAAATAAGCTTATGCTGCCAGGAAAAAGGAGAATAAAAATTCCCAAGTTCATGAGCAATAATATACCAAGACCTACTCTCTTAGAAGTAGGTTCCTTTCCCTTTGTTCAATTCTCATTAAGAAACCCTGGAATAGTAACTTTTCTTGGTTTTGCTCCCCATGCTTATCAAGACAAATGTTTTTGATTACTGCAAGATCAGACTTTGCTACAACTGCTCAACAACTGCATTATCACTCATTTTACTATCAGTCTTTACACCTCATCAGTTAAAATACATTTTATCTCCACAGTGTAATTTCCTAGAGTTTCTTTGCAGACTTTTTCGAGAATTAAATTAATGAGTTCTGCTTGCTAAAAGAAAACACTACATCTACAGTATTTATTTGATGAATCCAACTAAATCCAACTCAGCAATATGACTTGACTAAATGGCTTCTGACAAGATGTTAGTTACAATGAAAGGGGCACTCTGCATGCTGTGGCATCTTCTATCCAGTGCCTGTAAGGTGATGGCATCAGTTTGTATTTACAATACCCTGTGTTAATTTTAGTAATTCCAACATGACCAAGAACATTAAAAAGTCATTTTCCGTGTATTTCTGTGTATTTTCATTTTCACTAGGCCTTTAAAACAAAAAAACTTCATCACTCAATCTCAGAAATGGCCATTCATATATCAAGTGATAAAATCTCAATAGACACAGTATATGTTTTTCTCAGCCTGATGGTTCTTGTCATTAATTCTAACATAAAACTTGAGAACAAGAGGTCATTTAAATAGCTTGAGCATACTGGTCTCCAATCACCTGCCAAGTGGGTTATTCTGGCATGTAAGTGTACAGCCTGTTCACAGGTTGTATTATTTATCATTACACCAGGGAGAATTATTACAATTTATGTGCCTGGGCAAAGTTTCTTGGTCTACCTGGCAGTGTATGACTAAGTAATGAATCTCTCAGCATTGTGTATTTTCCTGTCTTTTCAAATTTCTGTTTTTTTTTTTTCAGCAATGAAGTCAGCCTTCTGTATAAATCTTTTTGTAATACTTGGTGCATAGTATATCACTTCTGAGGGGCAGAGGAACCACTTTCCAAACACGACACTCTGAAGGAAGCCCCTCTCCCAAAACTGTTCTGTTCCTTTTCCATGATGTGATGTTCAGTTCTTGCTGTGGGCAGGCTCAGGCCAGACTGCTTTGGATGCATTTATGCAAATGATCAAATTTGTGAAGTCATTTGATGAAAAAGCTTTTGAGAATAATCCAGTGTAATGAAAACACTACTCTTTATATAAAGCTATGTGATCAAGAAATTCTTTTCCTTCAGACTTTGCAGGTGATTCCAAGACACTCCTGTCGACACACTTTGGCACAGTTTTATTTTAGGATTTACTCATGAGCATTTGCCTTTGTAAAAATCAGAGCAGAGATGGCCTGTCTGCTATCAAACAACTGAAGAGAATCACCTTGGGGTTATATTTGACACGTGCTCCAGAAAATTTCTAGATAAATGACAAGAGAGTTGTGCAGACTAAGTGCAGAATGGGGAAACTTCATCTCATGGAAGGCGCACTGGCACAACCTCTGGTGAGAAAACACCTCTGAGTGCCCTGTAGCTTTCAGATGCATGTTCTGGGACGTGAGAAAGAGAGAATGAATCAAAATCCAAATCTTAGACATCTCTTTCCTTGCTTTAGCCTGCTGAGCAAGTAGCTTCTTTTGCCACAGTTGACTTTTTTCTTATGGGCTCCCAGCCTTTTGCCTTCCTGGTGCCATCCCTGCCCTTGCAAGATTCCCTGGGGAAGCAGCAAGTCTCCAAAGTAAAATAAATTGTCCACAAACTCCAAGACTTTCCCATTAATTTTAAGTCTCTGTAACACACAGCTCACATCTCTTTTTTTTTTCACAGAGCTGCTAATGAACTGATAGGAAATGTGACCTTTCAGGTCTGTCAGGATGCAAGTAACTGGGAATTCACCACACATCATCAGACTCAGTGGTGCAGGCATTGCTATCACAAAGTCATGTGCCACAGGCCAGTATTAAAAGACAAGAGTTTCATTAGTACTCACTACAACTAGGATCAAAATGCTATTGATTTCTGTAAAAAAAAAAAAAAGAAAAAAAATCCATAGCTTCCTAAAGCCTTTTGGGTCTTTTATTTGTCTTTTTAAGAAAATGAAAATTGCAATGCTGGAACAGGGCAGCCCTTTCTGGTGTCATTACATGTGCTTTACAATACTGGTATTAAGACTTGAGAGGAAATACACACAAATGCAGGGTTTAGACTGATCTCTACATACAGCAAAATATCATCTCTCCACTGGTTGCAGTCACTTAGGTGTTACATACCTCTATTTCTCTCACTGATTTTATCCAAAACATGCAGTTATGGAATTTTCTACTATGATATTTTTTCATTCCACCTTACACTGTTTTTAAATCACTTGATTTAATAGTTGCTACACTCATATTTTTAATTTTATGCAGCAAATTAGATTAGATGGAATTTGAGGCACGTGTATTAACTTATTCTGCAACAAGACCAGACTTTTAGTCAAACAAAAATATCTCTGCCAGTGTGATACAGGCTAGTAAATCATCCCTGTGACATCTCTGCCTTTGTTTCTGTGGAGCAGACAGTGTTTCAGGGGTTTCTGTCAATCACCAGAACATCTGTTTTTCCTTGTGGATATTTCCACCCACAATTCATGGGGTGTGTGTTCAGAGATAACAGCTGATCTAATTTCATCCAGGAAAAAACATTCAGATAAGGTGAGAGGGGAGTAATTGAGTTAAAATCTGTCTGCTGTGTGACAGCGGAGATCTGATACACTCTTCATACATTTTGCTAAAATTGCCATTAATAACTAGGGATGAGTGAAAAATGGACTTCATCTTATTTTTCTCTGAATGGTTCTCCAAAACAATGACTTTCAGTGCTAACAGGAGTAGGTGCAAGTCTCTTTGTGGTATGGTGCCATCCTTCACAGAAAGTAATGGAAGTGCACTTCTGTGAGGCCCAACAGACTGCTCAAACAGGAAAAATGCTGTGGGTTTCTGGACTGTCTGGGAATCAGGAATGGATGGAATTTGTTTTGGGATGTGTTTTTCTCACTGACATCAACACAGCTATGTGAAAAGCTTACTAGGTTTCTTTTTTTTTTTTTTTTTTTTTAATTCCTCAGGATTCTGAGGATCACAACATGCAATTTCTTATTTCTGTTCCCAACTCCAGGACCCAGAGGGCAGCAGATGGGTGTGCCTGTCTTATCACAAAACAGAACTCTGGATCTATTGCTCTCCTAATTGGACTGAACAAGACATCTGCATGTTTTATTCTGTCCTGTTTTTTTTTGAGGTAGAAGGCCAGCATTGTGTACAACTACTCTAAAAAGGCCAGCCCACAATGAATGAGGTGTCCCTAAAGCAGTGGTGGAGCAGAGCAGCAAGAGATTGAAGTTCTCCATCCCACTGTCACTGGTGGTGGGATGGAGTGAGAGGTTGAAGAGGAGTATGCAGAAATAAAATTTGGCTGCACTGGGACCTCACAGTGACCCTAGTCAGAGAGGAAAGTCTCATTCAGTCCTGCAGATCAGACTGATTTAATTAATGTTCTGAATCCAATAAAGGCTGTACCTAGAATCTCTCTTTAGCATCTACCCCCTACAAAAAGAAACAAACAAAAAAACCAATGAAAAATCCCAACAAAATCCCCAAACAGTTCCTAATACCTCAGTGCATATTTTTCTGCAGCATACCCAGGTTTCAGTATAACATATTGGAACTAACCTGAACTAATAAGCAAGGGAGCTCAGAGCTATGCTGTCAGCAGGGGAAATGAATTCCAACAGATTTCCAAGTAAACTTAGCAGGCTGATTTTGATCCCACTGTTACTTGCACACAACTATTGTTTTCCTGTCGGGTGAAATCCAATATACAAGGTGTAGGAAATTCCTAAACTGCAGATTTCAGGAAGCTGTAGAAGATTCAGAGAAGTGCACTAAATACTTAAGATGCTCTTTTGGCCTTCTTGAGACACCCACTGATTCTTTTTTAGGGCCACTTTAAAGAAGAGACAGGGGGCCAGATGGGCCAGGACGGCCATTCCTATGTCAGGTGGAGCATTGATCTGCTCTTCATCACAGTGTGAGCAATCCCTTTCCTTCTGCTCTGCAGTCTCCCTTGAAATCATTTGTCAGAGGTCACACCCTGAGTCAAAGGATAGCTGAGAATAGATACAAGAACCTGAACTTCAGCTTGTACCTACCAACAGACTTCTTTTCCTGAAATAATTTTGGGTTTGAGGTTTGGAGGTAACATTCCTTCTTTGTATTTGACACACAAAATATTCCACCCATTCAGTTTCTGTTATTTTTCTGAAGAGCAGATTATTATTGTTTTCAAATGCAACTTTATGGCTTGGTTCTGTTTGTTAAGCTATCTGAGAACCTGCAAGTGATGATAGAAAAATTAATATATGCTAGGAATATTTAAATGTACCTGCAGGTCTGACGATAAGTGAACTTGCATTATCATGATTCTTTTCTAACAACAGAGGAATTTTATCACCAAAACCTTTCACTTGGCAGAATCCTAATATGGATTCTATGTATGTGGATATTAGCCCTGAGGGCCTCCAGCAAACCCAAGATAGATTTGGACCACAGTAAGTGTTGATTACCTCCACTCATCTCTACATCCATCTTGATCTGCTTTAGCACGTGGCAGCCTCTCTATATGAAACCAGCTGTTGGCATTTTTTAGATTTACTCTTATTTTTCTGAATTTTATTTTGTGACCCAAATCCATTATTCATTAATACATATGAGTGGTAGGATTTTCAGGAACACTTCACACTGGCCTGACATTGTTACTATAGCTTTCTGATAGTTAGACTCTTTGAAAAAACAATGTGCACTCAAGTATTACTTTGGGCTGCAATGCTGAAATACTTAACCCCCCCCCGACTTTAATATTTTGTATTTTTGCAAGTGAATGTAAATTCTTTATAAGTCAGATGGATCAGACTGGTTTAGTGATATCATACCAGGTTATGCTATGAATGGGCTATTAACTTCATTCCTAGCTAGCATCAGCAACAAAGGAATTTTTGATTCTGTAGCTTCCTGAGTAATTTTCAGTTATACACCTGCTCTTCCTTTCCAGGCTCACAGTGAACATTTAATTTTATTTTCCAAAGGTTCTTTACCAGTTTACCTTACTAGTTCCCACTTAACTATTCTGTCATAAAGGCACTGGCATCAGGTGAATTGCAATTGTTTCTTTAACAGCTTATCTACTCAGGAGTAATTTCAAAGTCTTTTAAGACTGTCTTCATTTCACTCCCTGTCCCTGCCACCAGCCCCTCTAGTAATCTGTCCCTGAACCATGGGGACAGATTACTCAGCTTCTTCTATGAAGTTTGAAACAAAGAGATGAATCCAGGCTTTCTCTGTCATTAATGTGTTTTCCATGACCTTTTGGGCCCCTGTTCTCACTGATGTGGACCTGGATCTTGGCTGCTTATGCTGCTCACATAGTCCTTGTTGCCTGCCTTTTGTATTTCCTTTGCAGTATTTATGCACTTTTTCTACTTTACTCCCTACTCAGGTTTTTACACAGGTTTAGCTTCTAGCTTTGTATACCTTTCCTATTCTTTTGCCGTTTTTAATTTTCTCTAAGATGCTCCCTACTCCTACAAATCACCTTGCTAAGCTCTTCACTGAGCTGAATAAATCTTTCCTTAGTCATCTTTTCTCTTGTGTGTACTTCTATCCAAACAGCAGCTCCTTGGCTGTGCTGGCCATCAGTGGAGCAGTGAAAGCCTCTGTACATCAGTCTGGAGATGGGATTTTCCAAGCCCATGGGTGAGGTTTATCACTGCTGACTGTGGTGTGACTGGGCAGACCAGCTTTGCAGGCAGGCTTTGTCCTGGGGGATTATGCTGGGCAACTCTGGAGGTTCACATCCTTTGAGAAGGTTGGTGCCTTCCAATTAGGCAAAGAAGATAAACCTCCCTCCCCTGAAGTTCAGTAAACAGGATAAATTCAGATTTAGGTTAAAAATGGATGAGAATGGTGAATCTGAATTCCCATAGTGACTGCAAACAACCCATCTCCAACATGGCTTTCTGTGGGACATGGTGGGGGGGCTCCAGCAAAAAGCAAATGCTCCTGTGGGGTTCCAGTGTTTTTACAGGGAAGGCTGGAGCCAACAATTCCCTCAGGAAGGGCAGGAAGTGTTTAGCTACATCCTGTGCATTGCTACACCACATTCACTAAAATTTCTGAGTTTATGCTCGCTTATTGGAGGTTTCCTCCTCCACTTCAACTGTCTGTGCAGGCTTGGATGAGTTATCTTCTAATATAAGCAATACAGTATTTTTTTTAATCTTTAATTACCTGACATTTCCCTTGGTATTCTCTCATGTATTTTCTTCTGTTAGGGAAATTTCTGTTTAAAATAAAAGCTGACTCCAGCCTGACAGGAGAGAAGCCAAAAATGAATTCATAAAATCTCAGGCATCCTGCTGAACAGATTCCAGTGCTTTCAGCTCCTGCAATCTGAACCACTACCAGCAGACTGCAAAGACCAGCAGGTAACACTTCACCATTTTTGACAAGCCTCAGTTATGGCAAAAAACTTGGCTCCTAGTGCATTGCAAAATTATTATTCTAAACGTAGAACTTCCCAATGTGTCATATGACAAATTTAGAGTGAGCACAACAGGTGGATGTTAGGGTGCTGTTTTATTCCTTGGTCAGACTGGGTATTGGGTTTTCTCCTTTGTCTGGCTCATGCTTCCTATGCAAATACAGTCAGTCACCAAGGGTTGCTGTAGAGCAGTTCAATGCATGGCGCAAAAACTGGGCAGACACAAGCTTTCAGTAAATGAAAATAGAGGTTCCAAGCCTCAGGAAGAGAGAATGGATCCTCAGTAGGGGAGGAAATAGGAAAGGAGAAAAACAATCCTCATCAGTGGAGAATGGGGCTAGATTCCCCCCCCGCCCCCGAGTTTCAGATACAAGGCAAGAGCCCTGAACTTTGATTAATAAGAGGGACAGAGCTTCTAGAAACCAGAAATTTTTGTACCCCTCCTCCTAATAGTTGCTTTTAATTGGTATGTATCTGGGTAAGTAAATCTCCATTATCCCATGGGCTGCCAGCACTTCAGCATGGGAGGAAATAGTTACCTGTGTTTTTTTACTGCTTATCTGCGCGACTGTGGATGCATGAAACCCTGGGACAGAGGGGACAAAGGGATGGCAGTGCCATGGTCTCACTCTTATGGGTCGTGCTGCTCAGCAGAATAAGCCTCTTTCCTGCTCAAAGTGAAGAAAAACACACGAATGAAACCTTCAAACAAAAAATGACCCTTCTATTCTCACTCCCATCTGTTTCTTCTTTACCTTTCCTTTGTTTTTCTCTAGTGCTGGTGCTGGCAGACACAGCAGGATGGAAAGAAATTAATCTTCACCCACTAAAATATGTTTTCTCAGAGTAAAATCTGTGACTTGAAAACCAACTCGACTTAAAAAACCCTAAACATGCATATGCAGGAGGTTTTCACAGTTGTCTGATATATTTGTCAAATGTTTACTAAGCCACCATTTCTTTCTCCCCATCTTTCTAACAAACAGATCTTTGTCAGAAGCTAGGCAATAATGAATGGTTCTGGGTGAAAAACAAACCTCTCTAAAAAGTGGCCCACTGAACACCAGTTATTTTTCCTAGGCAGTGCTGTGTGGTCAGCTTGGTAAACCAAGTGCCTTCTGTGGATCATACACTTTGCATTCTTTTATAAATAGCATACCTCATCAAAACATGTCTGGTTAAAATTTTTAGTATTGTTTTAGTTGATTTTTAATTTCAAGGTGTGGGAATTTGTTCCATGACTGCGTAATCATGGTGTCCCTCCTAGTCTCCCTCAGCTTGGACATCTGCTCCTGTTTAATTGCAAATATTATGGCATAATTACTTGGTTTTATATTTCTGTGCTGCTTGCTTTCACTCTCCTGACTAGATCAGGATATATGCAGAGCAGTTAAATTTTCCATTCTATTGATACAAATCACCAAAGAGTTTTTCTAGACTACTTACTTACTGTGACTGTGGACCTTTTTTTTTAACATTTGCATACTGTGTGTTATGCCTTAATAACTTTTAAACTACTTGGATAATTCCAGCAAAATTTGGCAAAGAGAGAGTATTTTCAAGCATATCAAATTGGATTAGTCTAATGAAAATAGAGTAGCCAGAACCTATTAGTACTTTTACTCAGGATGAGTGAATTAATTCAAGTTGGAGAGAGATCCTGAGAGCCTTGTGTCTTCAGAGAAAAAAAATATAACACAAATCCAAAGGAAATAAATCTATTCACTGAATTACACATTTTCTCATCATAGCCAACATTGTTGGACACTGTTATTTTTCATCAAACTCACGTTTTACACAGTAATCCATTTATGACATAAAAATGCTTCAGAAGGCAAAAAGGATAATTTTTTTTATCTTGCAGATACTACAAACTCCAGCTACTGAACAATATTTGGAATAAAGTGGTTACATTTGTAAAAAAAAAAAAGGCCAATTCAATCTCCTTTCAAGTATTGTCCTTGGGACAATATTTGCTCTTAGAAGCTGCTAAAGTCCTTAATTAGCTGCAGCCAGGTAGTTTGTGGCAACTGGATTCCAGCTGAATTTAGCATGAGTCCTGTGGGCCTGCTGAGCACTGCATTAACATCTACACACCAAAAAATGCTGCATGTCCTCCCCCAGCAGCCTGCCAATCACAGGGTAGCAAGGAAACACAAGGAATAAAAGCTCCTTAGCATGGGATGTTCTGAGCAAACACTTTTTCTTTCACATGGCTGCTTCAATATTTACCTGTCAACCTCCTTCCCTCGCACATTTACTGTAATAAATGCATTAAACCAGCAATAAACTCACCTCATCCATTTCTTTTCAATTGACTTCTTCACACAGGTTTTAGTTACCTGTGTAGGAAATCCTTGATTCAGCTGCCTACCAACTGACATTTGGTTATTAGCATGCCATTAGTAAGCATATCCTGAGGAAGAGTTAAAAGCTGCTTAGTTATACGTTCAGTATTGCCTTGGACCTTATTTTCTCTTTTTATATTTATGAAACATCTTTGTTTTAGACTGCTGGATGGTAAGCCAGCACTTCCTTGACAGTTAGCTGGGGTTTGAATGGCCAAGAGCTGCCTAATTGCTATCGCGCTGCGAGCAAATGACATCATTAAAAACATACAACTGTTCTTCTGTAGAACTGCTTGTAGTTTCAGGGCTATGGAATGCCTGGAAAGCTAGAGATTAGTAAAATATATGGCTGATATAACAAGAAGTTGAAACAGTTCCTTTTTTTTTGTTCGCTTCTCATTTGAGAGGGGCTGTGAATGAAATTCTTCTAGGTTAATGGAGTGATTTTAAATTTTGAACGCCCTGATTCACACTTGGCTTGATTTAATCATGTGTTATTTATCTAGTAATTTCACCAAGAGCATAAAAATGTGTGCACAAACACTACACTGATGTACTTGTGATTACTGTCTTTCAAACCCATATAGATGTGTCAGATTTTAAGGAGGCAGATATGTTTATTTTTAAATTTTCCTTGTGTGGTACATGCAGTGTGTGCTTTGCCAGCACACAGTAATTTTCTGCCTCAGGAGCTCATAAACAAATGCAACTGGAAAGAGTTTCATACTAAAGAAGCTGGTGCTGTGTGTTTGAGCAGGAACTTGGACTGTGGCAGGTGGGAAGAGAAAGGCTCTTTTAAAGTGTTTGAGGAAGCCCTAAGGAATTTGCTACATCAAGTGCAAGGCACTTGAAGAAATCAATTTAAAAAGCAAGCTGGGAAAAAATAAAAGAAAATTTGTAATAAATGAGAGTAGAAATTAAGATGGGAAGAAGTTCATCAGGATTTTGAGAACAAGTGACAAAGATGTTTGTCAGGAAAATCCCTGATCTCAAGTCTTGAACTTTCTGCTTGTTCACAGAAATTGAGTCCTTTATTATAAAATTTTCTGCTAATTTAAAAGGCAGCCTGATGCACCTTGACAGATACAGAGGACTTAAGCTTCATTTGGGAGGTCTCAACTTAGAAAGAAGAGCAAAACCAAGCCAGGGGAGAAAGCTGCAGATGAACATTACAATCCATCTCTGCTAACCAAAGCTCTTCTCTGAAATCTGTGTTCTTTTCTTGCTGTTGCTTTTAACTAGAATCCAATTTAACATCAAATCAAGAGTAGTTACCTATTTGCAGGGATGTTAAGGGGTAGAAAGAGAAAGAATAAAGACTTGAAGCAATGATTCCATTACTGATGTTTTACTTGCTATCACTGCTTCTACTCCATATTTTAATTTCCCGTTACACCTGTTTAGCTGACTTTGCTACCTACAAAAAGAGACATTAATTTTATGAGTGTATCCAAACAATATCCGTGAGGCGTCTGCATTATGCTGCAGGAAGCTCTAGTGGCAGATGTAAGGATACTGCTGCAGTATGAAACACACAACTTAGCTTTGTTACACACTCATTATTTCCTAATTTGTGTGTACATAAAGCAGAGGCTTTAATTCTATCTCTACTAAAACCTTGAAAGTCAGTAAAAGCTGTAAAAAACCTTTGTGGGGTAGAGCATTGCCTAGGCACAACATTTTTTTTAAGCAGATGTACTGAACACCATTAGGGCTGTGCTATGATGAGCTGCAAACATTTCAACTTTTCAAAATAAAAACATCATGGCTAATGTTATGCAAATTACAACAATGCTGAGTAACTTTCAGCACCATCAAGGGCTTCTGCTTGGAAATGGAAACATCTGTGGAACTAAATTGACAGAACGGGGTTGTTTTTATTTTTTTGGAAAAACAAATTTGTTCCACTTGCATAGAAGGTAGCAAGGTAAAACAGCAACCCCCTAAAACTAAGAAAGCAACAAATCCATGAATCCCATGACACCCCACCATACAGAGTTCAGCTTGGCCCAGACTCCTTGAACAAGACATCCTGAAAGAAGTTTACAAAGGTTCAGGGGTTTGGAAGTTTTCTGAGGCACTTACAGTCCAGGACTTTCCAAGGCATCAGCTCATGTGACTGTCTCTTCTAAGCTGGGCTCACTGAGAGGTGTGTCCTTTCTCCAGAGGGTTTCCTCTATGGAGTGCCTGCATCATCGAGGCCAGTGACAGAAGCTGTGTGAAACATAAGGTCAAGCATTTTTAAGAATTTTTAAGGGGAGTTTGGAAAGATATCAAGAGGAGATTTTTATGCCATACAAGTGCATTTTATTTTCACATCTAGCCTCTGATGATGTGAAAAAGGGAAGAGACAGATATTGAAGACAGATGTATTTTTAAACTCAGAATGATTCAAGCTGTCCTCTGTATTTTGTGACTCAGATCAATTCTTGTTTTATCTTGCTGTATATTTTCATCTCAAACTGACTTCCATCTACATTTTGTTGTGCTGTGCTATTTTTCATTGGCATATTGTTAGCAAATGGAGAAGGGATAAAAAAATCTCCAGCAAAGACTTAAACATATTTTTGATTTTAGTATCCACTCCACAAAATAATGCCCCATGATGCAGAGGCCATGATAAAAAGGGACATATTTACAGTATTTCTGGCTGGCAGCTGTTTTTAACGTTGAGAAATCCAGCTCATATGTTTTATATTCTTTATTGGCTGAAGATGTGCTTTGCGCTGATGAGGTTTGGGAATCATAATTTCATTATTTGTCTCAAAACAAGAGGCTGAATTCAGTCTATTTTGTGCCTGTTTATCTTTCAGTGCCATTAGAAACTTAATCCTGACACCACGGTTTGTTTTGTGAGCTGAGGAGATGCTCAGGAATGAGGAATGAGGGCTCCTTCAGGGCATGGCTCCACCTGGGGACACCTCCCCACCCTCCCCAGAGCAATGCCCACCTCCCAAAAATCGTTCCTTGTTCTTCTCTCGTTATAGTGACATGCAGTGAAAATCAAATGCAACAGAGGAAACACCCAAACCTTTCCACAGCATCTTTGCACTGATTCTTGACAGGGTATTGGCACAGCTGTCTGCCTGCACATGGATCCTCAGTGCTGACTTTGCTCCAAGTTCACAGAGATGGACATGCAGAAACTTGGGCTGAGCACTGAGAATGTGTGGAAGACAGTAATGAGGTCCCTTAAAAGGCAAAGACAAATATTTTTCTGTTTTTCCCCATATTATCCTGATGGTGAGTAACCTATGCTTGTCTTGTTTTGTACAATATTGCTCTCCAACACAAACACACACACACACACCTCCAGAATCTTATGTTGAAATTTCCACCAGCTAAAAGACACTAGACAATGGTTCTTCTTAGATATTTGAAAGAACATTTTGAAGATCTTTTAACTATGCAAGTCATCAAGAACTTGGTATTTTTTTCAGTGCTTTCTCATTGCTGTAAATCCTTTTGCTTTTGTACATCTGAATATATCCCTGCAGGTTTTATCCCTGAAGTCAAAACTGCTGCATATTTATCACAGGAAGATGCATATGCCTCAATTATAAAATAATGAATTATGCTATTTAGGTTTACTTTGGAAGCATCCAAAGAGCTCAGGTTCTGCTCTTTCTGCATTTCTAGAAACTGTTTTTTTTTTCCCTAAGTAAATCGTCTTAATTATTATGTATGGAAAATTATTGATTGATGTTAGCTTTGCCCCAAGAACGTAAAGTATATTCAGTGATGGAGTATTGGAGCAATGGCATTTATTGTTTTTCTCTTAACAGCACAGAAATCAGCAGTTTATAATAAACTTCTCTGTGGATCATCAGCTGAAACGGACATCAACAGGACTGTCCTCCATGAATTTGTCCAATTTGCCTTTTTGGAGATATTTTTAGATGTTTGTAATATATGATAATAAGTTCCAGAGTTTATCTGTATGCTACATGAAAAGGTTTGTTCTTTAATTTGTTCCAAGCCTATTTTCTTTTATTGCCTTTACTTTGATACCATGAAAATCATTGAATGCCTTTTTTATTCATGGTGCATCACTTATTTTTGTTTCAACACTAAGAATTCTCAAAACATGTGAAGAGCAGCAACAGATGTAATCTCTTTTTTTCCCCTAAATAAGCACAATATATATTACTTTTAAATATGTCTTCTCCTGCTAAATTCTGAATATTTGATACTGTAGTTTTAATCCAATTCATATATCTTTCAAAACCTGAGCTGTACAGCTTAGGAGAAAGTACAGCTACTAGGTAGCATTTATTTGCTGTATTAAAAAAACTCCTGAATCACTCTTCTGGAAAACAGAGAAGGAATGATATACTCATAATGCTTTACACAGTTTCATAAGGAAGTTGAACCTACCAAATCCTCTTTCTAAAAACCATGCTGCACCACTTCACCCTTTGCAAAGTGGTTTGTGAGAACCTGGCTTGCTGACACCAGCAGCATTTCTGCCACTGTCTTGGGCAGTGTCAGCATTTTTGCCAATTGTTCATTTAAGATCAAGATTATTTGTACCACGAAAACTGGAAATGGCAATCAGCTCTCCATTTTTATTATTAAAAGAACAAAAAAAAAAAGAAAAAAAAAGTAAAACAAAATCAACATCCAGACTCTTTGCTAAAAAAAGAGAAATCATCTATCCTACTTCTGGAAGGAGTTGAAGGATATGGCACAAAGTGAATAATTATTTAGATGCTTGTTATTTTATTGGAAGGTAATAATTCTCCATTTGTTAATCACACTTTGTTGTTGCTAATGCCTTTTTTCTATTGGTCATGCATTGCAGAGTGTTGATTCATTGATAATTTTTTGTCATTATTTGTTTGGATTCATCAGTGTAGACCATTGCTATATCAAACTGTTATCACTTTTTTGGTTTTAATGCATTTTGATTTATATTTGAAGGAGTACAAGACTTTACTGGTGGCTTCACTATTTCTCTTTTTACAAGATACTATAAGAAATTGTTGCAAAATTTAAGTCAGACAGATCTGGGTTTGTATCTGGTTATAAAATAGTGCAGTAACAATCACTTGATATACTAGTCCCAACCTTAAGCAAGATATCCATTGTGATGCTGATCTGTATTTAATTATTTTTCATTTCTTGCAAAACATGAATCCTCAATAAGAAAACAGAGAGCCTACTTTGAAAAGTGAATAATGCCTCGGCCTTGCAAACGCAATTAAACACGAGGGTATCCACAAGTGTCTGAAAGGGGAAGCAGAAAGGAGTGGATTTTGTGCTAAATACCAGCAGCAGGAGTCTGCAGATCTCCCTGGGGCTGCACTAGGGCACATTCTGGGCTTGCTGAATATAAGGTAAACAGCTCTGAAAGTCACAAATGTTTAAGCGGCTGGGTATCATTATTAGATATTGGACACTGTCTATTGGATCATCTACAAAAAAGAAATCCAAATGGAGTTAATTAATAGAGCAAACAATCATCAAAAATCTGACTTTGAAGGTAGTTTTGATATCTCTAGTTTCCTTTTAGTACAAAGTCATCTTGATTTTAAGTGTGGTATTTGTTTATTTTCCCTAAGAGGTAAACATACTAGATAAAAATGTCCTAATACTAAGTGCCACATTTACATCTTCCTTGAGCTATTAGTTTCATGGCAAGCAGTAAAATAACCTTCTTGAGCTTATTCCATTGGTTTGAAAGTAAGCAATTAAAATATTTTACTAAATAATCCAAAGCCAAAGCAGAAGGAAACCGTGCATGCAGTCACAAAACAGTGGTGCATGCTCACACCAAAACCCAGTGTTACTTAACACCATATTAGTGTAGCTAATCAACAATAAATTTTCATCAAGTACTATATAGGACAGCAAAAATATAGTGCCTCCTTAAAGAATAACAAACCTTTGTAAACAAAAGTGATTCTTTGAAAGAACTGTAGCTAATCAATTCTCTTGTATTTATTCATACCTATGTGTGTATATACATGTATGAGTGTACTTAGATATACACACAATCATGTATTTTCCCTGATTACACTAATCTTGGTGCACACACTTTTCTGCCCACATGGAAGTCTTTTTTTGTGTTTGTGTTTTTTTGGTTTTTTTTTTTGGTACCTTTCTGCATATATTACTAAGCACTGGGCTAAGAAAAAATTCATTTAGCAATGGAAGAGTTACTGTGAGGAAGAAACAGAATGCTGCAATGATGATTTGATGTTCTGCTTATCATACTCCTAAGGAGACACTCGATTACTGAATTTCCAGAACATCCAGAAAGTATCATGCAGTGAATAAACATTAGCTTTTTTTTTTTTTAATTCACAAATGTTACATTGTGCTTTGAGTAGAAAGCTTATAATAGAAACATGTTCTACTGATGTTGAAATTACATTTCTCAAACTGACTGACTGTATTAAGCCCTCTGCTGGAGAAGAGTTATACAAATGCAACATGATTAAAGTTGTGATAAACAAAAAAGAGAACTTGAGGGGACATATGCAATATTTATGTAGAAGCATTAAACTAGTCAAAAAACAGAAATTTTTTTTTTTCCTTATATCTCTGTGTCTTGTGTTTTTTTAAATGCATGAAACCATATTCTTGTTTCATACACAGTACTTGAGGTACTTGGCTCTTTGGCTCTAGGAAGAGCTTTTTATATTTTCTTTCTCAAACCCTGTTAAGAAGACAAATACAGTTCTCACTTGTACAAGGAATATAACTAATATTCAGGATAATCTTGAACTCTAGAGCATACAAAGTCTTGAAACTGATTTACCATAATAATCTTAAGATCTCTGTGGAAATTAACTTTCCTTCTGTCCTCCCATTTTGCAGTGGTTGGATGAAAAATCCCAACATTGTCCTGTGGAAATTCTTCAGAAGGAGAAATGGATGGAAAGTGTGACAAAAGAATTTTTACAAAGTGCAGATGGCTAAAATGAGGTTGGTCATCAACTCCATAACTCTCTAGTATAAGGTCTGAACATATGAGGAAGATGGTGAAAATTTTCACAAGTATTTCAGAATAGTTGTGAAAGCCAGCCACTGCTTTGGTGTGATTTTTTTCTGCCCATTTCTAGTTTCTTTGCCCCATGCAGAATTTTTCTGAATGAAGAGTTGGCCCCAGAGAGACTTTGGAATAGATTTCTGCTTAGAACAGGGAGATGAGCTCACTTTTGGGTTTTTTCTGACCAAATGAACATGGGGAGCTAGGAGGGAAGAGATCATTTTAGAGGAGACGTGGAAATAGTTACCTTGATTGATTGATTGATTGACTGACTGCATGACTTTGGCTCCCTAAGATAGGGAACAACTTGCAGTCTGTGCAGATGATTCAGCTCACAAAATATATTTACAGGTGAGCAAGATACCATGAGCCTGTGTTGTATATAACACTTTAAAATGCACGTAGAATCTGCAAGTCCATCTACAACATTATTTTTGTAAGATGAAAAACGTACTAAGCACAGGCAGAACAGTAGTATCAGAACTGTCTAAAAATGTATTTCAGTGACACTTTTATCTTTCAGCCCTTTGGCTCAAGTCAAGTTATAGGCATGAAAAAGACATGCAAGAACATAAACTTAACATTTGTATTTTTAACAAGCTTTGCTATTTTTTTTTCAATTTTAAGTTGACTTTTTTTCTCATAGAATTTCTTACTAATGATGATATTGTGCAAACACTTGTCTTAGGGCATTGTCTGGATTCCAGCAATCCATGATCTTCACTTGTTTTGACACTCTTTTTTTCAGCTGTCTAGTTTCTGAGTGACAGTGACCACTTAGAAATAGTGCCAATGAGGTGAAAAATAAGCCATTTACAATCTGAGAAAGTCCTGTCCTTGCAGACCAAATGTGTCCCTTACGAGACAACATTTCACTTGCACAGTGGAAGCCAGTAAAGTGTAGCTCATTGACATTGCATATGGTTTTGACCAGGCTATATACAGGCAATAACCACGGTCCCTTTTGCCCTTTGGTCTTATAAAAGAAGGCAGAAGACAATAGAAAATTGAGTAATATCAAATATATGCACACATTATAAGAATTCTGAAGATGAGGATTGTCTTTAGTATGTATTATATATGAATGAAGCATTCTTTTCCACTGTAAATTAGTCTGAATTTGTTGTGAGTGTAAGAAACAGGACAGCAGGGAGTCTAGAAGTATATTGTCCTCCTGGTCAAAAGCACATAACCTTTTGTCAAAATTAAGATATGCAAATATTTTCTATGGAAAATTTGCGACGATTTTGTTTAGATTTTCTGTTGTTGCTGTTCATTAAGTGAGAAGGAAAGAGGCTTCAGGATTTCTTCAAAACTTCCAAAATAACACACAAGATCTGCAGAGGTGCTTCAGGGTTTGATAATGGCTTTAGGTGTTTTGACCTCCCCAGACCCCAGACTGTGTGAACAAACTGCAAATTTGCTGTTGCTATTTATTTTTGGTAGGCAACGGGCAGTGCAGAGAAAGTGTAATTAAGGTGTGCTGCAGTGCAGCAGAGGGAGTGCTCTCCTCTCTGCCTAAAGGAGTTAATTCACCCTCATGTAAGGGAGATCAACTTTACAGCTTACTCTGGCTATGAGTAATAATTATCAGCCTTATAAACTCCTGGGCCCCGCCCATTAACATCCGCAGTCTTTCACAGATCTGGCACCACACTGCACTGAGGGACACACAGATGTGTGACTGGAAACATCCTCTGGGATGCTTTGTGTGGATCACATGCCCTACCATTTGCCACTCTGAAAGGTAGCTGTGAATAAATACTCAGAATGTAGGTAAATCTGAGGGATACCCATGGATATACAGGCTAGAGATTGATGAGAACCAATTAATTAATCCACTGACAATTTCAGTTCCTGACTGTAGATGCGCTAAACCAGAAAACACTGGGAGGGAAAAAATTGCAGTGAATATTACCTAGGCATTAATTAAGAAAGCCCTGTAATGCCCTCTGACTATCTTCTCTGAAAAATGTAGAGATCCCTACTGCCATGCCAGGTTGCAGAACACACTGCATTAGGACTGCCTAAACTGCCTTCAGGAGCACGCAGAGATAGGATGAAGGGGAATGGCTTCAAACTGACTGAGGGCAGGTTTACATTGGATGTGGGAGAGAAATTCTTCCGTGTGAGGGTGGTGAGCACTGGAACAGGTTGCCCAGAAAAGTTGTGGATGTCCCATCCCTGGAAGTGTTCAAGGCCAGGCTGGTTGGAGCTCTGAGCAAGCTGGTCTAGTGGAAGATGGCACTGCCCATCCAGGGGGTTTGGAATGAGATGATCTTTAAGGTCCCTTCCAACCCAAACCATTCTGTGATTCTATGATCAATGAAACAGCTGCCTCACTGCCTCTCATACTCATATAGACTTTCTGGAGCCCTCACAGCAAAAGCATTTATATAGCCATGGGAACCAATCCAGCTACAGAGAAATCTTTCTCTTTTAAAATGATTTTTCAGCCACAACTACCTCTTGATCTACTTCACAGCACCACTTTTAAAGGCACAACATGTGGGTAAATCAATGAGTGACCAAGGCCTTTTGCCACCAAAGTGAGACACAAATCAAACACCTGCCACTGCCACATCCCCTTGTGCAATCTTCTGAAATCATGCTATGGCTCAGGGTATATGAAAAGAACAAAATATGATGCAGATTACTCATTTTGGTAAGGAATCCGACCAGCCATACCTGAAACACTACAAATGAACTCTCCAAGTGTCCAAGGAAGAGGTGACACAGCTCTGAGGAAAGAACATATCTGCAGCAAAAGGGACTGGCTGTGCTTCCTTGCTTCCTGTCAACACTGTTGCCAGAATGGTGATTGGTTTCTTGTGTGAAACTCAAACGATGAGCATGAGACTCTTTTTCCATAAGAACTCTTCTAATGACCATCTTCATGACATGGGTGGATAGTATAGCAGCCAGGAACAGCAGCATTCTTTTTAAACAACTCAGACATGAGATGACTGATTTCTTCTTCCTGACACTGTTTTGGAAACATAAACACCAGAGTAATTTTTCTGACATACTGCCAAGGCAGCTCCAGGCTCAGAAAAGTTTTTAAGAAGTAAGGATGTCTTTTCCATGCTCTTCATTATATAACTTTCCTTAGATAAGTATCACAGTGAGCCATACAGCAAGAGAGCCAATTATAAGTTAAGGAGAAAAGTGAAATTCTTGTGGAGAGAGATAAAAAGAAAAGGTGATTTATTTTCTTGGAGTGAATAAAGAAAAAGGGTGTTCCAGATAAATAGGGAGGGAAAAAAATCCAACCACAAATTAAAAACTGACTTCTGACCTCAGACTCAGGGAAAGGGCCACAAAGGGACTAGAGGAAAGATCTGGACTGGATAGACTATACTGACTGGAGCTTTTTATTGTAACAAAAAAAATATAAAATCTTAGTTGTAAGGACAACTAAAAGATAAGAAAAGCTCTATTATTCTAAACATGCTGTGTGTCCTAAAGGCAGCAAGTTGCTGACTGTAAGGTAAATCATCAGTTCCTTTATTTTGTATGTTCTACAATGGGCGAGAAACTGTATTTTCATCTCTTTGACTGTAATATTGTATCTCAGTGGCAATGCTCTAATGCTGGCACATTTTAAGAGGCTGTCCTGAGCATTGATTTGAAAGTATTTGCACTGAGACCTCTTTGAGTGAGTGAAAAAAAAAAATTTAAAGCACCAAATATCAAGTTCTCCTTTTGAGCTTTTTTATTTGAAGTTGTCATGGATATTAAGGATGCTGATGGATCAGTTCCTCAAACACTTTTTCTTTTCACAGGGTGCCATTTCTGTAGAAAGCAAGACTATGCACAAGAGATACTATTTTTTTCAGGCAGCTCATTTATTTAGCATGGTCTGCAAGACATAATGCCTTCAGGGTGTTGCTCAGAAAGAAAAGTTAGTCCTTGTAGGACTTAAAACGAATAAGATTTCTTAAGGTTACACAATCAGTCAGAAATACAGACCTTCAACAAGGTTTCTAGTGAGTCAGTTGCTTGCAAATGTATTTCCAAGCATCCTGAAATCTTGTCACAGCCAGGGAATACCACAGCTGAGAACCGGCTTGTGTTTCCGATGTGCATCTTTACCCTGGAAACTCTGTAGGGATGAAGTCTGGAGAACCTGTAAAAATTCTCACTACACATCTCTTTTTGAGAAAGTTGTAAATCATAGTTGACAATTTCTGTGATCTTTACCTCAGAGTAGTGCCCCTCCAGTACTGAGGAGCTCCGAGGATATTGTTCCTTTGTATTAACATTCAGAGTGAGTAAAATTTTGACTTCTGGACTACTACTGCCAGGAGAGGGACTGATGTTATGATAATTGCTCATGTTTCTGAAAGGTGTATTTTGTCCTTGCTATTGCTATCCAAAAGCTATCATTGCTTCTACCCATGAGCCTTACCTCTGTCAAAAGTGGATAATACGCAGGGGAAGGTAAGATTTATTTTTTTAAAAGGAATGAAGGTAGGGAAGCCTGTTGTTCCAAGGACCTCCATAACTTGCTTATGTTTGTTTATAAGATTCTTTATTCACTAGAACACTGGACACCTGGGACCATGAAAAAGAAGAGAAAAAGGACAGGAAGTGGTTGCAGCACCAAATGTGCCAGAGTTCAAGGAGTGTTTGGACGATATGCTGTAAGGCACATAGTGATTTCTTTCTGTCCTGTGCACCCCTTCTAATGCAGGATATTCTGTGATTTTATGATTAATCGTGAAAAAACAACTGCAAGAAAGGGCAAAACAACAGGGTGAGAAGTACTCTTAGATAGTAGAACACTACAGTTTAAAGAGCTGACACTGCTGCAAGAAACCACTCAGAGACAAATCGATCTCACTCTCTCTCCTATAAGTTTTCAAATTCTGTCTCACCCAATAATTTTTGAAATACTCTGTAAAAAGCTTAGCCTCCGAGCAGCTTTAATACTCTTAACAGGGAAGGAGAAGCTAGGAAAAAAATGTGTTTGATCACTGCATGTTTAGCTGTGCTGAACATTTTGTTTGCAGTGTGCATTTGCATTCTACATAAAGGAAAATGACATGAAATATAGAAAGGGCAAAATATGAAAATGGCTCTGAGAGGTCTCAGAGAGGCTTTACTCTAGTAAAACTCTTGAGAGGCCACCAATGCTAAAACTTCAAAAAACAGCTGAGCATGGCCAGCGTCCAGAAAAGCAAATCAGTTTATGTGTAATGTTTCCAAAAGACTGACTGCAAATCCTACATATCCAGAATGAAAATCCCATCCTGAAACCACCACACATTTCATACATGGTAGCAGATAACTAACTGTAATCAGTCACAAACGAGGCATTCAGCATGGTCATGCTGTGAGGTGAGATTCCTTCTTCTGTTGCCAAGACAACTCAATAGATGCTAATGGTATAAGTTTATTTGGCAGCACTGCTCTATATCACAACGTGTATATTAATAGAGGGCCTTCAGGCATTCATAAAACATTTAGATTTTTTATTTTTGCCAGTTTTAAAAGCAGACATAATATACAAACAGGTATAAAATGAATACTGCTGTCCCTGGAAAATTAATAGTAGTCCAAAAAAAAAAAAGAAAATAAGGGCAATAAAAATAAGTGTATAGATCAAGTGAAGGATGGATTCTGGACCAGAGTGTCCCAGAAAGGCAAGAAAGTACTTTGTATTTATGCTTTTTATTTGTATGGCCTCTCAGTTGCTGGGACACTGACTTGCTATGCAACAAAAGGATTCTCTTAACACCACTGTTTCCCCACTTAGCAATACTCTGAAATTATTCAACCTTTGAGCAGAGGGTAGAAATTAAAGGTTGAAGGTGATTAAACACACTTGCAAAAAATTTGAGACATCACCTTGCATCACCTTGCATGTTCAGCACAGTAAATGGATGAGTTTCACAAAAGCTTTAAAAACTTCAAGTGCCAAAGTCCACTTCTGATGTTAACAAAAGTAAAAATAAGCCAGCAAACCACATAAACACCATCTGGCACCTAGACTCGTTGACTCAGAGGTTTCCCAAAGCCTCTTCCTTGACAGTGGCTTGCCAGAGGGTGGGATGGTGCTCAGGCTGTTCAAGGGGCCCACAGCTGCCCCAGCAGGGCAGCCTGAAAGCACAGCGATGCCCCATCCCTACACAGGGACAGGGAGAGGGCAGAACCAGAGACCATCGTGGCCTAACAGTGAGCTTTGGGGGTGCCTAAAAGCAAATGAAGCAGCAGCAGCAGCAGCAGCAGCAGCGGAGTGGCTCAGACTCAGCCCGTGCCGTGGCCGCAGCGCTCTCAGGCAGCGCCTGCACGCTCCGTGCGGTTCTGGTGGCTCTGGTCTCCCCACAAATGAGGAGATTCTGGGAGGGCTGTCCCAGGAGGTTTGGGAGGGCACAGCCTGGTTTCTGCCTGGGAGCAGCCTGGCTGTGCTGCCCTGAGCACAGGCTGGAGTTGAGGCATGTGAAGAGGTAGCGGGCAGCTCGAGTTTGTAGCGGCCCAAAGCGACACCTGAAAACAGACTCGGGGGAAGGAATGACATTCTAGCAAAGCAGAGGTGTGTTGTTTAGGGAAAGAATACTGCTGCATTGCAGGTTGATTTGTACTGAACATTTTTACAATTATAAAGTCTAGCTCTGCTTAGTGAACTGGCCTCTGGGCTGACTGACAGGAGCTCTCCTAGAGTGCAGGCGTTCTTTTGGTTCAGAGTCTGGGAGGACATGGATAGACCAATGAGCTGTCCCAGCCTGGGAGTTTTGGACCATAAAAAAAAACTCCAGACAATAAAAAGGCTGTTTCTCTGAGGAAACATGAGTGGATTGTCTTATGTTAAGTCTCAGACATAGGAATGCCAGCATGTCAGAAAATGTTCTACAAGTACTGACTTGTAGTGGACTATAGCACTGCCTTACAGTAGATACAGCAGAAGGTGAAATATATAGTCAGGTCTCAACACAAATTTAGATGTAACACTTTCTTTTTGTAAAGGCAATTTTCAGGAGATTAAGATCTACAAATGCATTAGAGGATACATGTTCTATCTATGCTTTTAAAACAACCTTCCCACTGCTGATCGATGGTATGGTTGGAAATAGCTGAAGGAGAACAGCTCTGTCCAAACATATTTCTTGGTGTTATAGATGAGTATGTTTTTCCAGTAGCTAGGTAACCAGAAACACTTCCCTTCAGCTTGTTGGCCTTTGGACTCTTTCATTTTAAGTAGAGGAAAAGCAAGAAAGAAGAAATTGGGTTAATATATGTCTGTGCTAAAGAGACATGTACACAACTTGTCTCCTCAAGGGTGGGCCAGCCCTTGCAGTTAATGTGCCCTGTGTAAGGGCTCCTGAAGCTACTGAAACTTGCTTTGTTCTGTTGTCAGACCACTTTGGATTTCTGCTTGGGAAAGACCTCATTGACAGTTTTGAGGCCACAAGTGGGTTCAACTGCATTTTTAGTCATTGAAGTGCACAGGAAAGTGCAACTAGATCCTCAGTTTCACCCTGAAAAATGAAATGCTTTGAAGTGTATGATTTGCTTCACGGCAGCAATGTAAGAACTGTGTCTGCTGGCCTTTAATTTGGTATTGTCTGAAGCTGTTTTATCTTGCCAGGTTTCCAGAGGACATTTACTTTCAAATCTCTAGGGAAATCCAGATTTCCAGAAAATGCTTATTTTCAAATATCTGAGGAAAAGGAGCTAATTTTCTATTCTAAACACATTGAAAGGCAACAGAACATAATTCTATGGTTTTTCCACTGACATTACCTGATGAAATGATAATTATTATTTTTAATAAGAACAGAGGAGATTTTTTCAGCTGCAATGAGAACCATAATCATTCCATTATATCTGTCCTTGGATTTCTAAATGGTATTGCAGAGAAAAAGATGCAAGTGCTCCAGAGATTTCTAAATTTTGTGCTAGGAAAGGAAGATGTTCATAGAAAGAGTATATAGTGAGATTTAAATGGAATATATTATTTTATGCAATACCTTTTAGTTATATTTTAGTAAAGACTTCAAAATGTGCTTGAAGCACATCTCTGCATATATATTTCACCCCTCTTAACTACAAAGATAATGGACCTCCTCCTATTTGTTCTATATACTAATTTGCCATCTTTAAAACAGCAATAAATATTTACATCATAAATAACATTAGATACCAACAGAAACATTGGCTTGGAAACAAATTAATGAAAATAAATTCAAATATACAATAAATACAAATATACAAATATACATTTTAAAACGAAAAGGTCAGATGTAAACCAATCCATCTTGAAAAAGAAAAGAAAGTTCTCGATTTCCCTAGAAATTGGATATCAAATTCACTTTCCAACTTTTATTGAGTATTGCTTTTCCTTTTCCCTCTGACATTTTAGGCTTTGTGTAAGAGGCACTGATGTATTTTCTGCCCAGTGTTTTTTCTGTTTGGCAGAGCTTTTAACACAGGCATACAAACCTTTTCTCCCCAGAAAATGTTTCCAGATCAATGGTTCCAAGTGATCTGTTCAGACCCCACAGGTGCCAGAACATTGATTTCCTGCTCAGGAGCAGAGAAGAGGCAAACCAGGGTAAGGTAGGAGAATAGGCTTGATGTGTTGTAAAGAAACTCTTGCAGAGGGAGTGGGGCAGGGAGTGCCTTTGGGCAGGCTCAGGGGAGCAGCAAGGGCTGCAGACAGCGAGGATGTTTGGAGCTGTGTGTCTGGGAAGGGTGAGGATGGCAGCTCTCCAAGTGGGGGAGCGGGTCACTGCCCCTACATGAGCACATGGCCGGGCACAGCTCCGTGTGTGGGGCACCACTCACAGCTCAGCCACACTGCCTGCACACATCACTGTTGCTGCCTGTGAGAGCTGGCACAAGCCCCTGCTGCAGCAGTGAGACAGGCAGCCTTTCCAAACTACACCCCAAAGGGATTCTTTTGAACCAGGAACCCAATGAGGATTCAGAGTCCACCTGCATGGAGCACAAAGTCAGCCACCATCACTGTTGTCACAGCAGCCTTACAGAAAAGGCTCTGCCTCTCTTGTCATCCTGCTTCTAGTCTGTCCCAACTCACAATATGCCCCAGTGTGTGTGATGATCTGGTAGCTGAGTTCCTTGACAGTAGGAAACATTGTGGTCTTCCACACGGAGCTTCTGAAGCCTCACAGCTTTTATTTAAACAATCTTCAAAGTTTTCAAATAATTTCAGTGTTTCATAAGTCTTCTGTTGCCAGACTGAGAGCTAGATAGTTAATACATAGTTGAAGGAGTTCTCACATTTCCACATGGTTTGGCTACTGAAGACTGGAATCTGTGCCCTACTTCCCGATCTTTTAACACACTCTATAAAACATACTCTTAGGTTTGCTGATTATTTTCTTTGGCCTATGGAGCAAGCAGTCAGATAAATTCTTGGATGTTCGGATTTGTTGCAGTCAGCTGCCAGCTCTGGGCCACTGGGGCCAGTGCCTATACAACGGCCCTTATCCCTGGGAAAGCAAATTCACCAGTCCAGGTTCCTGGTGTCAGTTTGTAGGGCTCCCTTGGCACTATCAGGGCAGCAGGAGTTTGAGATGGGGGCCGCTTGGGTCTGGGACACATCCTTTGATTTTTGGATTTGTTGCAATTTCCCTGCCCGCTCTGGACCACTTTGGCCTGAACCTTTACAACTGCCCTTTTCCCTGGGAAAGCAAACTCACCAGTCCAGGTTCCTGATGTCAGTTTGTAGGGATCTATTGGCACTATCAAGGGAGCATGCAACTGAGGTGGAGGCAGCTTGGGTCTGGGACACATCCTTCGATGTTCTGATTTGTTGCATTGGCCATGAATTCAAAGAAGCAATTTCCTTCAAACTTGAGGTGTAATGCATAATTAAATTTCTATCTTAGAATCCTTTGCAGTATGTATGAAATGAATGGTGTCCTCTTGCATCTACAGTATGATACAGACACCAAAAATGATGCATTTTCCTAGAAGCAGTTGAGTCATGAACAGCAAGTAACAAACAGCAGCAAATAAAACCCCACATATATTCCAGCCCTTTTTTCCTGAGAACATGCCCATGGCTAAAGCCTTAGGATGGTCCACTGCAAATAAATTAACAAAGAATTTGCATAAAGGACATCTCAGCTGCTTCATAAAACATGGGCCAATTTAGAACAAGTTTTGATAACAGCAATACAACTGCTGTAAAATACATTGTGTGACACTAAATGGCTTGACCCTGTTTAGTCTTCTTGCCTTCCATAGCTGTTGCTCTAATCTTTGGAAAAGGAACATGTTGTAATCTGAATTATTATCTTTAATTACAAAAACAGTAGCAGAAGAAAGGATTCACACTTAATGGTTTACCACTGGAACCAGATAAGAAAATGCATGGAGAAATTCTTTGTAGCTATTAAGCATATCTCTCATTTTAGGAATCATTAAGAATACCTCTCATTTTAGGAATGAGCTACTTATTACTGACTTCACCTACTGACCAAACCAAAGTTCTGAAGAAGGCTGAAATGGTCAGTTAAAATCTTCCATTTTCAGTAGTCCTTTTTTTCTGTTCACTACTGATTTTTATAATTCTGTTTTTCTGATACCCCAGGGGTTCTCCAGTAGAACCTTCTGAAGGTGGAAGATTAATATATAATTTTAATGGAAGTTCTTGCACGTCCACACTCATAAACACTAGCAACTAACAAAACCAAACTGGCAAAAAGTTCTTTAGAACATCCTCAGACGATAAAAGTCAGGCTGTAAACTGGATTTCTAGTGTCCTTATTGCTAGAGCAGGCAGTGGATCCAGTTCCCTGTTCATTAACGCTCACATTCACCCCTGTCAGCCTGAGGGTGGGGAGGGAAGTCAGGGTGTCAGCCTTTGAGAGCCTGGCATTGCAGCAGAACGTTGTCATCCGTGTAGTGGATGGCAAGAGATAATTTAAATGGCAATTACTGTAACACAGCCAACCATGCCAGCGTTTACAAGTCAGGCTTAAGGGCTCTGAGAACACAGATTTCCCCTTTGTGGAAACCAAGGTCAGGCAACCTCATCCCTATCACCTCCCCACCCTAACAGAGCTTCCAGGCAGGCAGGTACTCCTTTCCCTTCCCTTTAGGGAAATGCAGAGGGAGGTGAAGGAGGGAGCTGGACTGCTTGCTCATACCTCTCACATCACATTAATCCTTTTTTTTGGCATTTAATGTGGCCAGCTAGCATAGGTGATGGGAATGCCACCCTGTTTGGTAAGGGCCTCATTGTCTTACAGCTTCTCTGGCTTTTCTGGCTACAAAAAAAAAGAAAAAAAAAACCAAACAAACAACAACAAAAAAAACCAACAAAAAAAAACCCAACAAAAAAGAGAGAGAAGCAAAATAAAAAAAAAATGGAACAAATAATATTGGGAAAAGGGAAAAGCAAAGGCAAATCTGTTTTTCTGAAATCTTTCATTTATCTGTAGAGCCAGATCTGCTGCAAGTTGGCAGAAGGTGTTGCACAACTCTAGCTAATCAACAGAACTGGTATTTTTTTATTTAATTGCTCATAAAAAAAAAAAAAGCAAAATGAAATCCTTTGTCTGGTATTTTGTTCCCAGTCCAGCTGTCTTCAAGGAAACACTTTCCAAGGAATCAAAAGATTAAATGTGTTTTCCTTGTAACTGAGCATATAAGCAACACTTCTAACACTCACTGTTAGGCTATTAACCACAACCATGTATAGGTAGGTATAGAAAAACCATGTATAGGTTTTTCTATGCTATCTTTATTACCTATTCTTAAAAATAACTGGTTTCTAACTGAAAACTCCCCATCTCTGATACTTTTTCTCATTGTATTATCATACTGTCTTTTTATGGCTACTGTTTCGTGTGTTATTGGGCAAACTACCCTTAGCCTGGAGAATGCTTTGACTTCCACTGGCAGGGATCATGGAGGGAACCTCAGAGCCCCAGTGATGGATGTGGAAACTCCAGGGAAGTGAATATGGCCTGCAGGGAGCTGTGCCCCCCCAGCACCGCCTGCCCTGGAGCAGGAACAGCACAGACACTGAGAGCTCAGCCTATACTGCTGCCCTGAGCACTTGGGAAATGTGTGTCTGCCACTGCTGACTGAAAATTAGGGTAATTTACTGCAGGGTGCATTTCTGCTCTTCTCATATACGCAGCTAATTACATTGAGCTATAATCACCTAATGCTAATTTCAACATGATACGGCGAATGAAGTTACACAGAATGTTAGGGCTGGCTTAAGGTACTTGGAAGATCTATTTCCTGGAGAATCAATGCAGAAGCATTTACTCTAGGAGATACATTCATTTTATAGATATAAATATATATATATATGTGTGTATAAAGAAGATCAAATTATTTCTTCATGCTTTAAGACAGAGATTGGTACAGATTTCACGAATGTCAGCTACATATTAGTGCCCAAACTATTGCAGTAGTACCTGTGCCATTTGTGTGTTTTATAGACCCTATTTATTTTTTGGATAACCAGGAGAAAAAATGAATCTCAGAGTTACAATCAGATAGGTTCAAGCACATTATTTCTCTAGACATCCTTTCAAAGTAGCAATATAATAGGATATTGACTGCATATGAATTGATGAAAGGAATAAAGGCTAGTTGTGACCAAATCATTCAACTTTTCTGATCCAAGTTTTGATCAATAATGAATTAATTTAGAACCCTGAGCAGAAACCTTTTACCTTTTTCTCCCTTTCACACTTTCTTTTATCAATCTCTTATCTCTCAGCATTTAAAAGGGACCCCATCATGGTTCTGTGCAATGAAATGGAGGCAGTGAAATTGTAAAAGGTTACCAAATTGTAACTTTTATATAAAATGTGTTATTGTGTTGCTGTGAAAAGACTTTTTAGTTATTGCTAGATACCAGAGTATTGTGAGCCAACTTCGGAGCACTCGCCCTCTTATTATCAAACTAACAGCAAACACCATCTTTTCCTCTGCTGCCTTGGCTGACATCTTTCATGTCCCAGCCAAGCTGCAGGATTCTCAGCTCTAGACACCCTCTCAGAAATTCTCAGCTGTATATTTTTGGATTATAGGATTCTGGAAAATATAATTTCTGTCTGGTGGTAGCAAAGAAAATGGAAGGGACTAGATTGGATACCATTTTACATGTAACTATGTACTTAGTTGTTACAGGAATTACAAGAGTATCTAATATATAAAGAAGTTGTTTTTCAGTTATTTTCATGGAAGATAAGGAAATCTAAGAGCTGATAAACTTCACTGTGATTTAAGAAGTCCTGTATATAATAAATTCCCTGTGTGACTGTGTACAAGTCACTGTGATTTCCTTTTAAGAAAGCCCTGGAGAACCCTGTTTAATCTTAAGAATATGTCCTTGTTTATTCAAAAGGGGTAACATGTGCTTGATATGAAACAAATGCCTTTGTCTTTCTGACCAGGAAGGGGACTGTTTCTGTGCCTATGTTAATTATAGCACTTCAGTTCATAAGATCACATTATCAGCCAGGTTTTTTTACTTTTTTCTTGTCGCTGGAAATGAGGAACTCTGAGTAATTCCCTGATCTGTCTTTCCACTTTGGACTGTAATCTATGCAAAGTTCCTAATTTGTTATATAATGGAAATGTCATCTAACGTGAGGCAGCCTGGTGCCACTGTAATACAAGTAATAAACAGCAATATCTCACAATGTAATGGCTTTTTTCTTCTACAAATAAAGTCAGTGGCAAGGTCTTATGTAAAGATTCAGAGGGAAAAAATACATCATGGTTCATATATGTTCATAATTAGTCTCACAATGGCCTGTAAATGTGGTCTAATTTATGTGATTACCTGACCAAGTGAAATAGATCTCTCTAAAGACTCTGATCTGCAATTACTGGAGGCAAAAGTGCAGTACATTTGCTATGCATGCTTTAGCTTGCAATGTAGAGATTACTTCAATGCATTTTTTTCCAAACTTCTTAAGCATTTTGCATAGAATTCACAACTGTTAGGAAAATATTGGAGAAGTGGAAAGGATTCTTTCACTCAAAATATCCCATAGCACATGTGAATCTTTATTTAATACTATATTCCTATAAATACAGTTACAGATGCAGTTCACATTGAAGTTAATGGATCTGCTCACACTATATAGTTGGACTGGGAATGTATTAATGTACAAACATCCTTACATGAAATAATCCTGATCTGGTAGGCTCTTTTTATCCTATTTATCTAAAATAGCTTCAAATCTCTAAGTGCAAGAATGAATCACGGAGCGGTCAGGGAGAGACGCTTTAAGTATTTTGGTGTTCTGTTTCTGGTCAGAAATACATTTGTAAAGTAAATTTTATGAAACATTATGCCAACCACATGCTGGAAGTGACATTTTTCAGTGAACACAGTGCTCTATCTCTCTCTGCCTGGGAGGAGGTGAAAGCAATTAGTGCAGTTTAGATCCAAAGCCAGACAAGACATGCTTTGCCATGTTCCAGTGCTGACAGGAATTCACAAACAGAGAGCTGTGTTCAAGCAGATTCGTTTGCTGTAGCTGAAGAGAGAACAGAACTCATCTATTGACATATCTTTAGAGTACTGATTCCATATATCCATTTCCCCCTTTAAAATTAATACGCTGCTATTTGATTTGAATATAAAATATTCAAATTTAAGGAACTGAAAAGGGGAACTGCACCCGATCTCAACAATGAGAGTTGTTCCTCTTGCTCTACACTGCTCATCAAGGCAGCAGGGGAGGGAATCAGAGATCCTTCTAGGAAATCTCTCTCCCACGGTCCTGGGCTCTTTTTACACCTAAAGGTATTGCTACAGAGTGAATAACATGGATTTATAAAGCTCCATAAGACTCCTAGCTATCAGAACACTGGATGAGATTTGGATAACTCTCCACTATAAGCATTCAGATAGAGTACTTGGTCAGATGAACCAAATTTTCCTCTTTGGAAAGGTTGCTACCATTTTCCCGTGTCACAAATGAACGAAAGGAAGGACCTCTGCAGATCATTATCACTTTGGAGCACAATTTACAGAGCTCTTTGTGGGTATTTTTTAAATGCTTTACAATGCTTTTACTAACTTATAATGGAGTCAGTGTTCCTGTCTTGGCAATCAAGGCTTCATGCTAAAACAAATTCTCTTGTGTTTCGCTCTGGTTTGCACTTTATCCCATTCTGGATATAACATTAGCTGGGGTGCCAGTCAGTGCCTTTTTCCCCCTGATGTGAGGCTGCAGGCAGGAAGGGACCTGCCAGGAGGGCTCCTGTGAGCACAGGGACCTGCTGGACCAGGCTGGGCTTCTGTCTAACTTGTGGGAGGGAGAAACTTCCTCACCATCAGCTCCATGTCTGTGTGCTATGGCCAGCCTTCACGGGGCTGTGCTCAGGTTATTCTGCCAGCCTTCCTGCACTCCTCCTGGGCACCAACATAGAAGTGTGTCAAAATCCAGTCCTTGCTTTTTGCAAGGTATTTTGAGAGCCTAACACTGAAAGCACAAGAGAGAAACAGACCATTAATCAAAATAGCTTTCCGTTGGTAAAATTCTGTGCCCACTGGATGTTGAAAGCGTGCTCAAGAAAGGTGAAAAGGTTTTTTTCCTTCTGTGAGATTTAGTAAATAAGATGCAGTTTGTAAAAGCTGGTAGTGAGTGATAGTGAGTCTGGCTGACACAGAGGTAGTGTTGGGAAAGAGATCACTCCAAAAGTTCAGCTGCCACTAGAAAGCCTGCATGAAGATCTTACATTTACTCCACTTCTATAGCTTCTATGAAATACAGATCACTAGGAAAAAAGTGAAAGAAAGTAAGGAACAACGAGGGACTGAACACAAAAAAAGATGTATGAGAAATTCAGAACATGAGAAAAACACTGAAAAGAAATACCACTGAATTATATTTTCCTCTTTTCAGTTGTTGATGCAAATCTGCTTCTCAAGCCAGGAAGGGGGGAACATTTTGGAAAAAAAATTGCACAAGAGAATTCTTATGGGAAGTTAGCCAGCAGAAATGCAAAATTTATCTGAATAAAATAGCCTAAAACCTCAACAAAACAGCAGTGTGTTAAACTGACTTCAAACCTCCCCTCACAAACCCCCAACTTATCAGTGAGGAAAGCAGATACCAGACTTTCATTGGACAGAGCGAGATAAGTGCTTCTTCCATTTTGGTGGTGGTGTTTTGTTTTTTTTTTGTTTGTTTGTTTTTCTTTTTTTTTCTTTTTTTCTGATGTGATGCCAAAAGGAAGATGACTTACAAACAAATGTGTTCTGTCCTACACCCAGTGCTCTACTCTAACACTTTGAATTTGGCTCCTGGGAGCCAGTAAGGAATTTACTGTGGAAAAAAGAGGATCAAAAAAATTTTCCTATTTCAATTGTTACAAAGTAGTGACCCAGCAAAAGCTTATTCCTGCCATTTTAGTCATTCCCATCTCTAAATCTTCAGGTCAATCTCAGCTCTTAACTCATCATGTCAAGCAGATTGGGAGAAATTTATTGGTCTTGCCTATAAAAGAAGAGTTTTAGCCTGAATACACATAGGACAGCTGTGAAACAGAACTAAAATGACCATAGGTAGACAAAATATAGGAAAAATTCCAAGTTATTTGCTTATGAATAATGTCCAAAGTCCTCAACTCTGTGAAATGAAGTAAATATACTTTGAAAAGTTATTTTACACCTTCAAACATGATCCTCAAAATGGAGGTTTTTTTATTCTTCCATTTTCTTTAAATAATTGCAATTTTGGAGACAACATGAATATGCTAGTGGTATGCAATGAAATCTGAAATTTGAAACAGATTATATATTCCAAGTGGAGAACACTGCAATTGATTTATTCAAAATGCAACCTATCATTAGGAGTCAAGGACTCTCAGAAACATAAGCGTTCTGAATTAAAACATCAATTTTTTCCCTTTAAAAGTAGAAATTAGCCATCTTTCCTTTCTCTATATATGGTCTGGCCTAATTTGCACAAGCCTTATATTAAATAATACACCTTAATGAAGATAGTTTCTTGCTAGGAGTGTTAACTCATTTTGCCATTGCCCTAGGCAACACTGACTCTGCCTCCAATGCTAAAACAGGCTCTATTTTCTAAGGCAAGGAACTGGCATATTTTATTTTACCTGCAATACTTCTATATATAGGGAATAATTTTTAAAGTGGTCTATGTTTAAATATATATTTATCAAATTTGCACAAATGAGAAGGGTGGGCCCATGATGGCTGTACTAATGCAAGGCTTTAAGAGATGTAGGGTTAATTTGATGACTTCTGCTTAATTTATGTAATTATCCTCCAAAATGATTGGCACTCAAAGTGTGCCATGTGTGGGATTTAGGTGTTGAAGTCCAGAACCACAGTCCTCAAAATCTTGGCTTATTCTCTGCAGGTCTTCATGTCATTGTCTCAGAAGTAATATTGGGCAAAGGCTGCTTTGGATGCTTCTCACTCATCTCTAGAGCTTGTGTCAAGTAATGAATATACAGAAATAAGTCTTAGAAACCAACATGCTTTTTGAAGGACTTTCACCAGGAGCTCCTGTACCATTTTAAAAACTATCCGATTGGGAGACACCTAGCTAATATTTGGAATTTTGTTACATTTCAAAGCATTTTTTTGCCCTCTACTAAATAACTATTAGTTTTAATAAATTAGCATTGTATGATAAATTTAATTAGTTTTTTGCATATATTTTTACTACATCTAATTCACTTTTCTAAAATGTTTTTGTTTTTCCTTGTTGATACATTAACATTATTAAGAGATTTTTCAATGCATTTCAGTTTTGTGCATCAGAAATGTTATTTTTTAAAATTACCTTATAAATGTTCAGCATCTGTTTAGCATTCAAATGTTAAATACTCAGGAGGCCGGATTTGCTTTCCCAAGTACATTATTATGAGACATAATAAGTCATAATTAGAATTTTAGTCTAATATATTATTAAAGAAGTGCTGCTTAACTGTTCTGGCAAATGCCATTGCTGCTGTCTTAGGTCTTCAATGGGCAGTATCTCAATTTAATGGGCTCCTCATAAACCAGTTAGGAATTTTAGATTTATTTTTTCTTCTGTATTTCCTAAATAATGTTAAGCTTCTGGCTCTGTGAAACAAAAGCCTTTTCCCCTTCTATAAAGACATCTGAAGCTTCAACTGCACCAGACTAATTTTTTGTAAAAAATTAATCACCAATTAATTAAATTTTCAGAAAACACATTCTTGAAGAGGAAAAAGGGAAGCCAAAATTGCCAGGAAATATTAGCATTTTAAATGTATTTAAAGTAAGGTTTTGGAAGCTGGAGGTTGTATCATCAGGATTTATAGTGGGCTAAGGTAAAAAGTTATAAAACTTTGTGTTGGGAGGAGGCATTTTTCTAGGAAGAGCAACTTCCCAGGGATGATACAAGGCACGTGGGCAGACACTGGGGTTCAGTCAGAGTCCCTTGCCTGGCAGCAGAAAGTAGTAAAACATTTCTCTGCCTGCTGCTCAGCCTGTCCTGGTGACAAAACCCCTGGACAGCTCTGGCAGCAGCAGCAGGGAGGTACAGAGGTACCTGCAGCTGTGCAGGGGCATGGCCAGATGGGCACTGCGCCTGCTCGGGGAGCCTGGCTGCACCATCTCCTCCTGCATCTCCCAAAGACAAGCAGCCTGCAGACATGTGGCACTTGGAAAGAAAAAACCTGTGTGGCTCTAGAGTGTTGTTTCCTTTGCTTGGTTTTCAGTGAGACGTGGAATCCAGATCCAGTTAGGCTACTTTGAACACCCTCCTGATGCAGTTTGTTTGCCAGAGATTTTTGGTAATAGAGAGTAATTTATACTAAACCAGACACCCATTTTCTCTTGGCTGCTATTCAGAAGCATAATTGTTTACACAAAATATTTTTTTCAGTTTTTTTTTTTTCCTGTGAATTTTAAAGATTCCCTTCACCATATGTAGAGACAAGGAAAGCAAATGATGCTGACAGCTACTGCTCTATAGAGGTTAATCTCTTTTAAATGAAATGTAAGGCCAGACCTTTCTTGTTAGCTATAAAAATTATTCCCACAGGTTTGCCCATTTTCAGTCTTAAATATCAGATTTTCACTTAATTGCTTGAGAATATGTATGCTGGAAACACCTATTCAAAAGAAATGCTCTGCAGACCTCCTGCATGCACTGATGTTCTGTAGTACACCTCATCCATTTAGAGCTGATAATGCCTCCAGCAAATTCCTGTGAAAGATTTTGTACTGCAAGGTCCAAAGAGGGCTTTTTTATACTTGTTAAGATTATCTACTATGGCTTTTGTTTAATGCTCTTACCAGTTTCATGCTCCTAAATAATCCTAAAAGCCATGTTGGGGATTCTTTTGCTTATATAGTAGTACGTAAAATTTTGAGGAACTAAGCTCAGATTTTTATAGGGAGATTATATACCAGGCATTTTAGTCCTATTTTCACATCCTGAATGTTTCCAGGATAAGTTAAGGTACTATACATCAAACCAATTCAAATAGCGATCATATGTAAAATAAAAGAAAATTGTTCTGTATGAAATAGATAAACTAATGTTACTGCAGTCTGACAGAGGGTATGGATGCACTCTTAACTCTAGGGAGTTTAACCAAAATGGAATGCAAAAAAGTATTTCCAGTCTACATTTCTTATGCTTTCACCTAAATACATTTCACACAGCATGCACTACTGTACTGCAAATTCTTTCCACTGTGTTTGCTCATTTTTCATTCACCCTTTTTACCAGAGAAAACTCGTAGCTACAAGGAGGAATCTGCACAGCCTCTCCAAGCATGCAGGGCTGAATGAGCTGGGAGGGAAAAGTCTGTTTTACTTGCTCTCTGAGAACTTCCAGTACAGTCACACAGACAACCTGAAAAGGACTCCTATAAAGGCATTTTCACAAGGGCGGTACAGAACAGAGCCTCGAGGGAGATGAGGGCAGTGCCTGGGAACTGATTTCAGGGCTACCCGAGGCTGTGAACTTACAAACACCTTCTGTACAGAAGCCTAGGAAACTTCACCAAGACAAAAAAAACTCTAAATAACCAAAAGACACAGAGCATCAGCAGATATCCAGCTCCTCAAAGGTGTAGGTTTTACACTTCATCTGTACTTATTCTCTTTTAAAACTTAGATTTTTTTTAAACTTAGAAGTATATTTAATACTGACATTTTAACCTGGTCTGGTAATTATATTTCATTACAGATCACACACCTTTGATTGATAGATGGAGCTGACACTATGAATTAGGATTTTGACTCCACTTCCTTTAAAGTCAATGACAAAAATGCCAAAATTGACTTCACACAGCAGAGGATAAAGCTTTAAAGGATAAGTTTTTCTTGTATTCATAGCAAATAAATTGCTAATACCTGGACATTACAGAAAGAGGATGGGTATTTATGGGGAGAGAGGTGGGTCCATCCTGGAACCACCTGGCACGGGCTCCATCAGACATGGGGGAAGCTTCTGGCAGCTTCTCACAGAAGTTAGCCCTGTGGTGCCCCCTCTACCAAAACTTTGCCACACAAACACCTTTACACACATGAACTTTCATAGGCACAGGCTTGCCATTTGAAATGAGGTCTCTGTCAAATGAAATGAAACTATTTTACAGAGGCATGTTCATTTTCTATTGCTGTGCATTCCAAAGTATCATGGGACCTTTGCTACTGGCTTCAGCACGTCCCTGAACTAATTCCAGAAATCTGACAGATTTATGGAAAGTAGATTTCAGTATGTTGTTCCTTCTCCCCTTATTTCATCGAACAACAATATTGTATTTATAACATCTTACTTTCTGTATGCACATATTTCCTTTTGCACAGAGGAAAAAGTCTATAAACAATGGCCCTACTGGGATGTGGATAAGGAATAGTCCTCCATCAGTGGGACAATTAATTATTCCTGTCAGAAATGAGAAAGGAAAAGATGCAGGACTGACGCATACAGTGCACTTCCCATCAGCACAAAACTGGTGGGGGGGTGTTCAATGGGACTAATGTGGAAAATACATTAATAGGTACTCTAAAGCAGAGAAAAAATTGAGTCTGAGGTTGCAAAGATTTACATTTTTCCCACAAAAAAGATGGTAGCCAGGTCCTAACCCTGTTTTGGCCCATGTCACCATTCACTTTCCCTCAGTTTTGTGGTTGTGCTTTTTTTGTGGTGGTGTTCCAGCACAGTGTCACTCAGAGGCAGGAACAAACAGAACTTCTAAGATACCAGAGGAAATAGAGAATATTTAAAGCAGATTTATCCATGGAGAACTACTTTAAAGTACAGAGAGAAGAATAATTTATGTGTAAATTATTGACTCACATATCTTGCATATATAAGTTGAATTAGGTATAATGAATCATTAATCCTGAAGTGTGAGTCCCCTCACACTTGCACTAACAATTCGCAGTATTCCAGCCCTAAAACTAATATAACATCAGTTTTTATGAAAGAACTGATTTATAAAATATCAGAAGTCTTAAAATAACACTGACATGGGCAAAGTGGTTGTTTGGGTTTCTTTTTTAACCATGGAATTTGAGAGGGTTGTTGGACCACAGCATTTTTGAGAGTTATTGGAGCAGAGCTGGGCTCATGCTGCTGCAGCTGGCAGATGTCAGGCACGTAGTGGAGTTATTCACCCAGTGGGTTTTGGGCCCCTGATAAATCATGCTTGAAATTAGCCCTGGTGGGAGGCACACCTTCAAGAGAATAGAGCTAAGCTGCATGAGCTTGGCTTGATGATCCGTGTTGTGGCTTTAGCATGGTGCCTTAGAAGGTTCCTAATTTGCACTGCTGTACACCTCCACCTTTTGCTGTCCCTGGGATGCTCTCGGGCACTGATCTGACAGACCTTGTCCAGGGGAGGTCATGTCCTTTGCCTGCCCATGCCTTTGAGAGGAGCATCTACTGCTACAGCCTAAATTTCTTTTCTGCAAACAGGCACAGGACTTGCCACAGAGGGCAGGGAGTCGTTACCTCCTACCACGTGGAGATGATTAAAGAAATAATCGTGATCTGGACTGTCCAAGTTATGGCCCTTCACTTCCCAGAAGAGTTAAATTAGTACAATTGCAGCCTGATTAAACCACATCTCTTGCATCTTAATTTCCTTTTGGTGCATCTGGTTCAATCAGGCTCCTTCCAATAGATTCACATTTCCATTTAGAGTATAACACCAGCCTTGCAGATCAAAGTGGACATTTATCAGAGTCCTTTTCAATGAATAGTTGTATTATAATGCTGCTCTCAAAAACTAATTTAGGATACAGCAGTGTACATAGATCTTATTTTTATAGCAAGTTGCTTTTAAATAAATGTCTGATAATACTAAGAAAATGAAAAATGAATTTGCATAAGATGGGTTTTTTAAGTCTGCTAAATGTATGCAGAAATATATTTATCTGATGGGATATATGAGGGAATTGGATGAACAAAAAGGTCTCCTATCTATAAAGATATGTGTTGGTAACCAATTTATGATAAATTATATATAGTTCTATGCACTTACTGATGGAAACTTAAGAACATAAGTCAATGATAAAATCACAATTAAAATCTCCTTAGATTATTTTTCAGGGAAGTGTAATTGTATTGTTAAGTAGGTTTTAATTTCCACACTAGTTAGGCATATAGCAAAAAAAAAAAAAAAAAAAGAAAGAAAGAAGTTACATA
The DNA here is from genome assembly GCA_003676055.1 of Chloebia gouldiae. Lineage (NCBI taxonomy): Eukaryota > Metazoa > Chordata > Aves > Passeriformes > Passeridae > Chloebia > Chloebia gouldiae. The sequence continues at coordinate 7,366,116 of QUSF01000024.1, forward strand.
TATAGAAGGATTTAAAATTACCCTGGGAGGGTGTAGAAATGCTTTTCTAGGGCCCTGACTACTTTATTTTGTTGGATTGTTAAGCATTTTTTACAAAAAAAAAGTCACAGAGGTTTGATTTGGGAGATTATTTCTTAGTTTGTGAGAGGTATGTAACACAAATACCTTAGGTGTTTAATAGTATGAATAAAGCCAAGAAGACACAGTTACAGTGAAGAGTCAATGTTTGTTTCATTAGTTTGCTCCTCAGACAGGATGGGGTGAACCAGAACTTTGCATGAAATATGAGTCTACTGAAAAATCTTGGTAAGTATAAATCTCCAATAGCAAGAATATTCCAGCGCTACTGTGATTAACTTAGTTCTGAAACAAGCAGAAAAGGATGCTCCAGGATAACAAAAGCATATAATTAAGTTGCACAGATTTAACATATTAATTACAAGCTATTCATAATGATTTACCTATACCATAGCTGGAGGCTTACATTGTTGTTCTTGTTACTTTCACTGCTACCAAAAAATTCTGAATTATTCTGTGTCTGGGTATTTTGAAGGGTTGTAGTGCTCTATTTCCCATTTCAAAATCAGGATGGGATTTCACAAATGAAAATACATTGCTAACAACTAGCAATCAGTTAGAAAACTGTTAACAGGGAAATGTGTGGCAAAATTTAAAATGCACTCTTGCCATTATTGCATTACTACTACCTTCTCTGAATTCCAGCTGGTTTGTTTTTTTTTTTCAGTTTCCTTTTAACTGGGAAGCAAATTGTTAAAGAACAGAAACTAAAATTAGATGTTCATGTTATGGGTTGAGTTTGTTAAATGCCATCAGTGTAAGATGCTCACATGGTGAGGATGGCTTTGTTATTTATGTACCTCAAATATAAAGCTGTCACTTTCTACACAGTCATACAATTGGTCATCTCCAGTTTGCAGTTTCACCCTGTTTCAGGGATTTCTAAATTGAAAAATTGAACAGTTCTCAACAATATCCATAGTGTTGTTTTACTTTTGTGCGTGTGTCAAGGTCTGATCTCATGCTATTCTATTCTATTTTTATTGACTCTAATAAAACAAATGTTTTGCACTTTTTGTCCTAATTTGTTAAGATTAAAGGTCACACAGCTTTTTACCATGAGGCTGAAATTCAGTTTCATTTCTAATAAATAAGTTAAAGAAATTAAGATCATCTCTAAGATCCAGATGACCCTTTAAACAGAAACATCATACACAACACAATTAAAAAATTCTACTAAATTCATCAGAAGAAATCAGAATCTCCACAGTCCATTGAGGTCATCCAGCCAAAGTGAGTCACTTGACAGGCTGTTTATCCCATCGTATTCCTGACTTGTGTCTGACGAGGAAGGTTCAGGGATATCCAGGATTTATTAGAAACAGAGGTCATTCCCTAAAGTATATGACATGCTATTTTCAGGCTACTTGTGTTGAAATAGAGAAAAATTTTGTCTCAGGTGAGTCAGGGATTTAAAAGCCAGCTAATATGTCACAGAGGATCTGTGAGGTCTGTCTCCACTGAAGAATTATTACAGGGGTAGAAGCATTTGCTTGGTGTAATGGCCAGGTAGTGAACATTACTGAGATCATCTGAAGATACTCTTTGCCTTTGGCAGCAGTTCACACCTTGCTTCTCACCTAATATCACATTTTAAAATCAGTAGACCTGGCGGGAATCTTATAATAAATTGTTTGTCATGGTCAAAACAGCCTCTGGTGCAATATCCAAGAAACATCAGTAAAGAACTCTGCAGTACAACCACAAGTTTGAACAGGCAGTAACCCTTGATGGCAACCAGCTGTGCCATATTTGACCATGACTGCCTTAGGTCAAGCTCTTTGCCTATGATATGTATAGTATTATATTGCCTATGATATGTATAGTATTATATAATTTGGCTAATTAGACTCATGCCTTTACATTCGAGTTCTCAAGTAATTAAGTAATTCTGTCCTGAATTGATTGAGTTTCCATTGGGCTGTTCTTCAGATAAGAGCAGTTTTCAAAATAAAATTGGGACATGCATCTTTTATGAACTGCAGTGATTTTTTTAAGAGAAAGAGAAGGAACTAATGGTAGTTGAGTTAGTTTTTGTTTGCCAGTAGTTATATCCATGAGATCAACTTTGCCTAAGTATTAGTGCTGGATACCATAGATATTGCATAGCTCATTTTTTTTTCAGAAGTGACCTTATAAAGTATGTGTCTGGGATGCTGAAAAATTCTATTACTTCACTACAAGAAATTTGAAGATTTGACTCACAGATACATTCCTGATACAGCAGGAAATGTTGGGAATTACACTAGACATTAAGAAAAAGATTGTGAAGGTATGTTGAATCACTACCCTGTACAGAATAATTTTTAATCACATACATTTGTTTTGTCAACATAAATTTCCCCTGACCTTTGTCTCTTAGATATACCTAAGTTAATAATTTAATGTTTACTGATATTAATATTGATGGCATCACACCTTCTTCAGTCAGGGGATAAACCAAGGTCTTCCAAACTGGCTGGTAGAGTTTGTGCTTTCATCTGTCCATCAGATGGTAAATGCTTAACTCTGGCTGTGTAAAGATTATTAAATTAAGCAACAAAAGAAGAACTCATAAGTATTACTCCGATTTTATAAAATCTTGACCCCCATGTGACTGCAGGGTAGATATCACAACTGACAAGGTGCTAAAATGTGAAGTACCTGAGCCCCTTGAGAAGTCCACAAGGTGAGGAGCAGTGACACCTAATTTTACTGGGCAGTTTTGCTGTGTACATATTCATGCACAGTACTGAATTGATAATGACACACTCTTTTCATCTGATTAGCCACGATAAAAAAGCCACAGGGAAAAATGTGTGGTCATAAGGATGAAGTTCCTAAGTGTTTTTTTTTTTTTCTTTTACAGCATAAATGGTATTTCTGCAGATTCAAAAGGGAGTACCCTTGAATTATTGCAAATGCATCAACATCATTAAAGCTAAGGGTCCAACACAAACCAAAGGAGTAAATATACATTCCTCTAATATTTATACAAACATAAGCCCATAAGCTTCATCCTAAATTCAATTCTAATTGTAAACTATTCAATACCAACTGGTATTTCTATATGTGTCTGAACATACTAAAGTCTATAAATTTGCCATTCCCTAAGAACAGTGTCTCATCCTGTAAGAACATCTGAGCTGTGCAAGAAAAAAGAGCTTCTACTTTCAAACCTCATAAGCTGGCATAAAACACTGAATTAATACTCAGATGCTTTATTTATTATACCTGACAAGAGATAATAAGGTGTTATTAATACATAATAAGTATCATACATTAGGAATGTAATGAAGATGCAGTCCCTGACTTTAAACCAATTATATAATTTCACTACTTTATGTTGCAAAATTTGCCCAAATTTTCCAAAGAGTTCAAAAGGAATAGAATCAATACTTCTTGAATATTTTGTTTTGTAGATCTGATCAAAACACTATGACTCTTTCTTATGAGTCTCAGTAGTATTTTCTAACTCAACTCACAGAGAGATAGATTAATATATTACAAACCCATCTTTGCCTTTAACAGAAGGATGATTTTTGCAAAAAGAGAAAATTGATTGTGGCACCATACCTACAGCCCAGGTCTGAAAGCCAAAAGATGAATTCAAAGTTACACACAGTGTCTTGTGGAAGCCTTTCTGCAATTTCTGCAATTTCATTTCTGCAATTTCTGTGCTTGAAAAGGGCAGTATTGTGGATGACAGAGAATACCCTGTTTCCCCACTTCTTGTTCCTTGTGTAGATTTTTCAATATTTTCTCTCATTAACCTTTAATTAAGATTTTAAGACTCTCTAGCTCATTGGAGCAGCTCCAGATTGCAATAGTAGGTAAATATTAATATTATTCATCACTGTCATTCAAACCTAATATTCTTTCTTACCTCTGCTGGTGTCCATATAAAAAATCATCCAATTGAAAGTGTTATATTTAACTAACAAACAAGCTTGCCTGTGGTAGTTCAAGCTAAATATTGAGAGGAAGGTTTCTCAAGCTTACTATATTGAAAAATTGCTGGAAAGGAAGATTCTGCTTGAAATAAGACCAAAACCAAAAATGTGTGATGGGCTAGACTTGCTGTTAGTAATTATTTTTACAGCTGTGCATCAGTACATCACACAGTTACAATCAGAGTCATGGTGCCACGACAGCTGTGAGGAGCAGCAATGCCTGACTGTGGGGGAACTTGATCTTGAAAGATTCCAAAAATGTTATGGATGGAACAGACTGCAGAGCAGACTCTTGGAAAAGAATGTGTCCCCTTGTTTGCTTGCTCAAGGGGAGTGTTTAGAGAAGAGAACCTCTGCCTAGCCCAGAGGTGCATAGTTAATCCAGAAACTGGATTAACTGGATGTGTGCCTCAGGGCACACAGATGATTTAAGGTTTTAGGAGGAGTTTTTGAGCTGTGTCATATTTGAGCTGTGTCACTATAATTTTTTGACCAATGCAATAAAGTTCGTACATGTACTGACTTCCTTGGATTTCTCTCTCACATGTAGAGGAAAAACAAAGCATTGCCAAACATTTCCCTGTGCCATAAACGTTCCCTAACACCAGGTCAGAGCAGCACACATTGTGAGTCAGAAGAAAAAAGGAAATGTAAGAAGCAACCAGGATATCATTTACTGGTCTTGGTCTAATGAATCTTTAGGATTTTCCAAATCAAGATGATGACCAAAATTTAAACCTGATCCACCTTCTCTGTTACACATGAACACGATTGTCTGGTTGTGGCATGGGAAGCATCTGTTGGAGCTCCAAAAAGAGTAACTGCCTTATTTCAGTTCATACACATCACTTGAGACGAAAGCAGATGAAAATACACCACATGCTACAATGCCTTTCTTTCTTGTTTGGGGGAGGGAATGAGACATTTTCCTTCAGCCATGGGCTGCAGCAGCTCTCCTAGAACAGTCTGGCACTGGTGGGAAGTGAGAGGGGAAAAATCAGAGACAACACTGCAAGACAGAGGAAGCCAAAGCATTTCTTGCCACTCAACCAAACTTCTCTACCTCCTTCTGTACCTACCGCCTAAGAATCTGAGGGAAAAAAAATGATAAATAAAAAAACTGTGCTAAGCAAAGTAATTCCCAACTGATGCTGAAAATGTGTAAGATGCTGCAAAGTTATGGAAAAGAAACATGGTAATTTACAATGAACTATACAAGGAATATGGAGTGAGTGATTCAGAAATCCCTTGTAAATCAAAGGTCTCACTCTTCGAAATTGATGACTTTCATTCATTTTTTCCTGCATGATTTTAAAAGTAATGAGTCATTAAGATAAAACAAGGGAATGTAGATATTGTGTGCTTAACTTTCTCTGCTATCTATGCAGTTATTAAAACAGCGCAGAAAATAAAATCTTCACAAAACATATTTGAGACACACACCTTTAGACAACACTATGTTTGAAATTAGTAGAAAATATTCTATAATTAGATAACACCATGTTTTGAATTTTTAGGGTTTTGTTTATTTTGATTTAAAATTTTAGCAGAAATACTTTGAATAACTGAATAAATGAAATTTTAACTTATTCCTAAAAGCTATTGTTTTGCATTAATAGAAAAATATTTTAAAAGCATGTTACTATTTGGGTTCCCTAAAACTTCTCTTTTAATGAAAATTTCACTGGCCTTCAGTAGAGTCTATCCACAGAACAGAGTCAAAGAGTTCCAGTATCTGCTTTTCCTTCCATTTGTGGAAATAGATGCCTGGGGACAGCTTCTGTCAAGAGAAATAAACCTCACCAGCCAGATAAAAGTGGGCAAGCAGGAAGCACATTAGAAGCAGCATCTTGCACAGTGAAAGGAAAGTGATAAGAGGTGATCCTGGCTTTCTGTGGCAGATGATATGCCTGTAAACGAGCATTTGGTTAATAGCACCTTATCTTCAGAGAACCTGTCTGGACAATATGATTGCAAGTTTTTTTTGCATTGTAGCAGCATTATTTTCTGTTTTAAAGGAAAAGGAAACAGTTTTCTGCGTTGGTAGAGCTTGGACTACTCTGATGAAGAAGGCTGGCATCCTTGCATTGCAGCAGTGGTTTAATTGTGAGGGTTTGCATGGGCAGGAGTTCTTGCTCCTCCAGGCAGGCTCAACCTGCTGCCTGAAGCCTCCCTGGCTGATGGTAACACTGCTCTGGGAATTCAGGGGTGCTCAGCATCACTCCTCTCAGCGTGCAGGCAGGCCACAGCAAAGCTTTCTGAGCAGCCAGCAGTGTTTAAATGGGAAGGAAATCTCAGAGAAACCACTCTGTACGTGGTCAAGGAGCTGCCTGTGTCCCTCAGTTATGCAGCCATTTTTAATTTGGCACCTTTTGAATACAAAGCTATGGAAATGACATACTGAAGAAACAGGGACCACAGCCTTTGTGTGCCACTGCCAGTTTTTAGAGGAATCCTTGCTGCCTGCTGTAGTTTGAACTGCTGAGGCTCTGTACTCTGAGCCAAGGCAGAGTGCCTCCTGATGCCTGCTCAGCAGGACTCTGTCTGTGCAGCTTATTCTGGAGTTTCTGAGTGATTGGATTCATAACCCCACTGAAGTCTTCTTGGATCACAAGATGTCACTTTATAGCACATAATATATCTAAGAAATGGGCTGTTGGGAATTCATTAACATTTTAAACTAAAGGGGTTTGCAATGTTGTGAACGGTACCACATGACATATTCTAAAACCATGTCTGGCTAAAGTTTTCCTGAGTTTTCCTCCTTTGGAAAAAGCTCCTTGTGTCTAGGCAAGGAATAGTGAAGTCAGATGACCAACAGCAACTTTCTCTATTGCTGAAATGAACCAGAAGTATATAATAGATGACTAGCCAGGTTGTCTGGCTTTTAAACTGGTACCAACAAGAATTATTCTTGTCCCTTTGGAGGGATAGATAACATCATAGCTGAGATTTTTAAATCTATCCACTGCTCATCTCTCCCTGCAATTTGTGCTGCTCTGGTTTTCTGTCTAGAGCCTTCTGAGCAGAGTCCAGCTCACTGAGCATTAGTCAGTTAATGTCATTCCTGGCTCTCTGGACTGTGTTTTATCTTGAAATGCATGTGAAAAAGTAGACAGTGTGAGCTAACCTATACTTAATCAAGGCTGACAAAGCAAGAGGAAATTCTGTTGAAGGAGGACATGGAAATTTAGCATGCAGATGACAGACAGAAGATATATTAAATTCCCAGGGTTGTGTGGCCAGTGATGTCTCTCTTTCTCTGACAGATCCCCATTTGTTATTTTGCTTGTTGCCCTTTTTACAGCAATTTGCTTCTTCATTTTGGTCATTCTCAGGTCTCCTGATGACAGGAACATGAGAAGAGGAGTGCAGAATATTTTTCTTAGCCTCTCTGGACTCCTGGGCACTTTTCAAGGAGAAAAGAGTAATGAGAATTCAGTAGGGTTTTTTTTTAACCCTTCTGAAAGTGCTGCTTGAACACTATGAGGAGGAAAAGCAAGTGCCTTGTTTTAATTTCACACACTCACATGTGTGCATGCAGACACACACACAAACCCTCACAGAAACAAGAGAGTAATGCCTGCAGGGCTCAGGCTGAGCTGGAGAACAAACTGTTTTAATGAATATTTTGATCAATCTTGCCAAATTGATTTAGAGTGTGAGTGCAGTCTGGGATTTTTTTCTCATTAGTAGTGAACTTCATGTTAGAGGAACATGGAGTGGTGAGCTCATTAGTATCAGCCTGCCTGTGTCTGAAGGCAGGACACGGTGACAGGATGACACAAGTGATGAGAGACAGGGGCTGTGGTGCTGCATGTTAAAAATATCCCTTGCAGGGCGGCTCTGAAATATTAATTTTACTAACATGGTTCTTACAATCAGTTACCAAGAATTAAAAGAAGAGTGAGTTGAGTTGAAAGCATTTCCCTAAAAGGAAATCTGCTGGATCCTTCGGCGAGGAGTGAAACAAATACTGGAACATCTGCCTTGGATTAGCAGCTTGTTTGCTTCAAAAAGGGAACATGCAGCAGATGTGTTACACGGGAAATCACAGCTATTTCTCTTTACTGAGCAGAAGCATACACAGGATTGCCAGGCTGGCTTTGCCTGTAATACAAACAGCTAGCAAAACACCTCTGCAAAGAAATAAATGAATAAAAATGAAAGTAGCAGTAGGAGCAGAGATGAAGCAGGCAGACCTGTGATGCCATGATGGACGGGCAGCCAGCCTCACCTTCCCTTGGCTGTAGCCAAAGCAGGGCAGCAGCTCCAAGGAGCCCTGCAGGGGCCATGGCAGAACAACCTGCCAGCTGAGAACATTCCCTCCTCACCCCCTGAGTTAGTGCTTGCCTCATGGCCTGAAGCATTGGACTTTATGTCTCCTATAAAAGCACTTTATGCTCTCTAATGTAACGAGGTAACTTCTGCTTGTACATAAAACTGTCCACTCTTTCTAAATCCTGCTACAGTCTTGACCCCAGTGATACCACATGGCAACAAGGTCCAAAGGTTAATTATAAGTTTTGTAAGAATGTCTTCATACATTTTAAATCTGTTGCATTAAAATAGTTTTGAATGCCCTTTTCTTCTTCTGTTGTAGTAAAATTTATATAGATGTATAGATGCTCTACAATATGCAATTCTTACATATATCTCCATTTCCCTTCTGCTATGCTTGAAATAGCCCTAAACTCACCATGAATTGAGTATTGACACCAGTTTTTTACTCTCACTGTCTCAGTCCTCTCTTTGAAACAGGTAGCTCAGAAATCAGTGTGCCATCCCAAGAAAAAGTTCAGCCATTTTCATCACTGGCATTATATATAAAGGTGGTTCCTGTTTTGCTACATCCTAATATTTTTGTCTTCCCTTTCACTGACACTTAGAGCAATATTCAGGGTGTTGCTTTATTTTCTGTGTTTGTTTTTTTTTTTTAGTGTACAATAATCCTCATTCTCTTTTATCTCTGTTGCTGTGTTGTAATGCTGTGCAGCTTTGCAATGTTTCACTGCTCATTTGCAATGTTTAGTCTCTGAGCAGGTTCTGGTGTAACTCCATTTCTTGTCCTCTTTGTGACAGATGCCTTCCTGCCTCCCCAGTAGACAGGGGGGGATTTGTGCATTATTAGCTTTGCATTAGACCTGTTGTAAGAGCATCATAAAAAGTTATGTGCTAGTTTTCAACAGTAAAAAATTTATGCACAGTGGAATAATTTATGTACTGTTAATTGACATGAAACTATTTGCAATTCTTTTTTTTCATAGTCAAATCAGTAATTACATTGTAAACAACCAAATTATCTGTACTAATAACTTAAATGTAACTGTATATGATTTTAATGATCAAAGATTTTTTTTAAATCTAATTTAATTCCCTGTGATTTTAGATACTTACTTTCAGATACAACCAGGTTTAAGAAAATGCACCAATAATTAATTTTGAGATAGGATCTAAATCATTAGTTTTGATTTATAAGAAAAACTATCAGGGTTTAAGGATATACAGAAGAATTCATTTTCTAAAGAAAGTATTTCTTTTCTATAAGAATCATACAGGATGAATTTTTTGCCTGTGTACTACTTCATGTGAAGTTATCAGTATGATTTCAGACATGCTCTGCATTCTTCTTTCACCTGCCAACAGACTAGTTGATGTGTTTGCTCAATACAGCTATGTCTTTAATCAGGGTAAAAAGATGTAGCTTGACAGAATGTAATTATTTTAATTGCTGTGGAAAGACAGAGAACTAAATTATAGGAGAAATTTGATTTTCAAACTTAAGTGTGTTCTAGAACTGAAATAAGATTTCAGACACCTAATAAAATTTTGAACTCTGAGGCTTGTCATTTCAGAACTACAATAATTTTTTTCAAAAAGGACCCATCCATTAATGACAAACAATTCTTACATATGAACACTTCTAAATTCTAATACTTCTAACTAAACCAAGCACTAAAATTGCTTGGTTTTCAAGCACTTTTAGGGTTCCTGTCATACAAGATAAGTGCCAAGCAGCTTGTTCAGCAACCATGCAATCTTTTCATTTACATTTGTCTACCCTTAAACACTTTCTGTCACGAATGGACCTATGAATGGACAGTCACACTAAAATGAAGATAATTTTGATGGCTGCCATCCTTCCATCCCTCCAAGATGTTTTAAATTGTCAGAAAGAAAACTAGGAAGGAGTCTTTGGGCTTCAGGTTGCAAACAATCATTGTGGAAGGGTGGGATTTTTAATAAACTCTGTGTTTATTTTGGACTGGGACATTTTGGAGCCTTTTTCAGACAGCCAAAATTGTGGACTGCTTTCCTGTGTTTGCTAGGAGCGAAGTCATCCTCTTGCAGCCCATAACTCGAGAGGTTTCTCAGGTGTATTTCTGGTGGAGTGTGAAGGTGTAAGAGCTGGGCAGGGGCAGCATCTGCCCAGGAGGGCAGCAGCCCTTTGCTGGCCCTTGCCCAGGGCTCTGGCACAGCCCTGCCACGCTGGGTGAGCGGCTGCTTCACGTCCAGGGGTCCCCAAACCCAGAAGCCAGCTGCAGCCCTGAAAGGGCACTTGTGTCATCTCTGTTTATAGTCTTATGCCCTAAATGAATGCTTATTTTTTTCACTTTTTGACAGCTTAAAAGAATCCACCGTTTAAAACAAAAGACAGCCCTTCTCAAGGTCTTGGAGGCTTCTCCTGCCTGCAAATATTTGCTCTTGGCTCCTGCTCTCACCCTGCCCACAGAGGGCTTGGACCTCAGCTAGCAGGAGGCTTTGTAGCTCTGTTTGTTGGCACCATCAGAAGACACAAAAAGGTTTTCTTTTTTTGTCTTTTCCACACAGTTTTTGTATGAAAAGAGAAGCTTTGGGAATTTGTTGTTTGACATCCTGAGATGCCAGGGAAGGCACCATTTTCAGGTTTATGGCACATAGTTTAGGCTGTCACTCAGGTCACACAGCTTAGCATTTTAGTAGTCTTTTCCTCTGAGAAAAAAAGAATTATTTTGAAATCTCTGCATCCAGAAATATAAAAGAGAAGCAGAAGAGCACAGAAATCTATCCCAAAGAACATATGCCCCTAAGTGAAATGGAGTAGGTGAGAATTATTTTTGATTCTCTTTGACACTTTCTCACCAATTTCTTTCATTTATCATCTATTCATGAGAGGGCCTGATACTATGTTAAGGCAGGCTGCACAGAGCAAAGGTTTACTTCTAAATAAATCTGACATAATTTACATAAATACATTTGGGAAAAAAAAAACCAAAACCAAAAAACAAAGCAAATCAAAACCAGACAGTTTTTAGATGCAGTAGTTTTGTTTCTGAAGTTTTTGTTTGGTGGTGGTTATTTTTTTTCCCCACATAATATTTCTAATCAATACTACTTATAGACAGGCTGGAATTTCTTTATCTATTGCTCCAGATAAATAACAACCACAAAAGTTTTCACATGCTTGGGGGACTATTTCCAGAATTCCATGGACTGAATTTGGCTGCAAAAATAATCTTAAAGCCTTTTGAGTAATCTTGCAACTGTTAGATGATTGCTTGTTACAGAGACTGATGGAAAAGCTAGCACTTTTGTTCAACTTGTCAAGTGACATCTGGAATCCCTGAAGTACTTGTTAAAAATCAGTTTCACTGCAGATGCTGCCATATAAAAGTGCCTTTTTTTTTCTTTAAGAGAAATGGATCATAAACCCTGTACATATTATCCAGTCACAGAAAGAGTCACTGCTATGATTATTATCTTTTCCCTGCATGGGTACATGGTATGAGACACTGTTTGAGGCACTAGAATTGTCAGTGCTTTTTTGAGTAACACAAGTGGAGTAATCTCAGTAGAGGTTTCCATATGTGCTCTGTTTGTGGTGGGAAGCAGGACCATAAATGAGTAAAAAGCAGCAGATGGAGGGGTCCTATTGCTGGTTGGTTAAACCCTCTGGAACCCAGCTGGCAAAGAGAAGAGCATTTCTTCATGTAGGTGATTTTTCAAACCAAGATGCAACAAGCAAACAGGTGGTGGGGGTGGTGATGGTGGTCAATGCTCCAGTATCTCTCATGGGAATACAGTCTCAGACCCTGAGATGGTCTCAATCCCTGTGTGAGATGTGCAGTTATTGCTAGAAAAGGTGCAGTGTAACTAATTAAACACTAAGCACCCTCTGTTCAGTCCTAAGCAGGGCTGAACCAGAACAACTCCCTTGAAATGAAATAGCTGTCCTATGACTAATGTTATTGTACAGAAGTGTTCCCTGATTTTGCCTTTCCCTGACTCTTCCACATCCTTTTCTACAGTTCCTTGGAATGGCTGGCTGAGACTCATCAAGGATTACAAGTGATTGAGGCTGTGATAAAGCTCAGTGGAAATGCACCCCTCAGTGAGCGTGGCAGAGAGCTCTCAGGACAGGACCCCTGGGCACTGGACCATGAAAGACTGAAAGAGCCAACAAATCCCTGCCTCTGCAAGGAGTTTGAAATGTTTCATTCTATTTCTTTCACATCTTAATGTTGCATTTAAAGCTGTTCAAGCTTACAACGTCTTTAATTGAAGGGTTAAATGAGAGACATGGAAAAAGCCCAAGAAAAGGTTTATCTCTCTTTACAGTTATGTCATATGGGTTTGTGTTACCCAGTTGCAAGTCTTTCTAGATGCAATTAATTCACAGTGGGTACTTAAAGCTTCTTGTAACCCCTACTGCCTTTTATTTATGCAGGACCATTCAATACAACATCTGCATCCATGCTTCCTAATGGTTTCATCTGGGGATCTCTGTAAGTGGTTTTTTTGCATTGTAAGATGTACACAAAAGATTTGTTGTTGATTATACATATAATTTCTTACAAGTCAACACTGCTGTTGTAAAGAGGTTCTATAGCAAAACATATTTTGAACTCTTTTTTTCAGGCACTAATTTTCCTTTCAGTTTAAGACACGGTTTTCATTATAAATTAAATTCAATTAAATTTTGATAGCAATGTATCAATTTTTTTTCTATTAAGAAAACCACCCAAACAACAACAAAGAAAAAGCATATACTATCTTTTAGCTTTAATGAATAACTGAACAATATAGGTTAGGAGAGGATCTTCATGAAATACATCTTACAGGAAAATTACTTGTTCTCCCATCCAGGGTCAGAGCACCCATTTGAGGTAATTGCCTTTTATTTTAATCATACAAAACTATAAAAGCTAAAGAAAACTGCAAATTAAAGGAAAATCCAACACAAATTATAATTAAGAGCAAGCTAAAACTAACAGTTTGTCAAAATATCACCCATTTTCAAGTAAGAATCAATAAGCTCGTGTTTTTAGAGTCCAGACAGCCAGGTTTGGAGAGACAGTTATGAGAAGTGCCTGGAATCCTGCACTAAAGGTGCAGTCCTGTGGGAAAGGGATTTGTAAAGAATTCTCAAAACCTGATAGAAAGTTCACACAGTCTTGTACATCTATATGTAAACACTGTAAGGTGTGTTGATTTAAGATGCTATAGAATAGAGATGACATTGTTGAGAGAGAGATTGAACTAGCAATAAGTTGTAATAAATAAGTTTCAGAAGTTTAATAAGTTTCAAAATATGCCCTTGTAAAAAGACTAGATATTTTTGAGAATTAGAACTGTGAAAGGTGTATTGTAGTAGGATCACCTGGGGAAAAAATATAGGTGATTGGTGTTAGAAGTGATAGTGGCATTGTGTGGTATAAGCTAATAGGCTGAAAAATATTTATAAGCATTTTAATTTGTAAAATATAGCCTTCCTAAATCAGCACATGTTAGCTCAGTGTTTGCATACAGATGTACAAGACTGTGTGAGTTTTCTGTCAGGTTTTGGGAATTCTTTACAAATCCATTGCCCACACAGTCCTTGTCTTGTTTTTGCAGTGGAGCTTAGGGCTGACCCAGGTGAGGTGTGAGGGCAGGGGGAGATGAGAGGTGGACTGACTGGAAAGAGCACTGATACATACAGCATGGAGGTAAGCATGGCTGTGGGGAAGGTTAGAAGGGAAAACAGATTTTAAAAATCATAGCAGAAATGTGATGGGACAGGAGAGAAAACAAACTCCAGGTTCCTGACAATTTTGGTACCTACGGGTGAAGCTCTCAGTGCACCTCATGGTCTGTGCACAGCCAGGACAGAACCTGTCCTGGCTTTGAGTTTCTGAAATACTGTGTGGTGTGCCAGAGTTAAGTGGGGAATGGAGGGACAGGGATTTCAGGGAACAAGTACCTGCTCCTTACAGAGAAGAGCTGAGAGGCTGCAACTTAAACCTTCATTTCTCCTTAGGTGTGTGTGCAGGAACTAATAACATCCTTGCTGTTGGTTTGGAGATTTCACAGTGTTCCAACCCTACCTGTCAGAACATTTCATTGTGTCTCTCAGGCAATAGAAAGGACTTCTTAGGATTATTAGAAATATATAATTATATTATTAGATATGTTTTTGAATATATGGGCAGAGCTCTCATTTTATAAGTTTGTCAGATGGTGGAAAACAACAGAGAATAAGGAAAAACATCAGTTCCTACCTCCATATAGCTCATATTGCTCAACTAATTACCCACCACTTGTAACTGGGAATTCTGAAGTATGAGTATTGCTAAAAAAGCCTTAGCACTGTTGACAGCAAACTTCAGCTGCCATTTGAAAGGTGTGGGCAATCCAGGACATCCTACACTGGAAGTTTGGACAGATATCCCAAAGAGCCTTGGGCTTAACACCAAGTTCGGGATTTCCAATCTGCACTCACTGCTGATGAATGGATATTTGCAGAGCCTGAACTACAGTGTCTGTATAAGTTAAGCAATAAATAAAAATGTAATCCATAATCTTTGTGTATTCAACTCAGAATTAAAATTGTTTTGCCTTTTCCACTTGTAGGTCTTCTACTTCTACCAGAGTCAGTGATGTTATATCTCTGTAGCAAGACATCTCTTACAATTGTATTTTACAAGGCAACTGAGTGCCAGTGTCACTGTGCAGAGTCCCTTGACAATTGTAGAGACATTTTCCTCCAGAATATTGAAATATTCACTTGTGCATGTACATTTTCCTAGAAGCTTATCCACTAGAACTTTTAAATGAATACTCTATTCTGATCACCAGGTGTACAGTTTGGTAATGTCCTGTTGTATACATTGAGTATGAACGTACACAAGAGAAAATGTGACTCCCCATCCTGTGAAGAAGAGTTCTGTGTGTGAGATATTAGTGCCTGAGTTAGTTTACACTGGCTCAGGGGCAGAACAGAATCCTGTCAGGAGGTGACACAGAATATATTCTGCAGGGTAGAGCCATTTCCACCAGATCTGCTCACATCTTCTCCATACTATGACTCTGATAGCCATACATTGCAACACATCACTCACCACAAGAAGCATTATTTCATTCCAGAAACATTCTAACCCGCACTAAAGGGTGGCACTGAGAAACTTCACTGGTGGTCCTTCTAAATTTATCTTTTTATTCCATTGTTTTACCATGTTGGTTTTGGTCTCCTTAATCCCAGTTTACAGTTAGACAAGAATTCTTTTACTCCCTGAGAAGTCAAATAAAGGATTAGTTTTTTGCAGGCAGTGCTAAAGATGAATTACAAACATACACTAGAAATATACTCTGGACCAGATATTCCCATCAAAAGCAGACAAACAAGAATAGGTCCTAGATCAAAGAGGGGGTTTGGGGTTCAGTTGTTGTGGGTTAACTATTAGCTTGTCTATAGGAACAAATCAGTGTGAATACTAAAAGTTCTTAGCAGAGGTTTTTTTTTTTGGGGGGGGGGGGCCATGAAATGCTCTAAATTTATTTTTGTCCCTTACCACAATATTTCCTGTAAGTTGACCAGACTATATCACAGAAACTCCAGGCAGAAAATTGATGAACATCAAAAATCCATGGCTAAGGCCTCTCCCTCAACTCTGGAACCACCACACACGCTGCTTATACAGCCTTTTGTAAGGAACAGGCATGGTGCCACCACACCAATGTTTCCATAACCAAGATGTGCAGATGTGAGATGAATGGCCCAGATGAAGGCACTGGAGTGCCTCAAGAGTAAAGTAAACTGCAAATCACCAGGAAAAGAAAGAAAAAATACCCAAGTATGTTCATGCACAGGCACGCACACTGATATTTCTCAAGGTGGACTGGTTTGATAAAAATTATGACCTTTTTTCCTCTACCCTATTTTATTTTCCAGCACTAAAAATATTGCAAGTGCCTGAGGCGTAAGTCAGAGCAAACCTCCATTATCACTCCAGAGACTTGGCAACTTTGCTCGTTAGGCTTCTTGGGATCTGACTGAGTGACCTTGTTTGGTGGGAAGGCACAGATGGAGTCTGTCAGTAAATCTTGTTAATGTAGCAAGTATTCCCACTGTTAGATGAGCTTTGCACCTCGTAGGAGCATTTCTAGCCCCAGTAAACAACCACAGCTCCCTCCTCCCAATGTCAGCCCCCTTGTTTCGTGTCACCACGTACTCCAGCATTTGTTCTTACTGTCAATTACCAAAAAAAAGAACATCTCACTGTGAGTGTAGGATGATCTTTCTCTCAAAGACAGTCATGCACCTCACATCAAGAGAAAACTACGTTTGCTTTTAAATTTGGATGTGCTACCTGATAAACACAAAAGCTTTCTTCTGCTGTGAATCTTTTCCTTAGCTTGAGAAATAATTTTATGATAGGAATGCAGTTTTCTCCTAAAGTCATACTCAGACATTTGTATTATACAATATAAATAACTAATATATAAGTAATAAATAAAAGGTTTATCTAAGGCCCAATTTTAAGTGGTCTAAAATTTCAAGGTGTAGCCTATTTATTTTCAGTGAGAAAATAAAAAGCTGCTTTTAAAGTTCATTCAGATTCTAAAGGGCAATGCGAAAAATGTTATACCACTTTGGTTCAGTGCATACCTTTGGGTAAAAGAAGAAGGATACAACAGTAACTGAAATATTTAAGTAAAATTCAGTGTTGTGAGCCTGAACACCAGGACAAAATTCACACTGTATAAACCATATCTCGAAGTGCAATAAGGCATATTTCCTAAATGTTTTGCACTGCTGAAGTACAGTGGCAAATCTAAGAGTAGTTGAATTAGGGATTCCCATTTTCTGGTTCTGTCTTCAGATTTGTTCACTAAATTTCCCATCCAAAGGCAGATGTGAAAACATCATTCCAAAGCAATAGCTTTGCATATTTAGAAATTATATTTCATCCTGGTTTGTAGATGAAAGAATCAAGCTTGAAATCAGAAACTGGGATCGATCTCTATTGTCTCTTGCCTGACCACTTGGTTCTACAGGCCCATTCGGGGCTCCAGCAGTCAGAATTTTGAGCCTGAATAAAAGAAAAAGCAGCATCCTGCTTGTCCTTCCCTGCAGGAAGGGCTGGCTGCAGTGGGGTTTGCAAAACCTGATGGCTTGGATTGCTGAGAAGGAAGAAAGGGAAAGACAGAAGCAACCACATTGCTTTTACTTCTGCCTTTCCACCCCTCATCCCCTTCTCAAAGCCAGCAATGTTCTGCAGTGGAAAGCCAGCACTGCTCACAGCCTTACTAAGGTTTAGAGTGCCTGCTTGTTTGCTTTTCATTTATCTTATTCCATGTGTGATTTTGCCAAGTTCTTGTTTCTTCCAAGGTTCCAACATTTTTTTATTAGTCAAAACTCCTCTGTGCTACTTTGTACTGTAGGGACTATAAAAGGAAATTAAATTTAGGGCACCAAAGATCATCACAGGCAGAGGAATAAACCTCCCTGCAAGCTTAATTAAAACAAGAAGATGGGCTGATAACAGATAATATTTTACTAATTAAGTACCAAAGGTAGGGAAGGTAGGTCTGCAGAAAAGGGTATACTATTAATATTAAGAAATAGATAACATTACAATATAATTATTAATATAATTATTACATTACATTACATTACATTACATACTATTATTATTAAAATCTTTAAGTTGCATGGAAGTTGATGTCCAGATCCTGATACCACAGGAATGGTAAAGGCTTCTGAAGATCTGACAGGAAAGAAATGAGCAGAGGGTGTTAAACAGATAAATGGGGCAGAGGAAGCTATTCTAGGCAGAAATATGTTGGAAAAGTTTTCAAGCAGAGTCCTGGCAAAGTGTTTCCAACATTTTTGTTAGTAAGGTTTAAATACCACTGGCATATCTTGATCTTGGCTTCAGGTTTTTAAGCAAGTGAAATGATGTGCTGGTGTGACCCATGACTTCAGAGATGTGTCCCTTTAATCTGCCTGTACTAAGGGGCTAAAAAGTCACCTAATCTGTGTTGCTGGCTCGTGTGAAACTACTCAGTAGTGTAAGAGGTAACTACCTCTGTTTTCAGATAATACAACTTTATATAATTCCTTGGGGAAAATCCTCCTTCAGTGTGTGCATAGCCTGCACACTTCCCAGGAAGTACATGCTGGTCAGCATAAATTCTGTAAATGAAATAATAACAACAATAAATGTAGGCAAAATGTATTTTAGCTTTGCCTTTTCTTCAGTGAGGACTAATTGGGACTTGCATGTTATGAAGGCTTTTTAAAGATGTGAGCTGATACTTGTGCCAATTTTGCGCAATGGAGTGCAAAATCAGATTTATTATTTCTGAGATTGGTAGGTCAGGATTATCAAGCCCTTCTTTCCACTTGTCCTTGTTCACTTGAGCTATTTTCCTGTGAGAGTGGCTCTGTGTTGCAGTGCTCAGTGTATTCCAGGTGTCCTGTCCTGCATTACCATTACTGCAGGTGCCTGCAGTAATGAAGTAGCAAGCCTTAGCAATTCTTCCTGGTAATAGTTTGTTCTCATAGTTAATTGACACAGCCATGGAAGTCGAGCCTCTGATTGCTTCTGCATCTCTGTGGACACACTTGCAGAGAAAATATTCTGGTCCAAGGAAAACACCATTCCCTTCAACTGATCCCTGCAATGAAAGCCTGGGGTAGCTGGAAGAAGTGGGGGCTGAAATTCAGATTGCCTTCATTTTATCAAAGTAAACCTCCTTTCCCCCCTACCCCACCCCAGGAAATTCATAAGATGTTTCCATTGCTAGTTGATTTTACCCAATTCATCCTAAACCATCCAGATTTTTTGGTGATGTGTCATTTTTCATTACATGCAAATGCAATTTTCCCTGAATAAAAATTCTCCATTTATACTTCATTATTATTGTTAAAGTTTTTTAGCTAACTTGCTAAATTCAGAAACTAAAACATTCAGCAATGAGAAAACTATTCTTAGACTAAAAACTTTAATGAAAAAACCCTTTTTTATCTCTTTGTTGAGTTTCTGTGTGGATCTATACTTGACAAATACTTGAATGATTGAGATGTTGGTTTCTCAAACACCAGACCAAGTTTGCCACTTATTTTGGTCATCTGGAGTTGTCCTGGAGCAACATTTTGCTCCATAAGGTTGGATTTGCTGCTAACAAATAAGTAAGTACAAGCTTATTTACTGTTTATTTGTGGAAATAATTGTGTTTATTTCTATAAATCGGGATTAGGACAAGTTTATTTCACATCAGTAATGTGTAGGTCACAAAACACCTATAAAATATTTTCAGATTATTTAATATACTGAAGGGCAAATTAAAAGTTATCACGACATCATTAATTTAGCCATAATTCTTTACCTTCCTACAGGCCACTGACAACACCTTTAAAGCAAGCTCCGAGAGCAAAGTTGATGAGTTGCTATTTTGGAAGGTTTCTGATTTCATTTAAATCCATGCAAATCCAGTGTAACACCATTTGAGTGTATTGAAAATTGAAAACTTTCCACTGAAACTAGTGGGGAAAACAATATTTTTTTACAAAACTTGTCATCCTTAAAAAAAAAACAAACCCCAACCAAAGAAAAAGAACAATGGTCTGATTTTCATAGGAAATTTTAACAAAATGTAATCTCATATTACTTCTCTGTAGTCTCACATGGTATATAAAATAATCCTACCAGGAATCTGGAGCTTGTTAATGACTGGCATCAGCTCCAATGTCCTTGATATGTGTCATGGCATGGATTATTGCTCAAATCAATACAAAGCAATTTCCAGTCAGGGGAAACAACTGTCCATTGGTTTGTTCTGACACATTTTCAGAGAGTATCCCTACAGCCTCCCATGGATTTGCAGCTGCTCAATTACAGCCTAATTGCTTGACCCCTGTGGAGTGACACCCAAGGAGTGTTCATGGTACGTGGTGACATTCAGAACAAAGCAAAAAAGCAAATACAGTGAAGACTGCAGTTCACACAGGAAGGAAAAGCAGATAATATGAAAAATAAAGTTGTCATGCTAACATACGGTTTATTTACAAATCTCTAAGATGTTTGTGTGGCTCTAAAATACCCACCCTGCCCCATCAACTTATTTGAGACACACAGAAATACTGCTTATCTACAGGAAGAAGGATAAAATAGAAGAAAACAACCAGCAGCTTTCACAGCAAAGTTCCTGGAGAATCTCCTTGTTAAAACAAAGCAAACATCTTTTAGCAAGGCTAGTGTGCCAGACAACATCATGAGTCACTGGGGGAAATGGAAGGCACCTTCAATCTTCTAGATATTCTAGATTTGGGAATATTTCCTGTAGTAGAAACTGGCCAAAAATAACAATTTTATGGCAGGTAGCCTTCAGACCTCATCACATGCTACCAAATACACCTGGTCAAGGGAATAATCCTTTTAGCCACATGTAATTGTGCTGTGGAATTACAGGCAACCAGTTGGACAGAGAATTTCTACCCAGTTCCCAGGTCTGTCTGCTATGATGCTTCAAATCAGGTCTAATTGTTCCATTTGTTTCTGGCAGGACATTGTGATGGTGTTATGCCAAAAGGTTTGAAGAAAGCTCACTTTTAATGCAGCATCTATGGTGTGGCTTTAGATATTTTACTGCTTATTTGAAACAATGTTTAGACATTTTGCTGTCCACTTTGGAAAATCCTTTTATATACATTTCATAATACATCTATCTTAAGGAAGGTCTTAAAGCAATTACTGCAACTTAAGAAGCCAACAATAATATATATATAAATGAAGTATACCTAAATAAGACAATGGAGAGCAAAGAATATCATTCCACCGGTCTATATTATCTTTTTCCAGACTAATGTTTTAAAAGAGCAGCACATTTTTCTTTGTGACAAGGCTTTTCTCCTTGCCCAATAAGATTCTCCTGTGTCCTAGGGGTAATCCATGCAATTTGAAGAAACAGGTGAAACACAACAAGATAGTATAATGAAAGTTATAGACTGACAGGGAAAGAAAGAATCTGTAAAACAGAGTTGTCATATTATCATAATTTCTATCACTGATCTAATATAGAACATGGTTCTTCAAAATATTAACCACATTTTAAGTACATGAGCCAATCCTTATTTCTTAGAAAATGTGTATATTGCTTGTGTAGTTGCTAAGATTCAAGGATACACTTCAGATACTTTCCCAAGTGAGATTACAGTGGGAAACCATATATTCTAGACATCTTGCTTCAAGTGTTTCTACTTATGATTATATCTTCACTCCCTCTCTTAAGAACCCCTTATTATTCAGTAATTAATCCCTCCAGAGTTTTCTTGGAGGTTTTTTTTTTAATGATAAATGTTATAGAAGGGCAGATGTGTGCCATGTCAGATGGCTGTAAAAGCCTTGCTGCCAGGAACTGAAGTTTAGAACAAGAACTGCAGCCTCAGGTATCACAGAAGACAATATTTTGGTATCTGGGCAAGTTTATTTTAAAACTAAGAAAGCTCTTAATGCAAAAAGCACTAAAATACTATAACTGACAACAAAACACACTTGCCCATATTAAACATTCTGAGCCAGCTTCAGATTTAAATTAAATTTTTAATTATTGCTATATGGAATATGGCAATCTCAGTGGTTGCAACCACTTCCAGTCACCTAAGTGGTATGGGAAAAACAGAGGGATCATAATTTCTTTGCCTAGGTGTCACCCCATACCTTAAGTCTGCAAATTCTTCAAAATTTTTTAAAAATAGAAATGATAATGTGTCTTATCTATCTCCTTCTCATCCTGCAGCTAAATCAGTTTGATTATCTTTTGTGTTTGCCTCTTTCCTCCTCGCTTGCAGTGTGGAAGAATGAGGATATGTGGCTTCTCTGGGGCATGGAAAGAGCTGACAGAAAATTTTCCTCTGCAGCTTGACCTTTTCCTAGAAATATTCTGTTCCACAGACACCTGGGGGACAAGCTGAGAGTCTCCTTGAGCCCCAGGGTTTCTGTCTCCTATCAAGGACTGAGACCACAGCTGAAAGACTGGAGCACAGACACCCCAAACTGCAGCTGGAGTGTTGGTGCACTTTCCTTGGGCAGGATTTGGAACCACAAGAAGTGCAGAGAGTGGAAGAGAGATCTGAAGTGATTCCAGCAGGCTGCATTGCTCATCAGCCACTCACACTCCACGAGCCCTGTCCTGTGTTCCTAGTCAGCTGAAATTACAATTCCTGTGCCTGGAACACAAAGGTTTTAGCACAAGGACAGCAGTACCATCTCACCATGTGCTGGAGGGCTTTCCACAAACCACTTGGTAACAGCTTTATTCCTTCCTGTGCAAATGTTCAGGTTAAGCCCAGCAAGCATGAGCTCTGGGAGTCCACACTACCCATGGAGAAAAGGATTTCTATTTAAAATTGTACTGTGGGCAGGACACACTGGATTCCTTTCCCTCTGTGTATGGGCTAGAGGAGATGTGATTTGACCACTTCCAATTCTGGAAACTTAGTTAGGATCCTAAGTCAGAAATCATAAAGCCAGTCCTGAATGCTGCTATTGACAACAACAAATAAAATAAAATAAAATAAAATAAATAAAATTTAATATCAGGCTGCATGTACCTGCTGAAATGAAAGTTTGCAGTTCTGTCCAGTGACAGAGAACCCATGGGAGCTCTTATATCAACTGCATTTGGACAAAGCAGAGGAACACTCCTTCCTAGTGATAGAGAAGACATTTATATCTTGCATTTGCTGCTGAACACACAACCCAGGTTTTCAGCCTTTTGCTCTCTGTAGGGAGCTGGTACAAGTCAGTCACCTTAGACTGAGACAGATCAAAGGTGTCAAAGTCTGGAGTCCTTTCCATCACTCCTCAGGAGCCAGCCCTGAGCCAGCCAGGAGTTAACACACTGTGCTTCCAGCATGTGTGCAATCCCAGGAATCCCTTTTATTTTGCCTAAACACCCATAAACATCCATACCTGGATAAGTCTGGCTCTGATATACCCATTCAGCACTCTGCCTCATGTTTCCCAAACTTCTCCCTCCACCTTTCATGGGCAAAGCTTTCTGACTCCCTGGCATTCTGCAGGGCCACACTCACCAGCCTGCTGACTCTGTTAAAACAACTCTTCTGTTGTGGTAGCCAAGAATTTGGTTTTTTTCTCTCCACAGGGAAAGTCTCAGAGACACGAGATGATTTCTGAATTTGAAATTGTGCTGGATACAGGAGGTTTTACAGAGGGTCACCCACTACTGATTAAAGAGAATAACTTTCCTTCTATGCTATAATTTAATCCATTGTTCCTTGCCAGTCCTGTACCTCCACTGGCTAGGCCTGTTATTACCTTTTCCCAAACCTTTTCTACAACATCCTTCTATCTACAGATCAAATACTTTTGCTAATGCCATTATATGATTTTCTTCTGAATAGGGAAAATGTTTTGATTAAAAACCTTGACATTATGTTTAGAATGATCTACCAATCAGTTTCTCAGATGACAAGCTGATAGAAGGCAGCATGTATCTAAAGAGTTTACAATCATATCACTGTGTTATCTTAATTAATGCAGTAAGACCTGTGCATATAATTCATTATTTTCATAAGTTATTGACAGCTGACCTCATTTCTCCATGGCAGTTTAAAAACGCATTTATTGTGCTGCAGCCAGTGTGCAAACTTAGAGAAATCCTCTATGACAGGAGAAATTCACATATTGTAATATTTACTTATAGTAATTAGTCTCAAGGTGTTCTGAAAGATACAAACCAAAGGAACAGAATGAGAGTCCATGAAGACAACAAATGAGTGTGCTACAAAACATTGTGCTGGTAGTATTTATCATGCATGAAAAGGAAATAAAGGCATTCTACGTCAACTATTCCTGTTGCTATTCTTTTTTAAAAAAATTATTTTCCTCTGGCTAATGCTTTCAGTTTGATTAGGACAGAAAAAGAAAGGAAGAAAGAGAAGGAAGAGAAGGAAGAGAAGGAAGAGAAGGAAGAGAAGGAAGAAAAAAAGGAAGAAAAGGAAGAAAAGGAAGAAAAGGAAGAAAAAAAGGAAGAAAAGGAAGAAAAGGAAGAAAAGGAAGAAGGAGCTTCTGCTTTTTACTAATTAATTTTTTTGGTGAGGAGTCCATAGCATTTTCTGGACTAAGGAGACACACACTTTGAATTGTATAAGCAAGAAACACATTACTGTGAATACAGGCAACACTCAATTTAAGTGTTGTAAAAAATACTTGAGTATGAGAAGTTGGAGAGTACTCATTATAATTTATTGATTTCTGAGATTTCTGTTTCAAAATAGCCATTCCACTAGCCAAAGTTCTGATCTGAATGCTAACCAAAGCAAACAGAGCAAGATATTTCAATATCAGTAAGGTGGCCTCCTTTTGTTTTGTACTTTGGTGGGTTTTTTAGCTTATCCAATTGACATGTGATCACAAAAAGGCCCAAATTAAGTATAGTTATATCATCTATAGAGACTGCTGGAAAATCTTGCAGCTACTCTCTGGCACTAAGAATAGTAAAGACATGAGAGATTTTGGCACTCTAGTAGACTTTTCTCATCTGAGTGAGATGATTTGAAGAAGGGTGGCACATCCACAGACAATGGGCATGAATCAGCCCCACCTGTGAATGTCCTTGTGGGGCACAGGTGGGAGGGAAATTGCTCCCAATGTGGTCACACAGGCTCTGCCTTGGCTTCCCAGGGAGCTCCAGCTGCTCCTCCCTCCAAGCTGAGCACCAAGATTTCAAGCTTGAGAGCTGTTCTGAGCTGTTCTTTGTGGCCAGGTGGGGTTTGTTACTGCAAGGTGGGCAGGCTCAGAGCCTGGCTGCTGATCAGGTTCCTGATTTTCACAGTCAGCTCTTTCCCATCTGTCTCTTGGGGCTGCACTGGTGCTCTCTCTTTTCTTTCATGCTTCACAGAGGGACAATTTAACATGGCCATTAACCCAAAGGCTGGATCAAAAAGCATGAAAAGCATCAGGGAAGAGCAAAACACCTATGGCTCCTGGGGAAAAGCTGGCAGGTGGTGAGAAGCCAAATCCTCTGTACACTGAAGCTAAATATCTCAGATGGAGGCAAAGGACAGATGGAGTAGGACAGAACAGCAGTTCCAATGTTGTACAGCATTGAAGTTTAGAAAAGAGAGATACAGAACTTAGCAAGAACGTGACCAGTGTGACTGGAGACATCAAGGGAGGAACAACATTTTAAATCTATATCCTCACTCAAACAAGGTGGTGTAAGTATCTTGAAGCCAGTATAAGTCTGAATTCTTCCACAGTGTAAGTTGCTAAGGTGCATCATATCATGCAAATGTCCCTTAGGAACTGGGTTGTGACCACATGTGGACTGAAAAATAAGAATTATTTTCTCATACCTTGCAATGTTCCACAGGAATCAGCAATAATGTGTTACACAAGGAAAAAAAGGAGAGTACACATTTCAGCCAACACCTTGTCCTCCATTTTAATTGTAACAGCCTCCTAGAAGATTTGCTCTTTTAAACTCATATTTTCATGCAATTTACCATACACTCTGCATATTGCTTTCACTGCTCTCATCTTCAAAAGCTTCCTGAACGCTTAATAATCTTGACTCTTGACATTTAAGAATCTGTTTTGCTTCAGAAAAATGCCAAACCCACCACACTAATCTCCGTCTTACCCCTCACTGCTCCCTCTCCCACTTATGCTCCAGATGGGCTCAGGAAAATCATCCCTATGATTTTTTTTATTTTTCTTTTTTAAGCTTCCTTATCTAAAAAATACCCAAACAATTTTTATTCAAAAATCTCAAATTTTCTCCAAATTTTCAAGTCCCAAACAGTGCATGCCAGATACCATTGTTTAGTTTTCACTGTCACACAGCTATTCTCCAAAGCTGCTGATCACCTGCTTCTCAACCTTCTACATATTTCTGATTTCAGCTTTTACAAGTCTGCATGCTTTTCCATGGTGCCTTCATTATTATCTAAATTTCTCAGGCACTGTGATTCCTCCTCCAGCAAAGTGCTGACAGTGGGAAGAAAAAGAAAAGGCCAGTGCAGCTGTTTCTGTCTCCTCCCACCCCATTCCCCTGGTGATATTCACACCTTCCTCTCTTCACAAAGGAGACTTTCCAGTCTGCTTTTTTTCCAAAACATCATCAGATGTTTTGCTTGTGAATACAGGAAGATCCTGTGGAAAATCCTCTGGGATACACTGCAGTAACAGTTTTACCTATTCTGGGATTTAGGAAGTTTTCCCATGCCACACAGGAATTTTTGGTCCATTACAAATACAGCTATGAGAAATATATGTGTGCTCCTGCGAGTGAAGGTGCTAGAGGTCAAACAGTAGAAATCAAGACCAGGACAGAATTCTGAATTATCACCTTTCAGGATGTTTTGGTTTCAATCCATGCCTGAATCCAATCTCAGACCACTGAAGTTCTATTTTCAAGCAGTAAATCCCTGTGACCCACTTCACCACTCATGCAACTTGCCCAGTAAATCAGGGCAAAATAATAATGGTAAAAAAAAATTGAAAAATGTTACCTCTCAAAACTCTCAGATATTAAGCTTCCTGCTACTGAAATTAACATCCAGTTAGGTTGTTAGTAATGCTAAAATATTAGATTTATCTACATACTCATGCCTACCTGTACAAATAATCACATGTGTTTGTTTAAATATAATTGCACATACAGACACTCTCTATATAGGTACAATAAACATACTCAGAAGGCATTTTATTCACAAGTTGAAACAAAATATTGAGGTGTGCCAGAGTCAAGAGACAGAACAGGGGGGACTGTGCTTTATGTTGAGGAAGGATTTGTTTCTCTTTTGCTTCTGTTTCTTGTGGGAGCAGTTATTATTTCTTAGTTCATTTTGATCCTATATGAAAACAAGTGAAACTTGTTAAAATGAAAACAAACATTTTCTACAAGTTTAAACACATTTGGTTGCTTGTGCTTTGTTGGCCAAATCAAGTAATTTTTAACTTTGCCAGTGTCTGCAGGCTTATTTCTATATCCATGTTTTGAAAATACCACTGCAAAACCCAACTCACTGGCTGTGAACGTTTCATCAAAATTTTGGTTGTCAGAAGCAGTTAATCCATGCCCAGAACTTATGGACTCCAGTAGGAGCTGTGAAGGGTTGGGGTCTAAATTACCAAAAAGTAAAAACCAATAGCATATTGGCAATGATTAATTTTTCACATCTCCCCTTTTTACCAATTTTATTTTGATACATTGTGGATGAATAAAAGCAGTATTGTGTTTTTTACAGAGGTTGCTTTCTACTGGACATCCACGTGGGGAAAGTGCAAATGATATTTCCCTTACTCATTTTGGCATTGCTGTGAATTACACAACTGAACTTTATGTATTCCAAATATATAGAAATTAAAATGAGCTAAACAAAATCTTTTGGGATGCTCCTCATCTTTATGAGCTGGTTTTACAGATTAAAGGCAGTGTGATGCTGAGACAGCCACTGGAAGTTTGAGAAATATTTAGCCAAAAAGTTTAAGGAGGAAAAGCCAAACATCACTTTGCATTTAACTAAAAGGTTACAAGGAGATAAGGCTCCATAAAAGAACTTGGCTCTGCACCTATTATCCTACAGCCTACAAAAATTAGTAAAGGATACACTAACATCTAAGGAAGTAAAAAAAAAAATTTAGTTTCCCATTCTCCCTGACAAAACTAAAATAAAAATCCCTTGCTACTGATAGCTGGAATTTGCCCTCCTGCTGCTGAGGTAGAATGTTGCTTCTTTTCTGAGATCAGAAAAGAAACAATAGGAAAATCTACAAGTAAATATACATAAAAATAAATATCCATGTTAATCTGTGTCTCCCCACCACACCCTCCCAAATGGAAGAAACTGAAGAATATGGTTAAATAAAGCTGCAAAGCTCAGGGACAGACTGAAATCTTCCTTCTCCTTGTGTTGCATCTACTGCAGCAGGTTTTCTTGAAGCAAAAAGGCAAGAATTCCAAGCCCAGCTGTTGTCAGTGCTTTTTCTGAGTCACTGAGCAGCAGATGCTGGAAGTGTTGGGTTTCTAAGGGCAGCGCCTGCTGCTGGACCTGAATTTCCAAGCCCCAGCATTATACACAGACAGAAAGAGCAGCTGAGCAGGTATGTGTCACTAAGAGCCACTTTTAGGGTAAAATCACAGAGAGATTGTCAGCAGGAAATAGTAACCAAAAGCTCTGGAGCCACTACAAAATTTGCAGTAGTCCAAAGGCATGGAATGTCTTCAGAAAGCAAAAAATTTGCAATTATTTCACTTTCTTAAAGGCCACCATAACTTTTTCAAGATGTACATGTGTCTCAATTCAGACTCAAATTCAGTGCTGCCTCAGGCAGAAATTTCAGGAAAATTGCTTCTGGTTGCCAAAGCAGCAAAAGAATTAATTGCCCCCTTCTTAAAGTACACAATGGATTTACATGGTTATCATATAAAATTGTTTACTGAACAAATTCACTGTAAAGCCAAATATATATCTTTTTTTTGAAAGGAGGGAAAGAAATCAAAGATTATTTCTGAACTGGAATCAATTTGTTCTTTTGACCTACAGTGCAGCATTCAAAAATTTATATTAATATTATTGATATTAGTTTTTATATTATTCTTTTTTTTATTAAACAGTGTAGAAGTAATTAAATTTTAATACCTGGCAAAAAAAAAAAAAAACAAAACAGCAACACAGGTATTGCTTTAAGGGACCCAGTTTCAGAACATGGATTATAAAACTATAAACTATGGCCCTACTTGCATGTACTCTTGGGGGTCCCATTGCCCACCCAGCCTCCCTGCTTGCCTGGGGACCAAGCAGACAGGCACAGGTTCTGGGCAGATTTTCAGACTGGTTTCTTATTTCTCATCTCTAATTTTCCAAGTGTTTGTTGTATTTTTGTTTACAAACCACTACTGCTACCTAATTCTGGCAGCTGTGCTCATCCAGCATCTCCTGGACAGAAAGTACAGCAGAGTAACCCAGTGAAAATGTGTCACCACAGCTTAGGAAGCAAGCCTGGCTCAGAAAAATAATACCCCTCATCCTCACAAAGATGGTTCCTCATGATCCAAGTAGAGAACAGTGCAGTGTCACAGCTAAATCTCCTCACTGCCTTTCAATACCATGGTTTGCCTGCATTTCCTTTTTTTCTCAAAGTATTTTCCTCCCCAGACTCATTCCTCCCTTTCATCTCTGTTGGTCTGTAATGTTCCAATGCATTTTGTAGCTATTTACACCTGTGTGACCTATGTGGCAAACAATGCTGAAGGTAAAGGACTCTTGGCACAGGAGGTGACTTTGTACATTCAAGAGTGACTCTGGCCTATGTCTGTTCCCATGGGGCTCATGGTGCATTCACAGCATAAGAGGAGCAGATATGGATAGAAAAAAATAAAACCAAATTTTTAAAGGTGTCTGAATATACTGCATTCATTATCCAATCCCAGTCAGAGTAAGGTGGCATTGTGAAACAGAAGCCAGATAGAATGTGCAGAATTTAGCAAACTTGACATATTTTCTCAGCTCTGCACGCTGGGAAAACAATAACACTTATCACATTTGTCTCCTCAGTGTGTGTTTCACCTTTTAATGTCACACAATGCAGTAATATGTCCACAGTTGTAGAGCATATGAGCTTATGCTTACACTCTCTGAAATATTTTTTGTATGTGGCCTGACATAATAACTGCTCACACCTGTAGTCCTAAAAAAAAAGCATAATTTTCCTCTGGGTTTTTGTGTGTTTTTTCATTTTGGGTGTTTATTTTTTTTTCCAGATGGGGAGGATCTTCTGCAATCTCAATTTAATAATTTATCATTATAAGTGCATGTGGCTTTAATCATATTCTTTTAATTCTGTAGCTCAGTTGTGTGTTCCTAAAATCTCTCTTGGGTTTTTCACTCCATGTGCAGCATTAAGCACAAATAGGGTGAATTTACAGACCAAAGCCATCCCTCATAAGATTGATGTAATGAATCAGACTCAAATACTTTTGTGGAAATGTGTCCCTAATTCTGAGAGCATTGTGCACAGTGATTTCTGTCAGTCTGATTTACTGATTCCATGGAAGGAGCCTGGATTGTTATTTCATAAATTCAGTTTACGGGTTCCTTTCAGCAGGTTTTTATTGTGTTGCCTGCTTACCCCACAGTAACAAAACCCCAGTACCAGCAGCACCTGAGGCACCAATTAAAGGCTAAAGTCCACCTGGGAGAGTGTTGCTGAGCAGACTGGTAATTAATGTGCTAACTTGGTACAACTGCTCAGCTCTCCTGTGAACCTTGAACTTTGTCTGTCTACTGATTCATCTAAGAAATTATAATACAGGGAAGGAAGCATAGCAGAACTGGTCTTAACACACTCTGTGATGCACTCCTGGCTTAGGGGATGTTAATTTACTACAGCAAAGGGGTCTCTATGGTAACCACAGGGTTTATCCCCCACTAACTACAGTCCATTACAGTCAGTGTCTGCTAAGGAACACACTGAATGGAGTTGTTTCCTGGTGAAAACAACAGCAACAAACATCCCTGTCTCACTTCTGTGCTCCCCAATTCCCTTTAAAAATCATGTCCCCCCCTACATCTGATAAATTATTTATTTCTTTAATTCAACCTTTAAAAAAATATGGAACAATTAATTTGCTAAAACTGAACATAAGTTTTCTGCCTCTGTAAGCAGAGAAAAATCAGATGTGATGGATCTGGAGACACAACAATTTTTAACCCTTTTCCAATTCTGGCCTCCAAAAAGGCATTTTTGAGAGATAAGAAAAATGTTTATGGGATATTCACAGGCATGGGTGTCTATTCAAGTCTTAAGTCTTGCAGAATTACTAAAATAGGAGATTAAATTTTGCCATTTTTCATTTACACATTCTAAAGAGAAAAGATGAGAACTTTAAGTGAAGAGACTGGTTTCCACAAAAGGTTTAGCAACTCAACTGGTGCTTTTGTTAAGGTTTTACTCAGAGGATCCTCAGTTAGAAGAAGGTTCAAGTGACCTGAGATGACTCCTAAGCCCTCAAACTCAGGCTCATTTCTGCCCACACCCCTTTGTGTCTCAGCTCCCTTCCTCTGTGCCCTCATTTCCACACTGGAGACTCTTAAACCCACAGGCTGGGGACATGGTAACTTACAATTGTAGGAAATACCACAAAATTGGGATTTCCTCTCTGACTTGAGAGGTGGCTTTGCTGCTGCTAAAAGAGAACTTTGTGAGTTAAAACGCGGATCTACTCTCTCTTAAAACTGTCTCTCCTGGTTATATCTGGGTGACATTTGAGGGTGGAAAGGTTTTTTTTTAGTGTCAAGTGTTTGGATCCTTCATGAAATTCAGTGATAAATTCAACAGCAGCAGGTGGATGCATGCACATCCTTCAAGCCCCTCGCATTCACAGCTTGAAGTGTGGGCACAGGCAGCCACAGTGCTTTAGGTTTCAAAGCCTGAGGGTCGTTCTGCTTGTGATTATTCAGCTTCTTTCCTTCTCTGTTCCAAACAAATTGCACATACTTCAGCCATTTGCTGTTTTTCAAACCTGGCAACTCTGTGAATGATAGTGCCTTAAGAGGTTACCTTGGGCAAACTTATGGTTTTTTTTGTTTTCAAAGTATTTTGGGGTTTCTTAAAATGTTTGACAAATGTAATGATCCAAAGCAGTAGTTTCTACAGACATGGCATGAACTCTCTGTTTGCTAACATGTCTCAGTTTATGGAGTCACTGTGCATTGTTAAAAAGGTGACAGTGCCAAGGTGCCTTTTTCCAAAGAATCCTGTCAGTTTTAAGGACATATGGGCCTTGGAGTGGCTGCATATGTCTGACTGGGAATATGCATCTTCACTGTGGCAGCTGTAAGATTATCCAATAGATTTTGTTCTCAGCTGCTTAAAAACATGAATACACAAACAGAAGCTCATAGAGAGCTAATTCAGCTTCTGTTATGATATTTCTAGGCTTATTTTTAACTTTCAGAATGAAGAACTGTGATGCCCCAGGCCCCTACTGAAGTTACACATAACACTACAGTCTCACAGCTCTGCTGGGAATACCTGAATCCTGGGATAAACTGGCATACATGGTCCTGATAAGAGTCAGAAAAAAACTTCCACTAGTCTGACATAAACAAACCCCTCTCCTGCCTCAGCCATTTTTTCTCAATTTTTCTCCTAGATAGGAGCTGTGAAGTTACAGTGAATTTTACTCTCAGTAAAACCATAAATTATAAAAGAGACAACCTCTTTTTGCTAGTTATCAGCCAAGAGATGGCCTTACAACTAATTATTTGTTTAATGATTTTATATACATTACTGTTAGGGTGAGTGACAGCAACAAAGATAAAACAACAAAGAAAAGGTAAATAACAGGAAATGAAGGAAATAGTAGAAACACTATTAGGAGCTCCAATGGACCACAGACTAAGACTGAGGATGATGAATGTGATAACCTGAATACAAATGAGTTCCAAATAATTCTTCCCTGTTGCTCACACTTGCATTTATCTACTTAATTGGGGTAATTTGTATAACTGGAAGGTAATTTCCTGTTAAAAAACGTGATAAAATGCTTTCATTCCAGCGTGTGTATCTCCATACATGAGCTAGTCTGGAAAAGTCAGAAGTATGGTAATGAAGGAAAATTTTGAAGTCTATGTACAAATAAGGAATAAATAAAATAATGGAAAGAAAGCAAGTGAGACTGCTACTTTTCAGGAGTTATCCTCTCTAAGAATCACTGGTGAACGACTACAGGAATGTAACTCCAATTCATAAAATATCGAAGAAAAAATTAAAGCATGTTTATATTAATCCAACTTTTGAATAAGTTATACAACCAAAGCCTTGACCAAGAAGGATTATTACATAATCCATGATCAATTTGCAAAGTGATAGTTTTTAAACATGAAAGACAGTTGGAAACAGCTTTTGCACAGAGGGTTCAAAGGCCCTGAAATACACCTCTCCATGCCCAGTTTACTGAAGAAGAAAAGAGTCAGCTACAATCTGACCCACATCAGACTGAGTTTTACAGTGGGTGAAGGCTACAGTCTCTCTGGCATTAATTTTTATCAGATTTATGCTCTCTTTTAACTGCTGCACCTTGGCATTACTGAACTGGGATCCCTTACAGATCTATCCCGATTTATGTTGCATGGAAAGGCAGCTGCTTTGTGCAAGTCTGATGAGCAGAGGAAGTAGAAACCAACTGTTTCAGAATGAGCAATATAAATTTGTCTTTCAGAATGGGCAATATAAATTTGTGTTTGTAGCAGCTGAAGCTGCCTGACTCTCTGCTCCAGTTTTTTTTTTCAAAGGTTCTGTTTACTGGCCATAAATGTCCACAACTATTAGTCACTGAAATCTCAGCATGGTTTAATTTCACAAACCTAAGAGCCACCTCTGCTCCTGATCAGACTTTGGGATGGGCTGTTTACCTTTTCCA
The DNA here is from genome assembly GCA_003676055.1 of Chloebia gouldiae. Taxonomy (NCBI): domain Eukaryota; kingdom Metazoa; phylum Chordata; class Aves; order Passeriformes; family Passeridae; genus Chloebia; species Chloebia gouldiae. The sequence goes on from QUSF01000024.1 coordinate 7,399,826, forward strand.
CAGATTGAGATCCATATTAGTCCATCACCTGTAAATCCTCATTTTAAAGGAATTCCTGAAACAAGTTGATTATCCTGGGGCCAGTAGCTGTGGGATACCTCACACCAAACATTAACAAGCATAATATCAGCTCAAAATAAAATACAGTATTAGTGATCCTCTTTATGGACAGATCTTTCAAGATTACTTCAGAGCCAAGGAATAACAGTGGGATTGCTTCTTCTCTCTAACAGCAGGGAGCAGTAACTTAGGAAGATTAGTACTTTTGAAATTGAGAAATCATAAGAACTGCTTCTCATCACTACCCTTATTAAGATTGGGGTGGTAAATTTGAAGCATGGAATGAGTTTTGAGTGAGAAAGTAATAAAAAAGGAGAAGGAATTTTACCTGACTGCCTCAAGCCTTGGCAAACACTGGTTGGGATTCATTTTGAGGACATGCTATGATCTTTATTTCCTTTATTGTAAGCTGTGAACCTGCCTTCATTTTATTCACCTGACTTTTCAAATAAGAAAACCACTGAAGCACGCTGCACCTCACAGCCACATGAGTTCAGCAGGATCAGAGCAGACTGTGGACTCCATCAAACAGCCAAGCCATGGAGCCACAATAAATGCAGGGGATGGCTGCCAGCACTCACTGATGCATTACCATTACATGCAGCGCAGGCAGGGATCACATTGCACGAAGACAAATAATTTTTTTCTGCTGTACATCCTTTTGAAATCTCTTACTCAATTGCTCCCTTCTCCTGGGAAGTATAGGGTTTTCAAAACACAGCCAGCACACTTTGAGGCCATCCAAAGAAGATAAACAATTATTGATATTTCACTTCATTCTTTGTAAATAAAATGCTGTGCTGCAACTCACAAGAGCATGCTGAGTGCACACTGGAGAGAAAAGAGGAAATGTTGCCCTGTCTGTTTTTCATAAATGATTGAATATGGTATTTCTTTTATGTTACTGTACATTTTTCTCTTTGAAAGACATTCCAGCTGGCCATGCTGTAGTGCACATTTAAATGGCCACTATTGCTCCATTTTCTGTGCACAGACCTACTGGCACCAAATCATTTGCAGCCCACTGGGCTCAAACCTAGTCATCTAAGAAATGGCTAACATGGATTAGAAAATGACACAAAATTATGGAAGAATGCGTTTAATAAAGCACATTTCTCTATAGAACTGATGCTAAACAAAATTCCTAATTTTTACTCGTGAGAGCTGTAAACCTGGCAGTGCTGCTATTCTACTGCTCATACAAACTATACTTCCATGGAAATAATTAATAAAAATTAATTAATAATTTCCTTAACAATTCTAATAGAAGCTGGAACCATTACCAAAAATAAAATCACTATACTAACATTCAAGTAATAAGGAAAGTCCTTGTTTCAAAGACTGTTAAATAACTTCTTAAATTTATTGAATGTAATAATATGTGCTTCAGCTAAAGCCTGGCTTAAATTTGCTAGTAAAAAAAAATCTGATTTGAATTGTGCTGAGTCACTCCATAAAATTATAAATCCATCAGTCATATTAGCTAATAGAGCAATGCTGCATTCCACAAGTTCTCCTCGTTGCTTGAATACATACATTAAATGTTTTTTGAAAGCACTTTGAACTGTTTCACAATGAATTTAATATCTTGTTGGCTGTAATTCAGCAAAACTCATAAACAGAATTGAAGTAGATGAATAATCCCTCTCAGCTTCAGTAGGATTTCTAACATGCTGAGAATTAAGCACACAGTTAAATCTTTATCTGTTTGGAAGTCAACTGCCACACAACCATCTGTTTGGTGTGCTTACTACAATGCACAGTGCAGTTTTAAAATGGTCAATATATTCCAAGTTGTACAATTTTATTTTATGAGGGAAACCAATCAGTTAAGGTAAAAGACAATGAATGATTGGAAATTATTTTAAAGAAGAAGCTTTGTCATGTTTTTCTCATTTATCTTTTTAAACTTCTTCTTCTTCCTATTATTTTTATTATTATTATTATTAATCTTAAAAGCTCTTCTCTAGTTACCATGCTAACAGGGAAAAGCTTCCCCTATTGCATGGCCATCTCACAAATCTATGTAATAGTATTCCATCTGAGCTTTGCAGTTCCAGGAAATGATAGTAAGTTCATAAATACCCTAAGACCAGCAAAATTCATTAGTAGGCTAAGTTTCAAAACTGATTTTACCATCTACAGCACAGGAAACTGAATAAGGAAATTTGATTCGCATTTGCAGATGTTCTAGGAAAAGAAATGGCAAATAAAGAAAAGATCAGTCTTACTTAGGATTGTCTGAAGGATTGTGAGTAGGGAACACAGGGTTGAAAGAAAAAGGAAAACCACCTGGAGACCTCCACAATAAGTCTGTTGTGCATATAACTGTATTTCTTTGTCTTTTTCTCTTTCAGAAATGCTGATCTGACAAAACTACTTAAATGCAGCCTGAAATATGCTGCGATAATTCTCTATGAAAAGTTTGACTTCCAATTATTCAGTATAGATTTCTTTACAAGGTTCAGTGTCTCCTGTCTGGCAGCAAGCCCACAGCCATGGTAGTTCACCTGAGGCTGTGAGCCTGTCACATTCTCCTGCACTAAAAGAGGTCAAGCCAGGTCTCTGCTTAAATAAGAGAACATGACAGATGTGAGTCCCTGTTCTGCTAACACTGTCATCCTTTGGATGATGCACAAAAAGAGTTTCTTCTGACACTGACACTCCCATAGCAGTTGTGAAATGATGGTCTAATAGCCTCTGTGTTCTGGCCAAATGCCAGTGAAGATGATTGTCTTTACATTGTGTAAAAATCCTTGGGATTTCAATTTGGTGTGGTTTCACTCCTTGTCAGGCCATTCCAGTGGTGGGTGACAACTCTGCATACAGAGGTCAGACACATCTGTGAAAGTGAGGTTATTAGTTGATGTTATTTATTTATTGAGTGTGTTATTAAGTTCTGTCACTTTAATTTCTTGCTATGGTTTTTGTTGGGTTTTTAAAATTTTTTTCTGAAAAGCTACTGAGGCTAACCGGGTCTGCAGTATTAATTCTGGGAGAAGGATAACAGTTCTCAGTAAGGTTCTACATCCAGTTATTGAATTGGAAAATGTTAGCATTACATGCTCTCATATTTCAGGAAAATGTCCATTCTACTTTTCAGGTTCTTATTCCTTCATTCTCTAAAAGCACATGACATATATATACCATTCCATAGATTCACTCCAGCTTTTTTTTTTCTCTTTCTCCTTTCCTTTCTTGCAGACTTTTTTGAACATGATTTTGAAACCTTATGTTGAATTATGTTGAATATTCTTTCCTTTCTTTCTACATCTCTGAGAAAACAGATAGGCATGATGGAACTGTGCTTGAATAAAGACTTTGAAGTAAGGACATAGAATTCTCCTTTTAACAATTGGCATTTAAAACCATTTTTAGAGGTTGTACCAAGGGCAAAAAAACAGCAGAAGGGAGCACGCCCCAGATGTTGCTGTCAGGCAATGATTTCTTGTCATTTAGGTTGCAGTGAAACACAAACCTGAGGCTATTCCAAATTATATCAATGGCCAGGCTTCAGGTGCTTTAGGATCAATGGAGAAGAAAGATTAGTTCAGGTTGCCCTCAAAGACAACAGAGGCTGACTTGAGTTTTACATCAGCAAGCAAGGTCCAGCTTTCTGCAGAGGATCTGGCACTAAAATTTAATTTATTTTCCTCTTTCTCCCACAGATGTGCTGTACCATATTCAGCACACCACCTTCCTGTCCCACCTTTTTCCTTGTTTACAAGCTGGTGGAAGCAGTTTACTCCATTTCATACCATGCAACTAAATGGTTTTGCTACCCTGGTTGACGTAACATCCCTGATGTACAGGAATGTGAGCTTCTAGGAATCTGTTAGTTCAGCTGAGCACTTTTCTGGAACTCTATTTTTGTCATTGTTATTTGCTGAGATATTTTCAAGCAGCACTGACAAGGAGGAACTGTCCTCTGGTGTTCAACACTCAGCCCCAGCTCTTGCTCCCAATATAACTGGAGGATGTTTTCATGGCCTTATCAAGCTTAACAAGGATTCATAGAGACTTAGCCCAGCTCCAAGATGTTAAAAATCCAAAATAATTTAATGCAACCCTGCAATTTCTTTATATCTTTTGTATGTTTTCATGCCCTATTGAAAGTGATTTCAGAAGTGGCTTTACAAGGACTTCCACAGGCAAGGAACACTTGACACCATGAAATGATTTCTTACCTTAAAGGGAAAATATGCATCTGGAAAGAACAATAGGCAGTGATCATGTCAGGATGGAACAATGCTAACACCTCACAGCAAAATGCCATCAAAGGGGACATTTGCTCTTGAGAGATTTAGAACATTTTCTGCTAGCATGAATTAACATAAATTCATTAAAAACTGCAGAATATATTGATTTAAACTCATCAAGACTCTTTAAGTACTTGAGCTTTTTGTGCATGAGAAAGAAAAGTAGACCTGTAACCCACATTCGAGTATCTTGCACTTTAGCATGACAGTATTTGGGGAGCAGAAATGTAGAAAAAATATAGAATTTTTTCTGGTGAATTGTATGTCCTTTCTAGGAATGTCAGAAAGAAAAGAAATAAATATTTTTACGCTGGCATTGACAAATTAAAAAAAAAAAAAAGAGTCAAAGTCAAGTTTATTTCTGCAGTACCTTAAAGACATATTTTGACAACTCAGAGAGTTTTCTGGTATTGTGTTCTAGCAGCTTCAGGTAAGAATGTTAATTTTGGTGGCTTTGGAATTTCCTGTGTGACTTTATTTGCAGCAAAACATAGAGAAAAGCAGATTAACTTGGTTGCAAGCTACGTAGCACATCTATCCAACAGTCAAACTACTGGGCAATCTCTGGACAGTTCTTGCATTTATTTATCTATTTGAATCTCAATTATCTGTACAATTCTTCAATGAGAGACAGAGCCTCTAAGAACAGGCAAAATGCTTGATGGATTTATCCTATGAACACTTTCCTTCACAGCTTAACTTCTTTACATATCAAACCTAACACATTCCCAAGGACTACATGAGGGATGGGGAAGATTGGGTCCAGCCTTCCAGCTGATGCTGGAGAAACCACCCATGCAAGACAGTCACATAATTACTTAAAAGTTCAAAATGCCAGCACATCATTTTACTGATACAGCTGAGGTTTAAGATGTTGAGAGAGATGGAGAAAGAACTTAAATATAAGCTGGGAAATTCCACCAAAAGCAATATTAAAGTTCTGATTTAAACCTTTTTATAAGCTGAACTTTTTATTTTCTTGCGATGAGAGCAACTTTATCAGCTGGACATGGAAGTTAATGAAAAGACTTTCATGAGAATGGGTGGAGTTTTACATAGAAGAGCACTGTGAGACAGATTAATCTTAAGGCAAAAAGTAAAACTAAGTCATTAAATTAACATCTCTGTAGTAATTTGAGTAACTTCAATTACACCTCAGCCTAATTTTTAGCTCTTGAAATACATGGGAATAAAAAACTATCAGACTTTTTCCACTAGAACAACTTGTGAAATTCCCTTGCCAAATCTTTGCCCTGGTTAGGGTATATCAAAAGAGAAAAGGACCTCTGCTTCTATCTAGAAAGAGTTTGTTCCTCAGTTTACCAGGTTCTTTTCCATTCCTATTCACTGTTCAGGGGAACTCTAAATCCAGCATCCTGTGTGTATACCTTTGTAGTAGGATTCAGAGTATCAGATAAGTCCAGATATTGTCTCAAGCTCCAAAATTCTCCTAATTGATGTGGGAAGCCCTCAATTTGAACCCTTTTAAAAGATATTTCCTTTTTCTGACATCCACTGTTGGATTTCTGAAAGATGAATGCAGCCATCCCTGTCTTTGATACAGTGGATCCCACTGAGTAGAAAGGGTTCAACAGTCAGTTCAGATTCTTCTAAATACTGCTAGACATTTGTCTACAAAACTGTGATTTAAGTCTGGATTTCCTTTTTACACATAGAACCAGACAAACTGCCTAAACACCCTGAGCCATGTGGGGGCTGTTCTCTTTCACCATTCACTACTCTCTGTTTGTGCTGCCACATTAGAAGACAAGTTTTTATTAAAACTTGAAATGAGATCAACTCCTTTATTTTATCACAGCAGAAGCTTACCGAGCAGCTGTGTGCTATTTGTTCTCAGGCTCTTTGAGCACTGGAGGGGTTTTATGTTTATAAACCTAATAATTTTTTTACCAGGATCACAGAAGTGTTTAGTAGACCTTTGCAGCAAAAAAAACCACAAAGCCATTGAACACTTGAAAACTCCATGGAAAGGGACACAGTCATAACCACTGAGGCTCCATTTGATGTAACAGAACTGCATTTGAATGGGTTTGAGTGCAGAGGTCTGGGAAAGATGAGATTACTACTGTAGGAAAATTACAGACTTTTATTTTATTACTGGTACGATAGAAACTCATAGAGGTGGGATTGCTTCTTTGAGAGCCATGCCTGAGGCAGGGAACTGATTCTTTCAGCATTTTGGCATAATGTTTGGTGATACATTCAGCTATTCTGTTTGATGAGCTATCACCATCTTCATCTTATCCAAAAAGAACATCTCAATGTGATTTCAGCAGCGCTCTGGAAAGAAGAATCCCATGAAAAGTATTTAAGTATATGAGACAGCACCAAAAGGACCCCAGCTGGAATGCTCTGGTTGATGTGGAACACTGTAATTTAAAGACATGGATCAAAATGCAAGTTCAGAAGGGAGTCATGAGAAGTGATCAGCAGCCTAGAAATTTGTGCTTACTGGGGGAAAAAATATATATATATATAAACTACTGCTAAGAAAAAGTGGAATAATCTTCCTAACACATCAGGCAAGAAATAAAACTATAGACAGTGCTTTAGAAAACTGCTTTCTCCTATCTCAGAAGCAGAAGGAAAGAGATAGAAACTTTAATCAGAAAAAATTTAAAATCACAAATTAAATCTGCCAGTCTTCTCATTGCTTAAATTAATTTGGGGAGGATTGCATCATTGACCTCGTGAAACTCTCAGCCTTATTTTCAATAACATTAGCAGTATGGTGCTGCTAATCATTCCAACTTGGATTAATGACTTCAAGGAAGAGGATGCCTCTATATCTTATTCTGAGAACAAGATGGGAAAGATAGAAAATACAGAAATTTGCAATTCTATAGCTAAGCAACAGAGTTGCTTGCACTGCATTGAATAATAAAGATATAGACCTGCATGACGTGTTGCTTCTTTACCCTTATATGTTCTTGTCACTCAGCAGAAAAGCAGAGTGAAAACAAGAGCTGAACCAAAGAGAAGAACAGAAATACAGGATTAATAAGGGAATTACCCAACATTTTGCTTAGGTCTTGTTGGTTTCTTTCACCTACTGGAAGCTTTAGCAGTTTATTTTATGCAAGGATAGATTTCTTCATAAAAATTTTATAGAAATTTTCAAGAACTAATGTAATTTAATGAAATTTTATTTTCAGAAGGCAGAACTAGGGCATTTCTATTCCCAGTTTTGAATATGCTCTTTTCAATCACTTTATTAAATTACTGTCCCTATGTATTTATCAGTTTCCTCTTTGTATGGATGCTTTATGGAATGCCACAATAAAAACCTTAAAGGCAGGAAGTCCTGCTGAAAGGCAAAGAAAGGCAAACCATTGACAACAGATAACTCTAATTATTATCATCCTGTAGTAACCAGAGCCCATTAGCTGCCCTCCTCCAGAAGCAGAGTTGTTTAACACGGGATTTTTCAAGACTGTTCAGAATGCTTTAATTTCCACTGACTGAAGCCACCACAGAAGGAGAAAAAAAGGCAAAAGGGAAGGTCTTCTGAAAAAAATTGGAAAAGCCTGACCCCAGGCTGAGCTGGAATGGGTCTGGCAGGCCCATGGGCGCAGCAGGGGATGCCCAAGGAGAGGCTGCTCAGGGCACTCATGGCCAGAGGGCTGATGCTGAGAAGTTAGAAAACCTGTAGTAGTGTGTTCCTGCTAGGTGTAACCAGAGGTTTGCTCACCTATTTCAGCTGTGATCTTTTCCTCTTCAAGGGAAGGCTGTGCTCTGGGAAACTGCAAAGTTTCTCAAGGGCATGAGAAAGCAGCTATCTTATCTGGATGAAGAAATTCAGAACTGTAATCTGGACCATTAACTATTTTTAATACTTCACAATGTTTTACTGATGCATTTGGATTTTCCATTATAAGAGTATCCTTCCCTCATCCCCTCTCCAGGATGTGAATCCACTTTTATTAGAGCATGAAAAATACGTCCTCTTCTTGCAGTGATGTGGCTGAGAGGAATAAAAGATGGCTCTGATGATATATCCTCTCAATTGCACTAATAACATCTCATTTTTTCCCAACTTATCCTGTTGCTGCTGATAGAAGTGTTTCTGGTACTGCTGTGAGGCTTCACTGTGATTATTGCTGTTCCCTTTGTGTCTTTTGTGCTCTGGGATCCAATCCAGTAAAGCATTCTGTTCAAGGAGATTTACGTGGCCAGATTGCACAAAGAAAAATGATAACATGAACAGCAGCCCTATTTTTTACAAGAACATATTTACAAGTCTAAGACAACATGCCAGAAATAGCTTTCCTTGTAGCACATAGCTCACTAAATCTAAAACCCAGCCCAACCTCTGGGTTTTCCTAACTCTGAGTTCACAAAGTTTCAGTGTGGTCATACCTACCAATAAGCTGAAGATAACAAAATTTTACAACAAACAAACAAAACAAATTAAAAAAACTCCAGCAAAACAAAAAACACCACCCCCACATACACACATTTATAAGCATTTTGTCACATTTAACCTCTCTGAATCAGCTGACACAAAAAGTCAGTAACCTCCTAGGTAAGAATGTTTTTGCTGGAGCAGTATTATGATGTTTTCTGTGAAGTTACTGGTTTAGTTATTATTTTGTGCTTTGTTGCCAGTATTTTGGTAGGAAAGAAATTTTTAAAATATATTTTTTAACCTTTTAATAGTTTTGAAATATTTCTAAATGTTCTCTGTCAGCCCTTGTGGCTGCAAAGCTGACAGTCTTAAGTGCACTTACACCATTCACATATATCTGTCACTTCACACCTGGCTTCCATTTTTGGTCTGCATTTTAATTACTTCAGACTGTTTTGGTAAATAAATAATAGAGGTCTCATTCCTTATAAAACAGATAATGTTTCTCAGGCACACACAGTGTTATTCTTTTTCTAGCCCTTCACAATTTTTAAGCTCTTCCCTTATCAATGGGTTGCTATAAGATGCCATTTTGTCCTTTGGAAACAATAAACCTCATCAATATCTCTTAATGTTTTAATCTTGGCCAGGATTAGACCATGATCTGTACTACAGACATCAGCATGCTATGCTCATCTGAATAAACACACCTGTAAACCACTTTCTTCTTGCAATTACTGTACCAACAACTATAAAATATATTCCAAATTCCCATCCTAGTTAAACTGGTGGAAATTAGAACAGACTGAATTGACTGCACCATTCATCATTGCTTCAAGATTAATGCCTTTCACTGTTGTAAAACCAAAGCAATGACATTAGTCCTTTAGCCTTTTATATTTTTGTATAATAGAATAGAAAAGAGAGAGCACAACTAGTGTAAATTATGTATTTTATACAATAGTGTTTAATAGTGCTTAAAGTTTGACTTATACCTGTCATACTTTAACATGTTTTCCCAGGATATTCTAAACTGACACTGTCAAAATCTGGCTACAAAACAGCAGCACCAGCAGCTGGGGTAAAAGAAACAACAGCTTGTTCATCTAATGCAGCCCTAGCAATGTAACTGAGGCTGAGGAGCTGAGGAGAGAGAGACCTGCCTTAAAGCCCATCACCATCTGTGGGACTGCTCTCCTCTTTGTGTTCTGCCCCAGTGGAACATTAATTATGTATCCTGGCCTCAAGGAAGGATTTAAAATGACCTGGTACATATATCTGATGGCACACCATGTGTGCCACCAGCTTCAGTTCAGGAGCTGGAAAATGCCTGTGATCCTTAGCTGACTTTGAGATCAAATAATGCATTTCTCAGGGGTGCTGAGGGACAGCAGCCCCTCTCCAGCTGGGGACTCAGCCACACCACCAGCACCTCATCTCCTGGCAGCTGCTCTGCTTCTGCACTCACATCTCTTTGAGGGGGAGCTGTGCAAAGAAATCTGCTTTCAGAATAACGCTTGCTCTGACTGGTTTCCTGGTGAGTTGACCTCTCAGCAGCTAGCAGGATCTTGAAAAACTCACAAGGCCACTGGCATGCTAGGAATGTGTGATTAGTTCTGATTTATAATAAATTATCGATGATTTCACAGTAGTTAACATTATGTTTACATTCCTGCAAGTTCTTATTGCTAATACAGGCACAGTTGGATAATGTACATTTTTTCCTATCCCTAAGTAATTGCATTGAATAACTCCTATAGTGTCACTGTAGGTGTATGAAAATACACAAATATAGAAAAAAAATGTACCTATAGAAATCTCTCCCTTTATTCTCCAAGAAAAAAAAAAGAACAATTTTAACAAATAATTTTCCCTTTCCTTTTCCAGAACTAATTCTAATGAAAGCTAATGAGGCTAATAAAGTAATTATAATTGAATGATACATTTCAGGTGTGTCAGAGTCTTCCCAGAAACCCAGACAACGAATTCTCATTTAAGTCTCCACGTTTTGAGTTACTTCTTTAATGGGATGTGCTGCAGCACGGCTGATTTGCAGCATATCATTCAGGATGTAATAGAGATGCAGGAACATGTGTGATGGCTTTTAAGAGAGCCCTAGAGAAGTGTTCTACAAAGGGTAGATCAGTGAAGCAGAATAGTGCAAATTCATTGCTGTCATACCAGGCTGCTCCTCTGTCTTCCAGCCCAAAGGAGCCCAGGGAGCTGGTTTTGAAGAGATAGTTCCACCTAAGTGTTTCATTAGCTGAACATCCTTCCTCAGCAGGCTGGCTAAAGGACAAATTAAATGGCAACAAAAAAGTCAAAACTTATTTGTCTTCTAAAGGACCAGTATGTATATCTTAAATAAAACTAGGCAGCTTCCAAAGGGTAGCTGAAGATCAGAGATTTGGAAACTCTCTCCATGGGTGCCTATAGTCTGAGATGTTATTTATATATTTTATCTAGTGATTATGTGTGTCTAAAACAAGGAGGGAGCAGAACCTGGGACCTTCTCTTGCTCACAGATCACCAGGCAATAAATCGTAGCTGTCTGAGAACTCTCCCTGAGACTCCAGAACTCCCAGAGAGCACAGCTCTTTTCCCCAGAGCCTGGAATTAGCTGCAGCTTAAAAATCCTGCTATAGGTGAAGAATTGATGATGATTCTTCCCAAAGACAAGTGGTAATTAAATTCTGCATCCTGGGGAAGTGCTCAGCCAATAAGTTCTTGTACAAAAGCACAGCAGCAGCAATGCTTCCTCTGGCCACATTTCAGGAGGGAAAAACAGCAACTTCCCACTTCTCCAGTGTTCTTCCCTGCTTTGTTCTCAAAATAAAATGTAATCCCAATGTTCCCAGAGTCCTAGGATTCCTGGATTAAATTTTATTTGGGAGCCTCAAAGTTTTACATTAAACAATGCAGTGCTTAGGTCCCTCAGGTCTAATCCTTCACACGTCAGCTAAAAATAAAAACAATATGTAATATGCTACAAAAGACAAATGTGATTCTTCTGTAAGAAAAATTCTGGCTTGGATGAATAAACTTCCCAACCTAGTCCAGAATGGGCAATAAAGGAAGTAGTCTAATTTAGTGCTCAAAACTAGTTACATTTTACTGTTTACTCACACATCTCATTCTGGAGCCGTGTAAAATACAGAATGATAAACTTCACTGGAGACACAGAAGGAAAAAGGGCACGAGAAACATTACCCTGGGACCAAACAGAAGCCTGACAAATGGAACTGGCTATTTCAGGATGATCTACTTAATGGAGTAGAACTATAGGAAATGAATGAAGGTGGAGGCCTAAGGGTAAAAATTGAGTGATATCAGGAAAATGGAGATGCATATGAGTTTGGCAGGCTCCTACAGGATTAGGATGCAAATATTAAGGGATTGTTTGCTAATCCTTAATTATTCTATTATATATGTTACCTGCTATGCATTAGGTGCTGCTGCTATCATTGCCTTTTTCATCTGAGTGGTTATTTGGACTACCAAGATAACGAGCAGAAACTACAGCATCGAATATAACTTAAAACAGAAGGGCTAAAGGAGAAAGTGCTTTAAGTCTTTCCTTCACAACAGAATGTTTATTCCCAGAGGTTTAAAGGAATGAAGATTTTATTCTGGCTACAGCTTGGTTTTAAGCATTTAGAGCAATTTCTCTGGTGCAAACCAAGTGTAGCAAGGCACCAACATGATTTCTTCCCCAGAATGTATTGGCACCAATGATCTTGTAAGAGAGGTCAATGTAAAAGATATCATTCACCTTGAAAAGTAACGAGCATTTATTATACACCAAGTAAGTTCTAGTCACCAGTCTAACATTTCAGTTCTATAAACCTTTAAATATCCAGCATTTTCTAGCTGAAAAAAGCCAAATAACTGTTCCCTCCTTCTACTTAAAAGCGTATTATTCACAGTTCTGAGATTCTAAGCATTAATTTAATTTCATATTACCTTACTGGAAAAGGGAAAGTATGTCATTAAAAAAGCTTTAAAAGCAGGCACTTGTTCCTAGACTTTTATAGAAAGGTTGAAGCTAAATACCTTTGGATTTGGAAACTAATTTTAGGTCACTTGTAGACATTTCCAAAATGCATTACTTAAAGTGGTTTTCCTATATGAGCATGTATTTAGTTACCTAGTATACAGGGCTAGTTAGGCAATTAAAAATTAATTTTTTTTTATTGTTGCCCCCTTCCCATTAAGAACTAATGGACAGAAGAAGGAATAAGAAGTGGCATTAGTAGTTGAAACTGTGTTCTGTATGGCTTCAAGCAATTACAACAGACTAATTTAAAACTAAGCACATGTACTGTAATGTGTATCTGTTATGGTTAGAAGTATATTACTGTTCATTTTAACACATGTATGTGCTTACTCAAAAGCACAAAAACAGATTAATTTCTCTGTGCTTTGTGTAGAGTAGATATCATCCTGAGGAGAATATATTGCTTTAATTACTGTACCTTGGAAGGACTAAATCTGTACAGATATTCCAAGTGCATAGAAGTACACACTGAAGTGTGTACAGTGCTAAAGTCTGTGAAAATGGTGCAACAGAAATATAACAATTTTTCATTCCTATTGCTGGGCCTTAGTAATTATGGAAGTTGGAATGAAAGAAAGTTCAAAAAAAGAGGAACAATGAGAGAAAGAGTAGGATTTTGTAGCCATTTCTATCAGGTAGGTCTTTCACATCCAATAGTTTCTGGGCTTGGCTGCAGGGCAAAACACACTGGCACGTACTGAGTTTCTTCTACTTCAAAACATTGTTAATTCTGTCCCCAGTTTTATCTATAAATATTAATTTTCTGTGTATTGGGGAATAGGCAAACCAAAATAACAGAGTTCCCTACATTCCTTTGTAGCATAAGATCTCAGGAATATTTTCCTCTCATACTGTGCACGTAGCCCCCAGCACACAGAACAAGGAGCAGCTTCCTAAAGTTCTGCTTTGAGCAGAAAAAAAATGTATCCAGAGGCTTTAGCACTGTGGAAAAGCTTGTTATGAGAACTCTAAGATGGGCTTGGTGTAACAATTTATTATTTGTTGTGGTCCCATCGGGTAAATTATGGGCAGCATGGTTCCTCTGAAACCTTACAAAGAAGAGAAGACTGATTTGCAGAATCAAAATGAAGAGAAGTTAGTAGAAAGCCCTTGTATGCTCTCAAAAAAAGTGCTGTCCATTTGAATGTTACAAATTCCCTGTTCCTTTGAAGCTACTTTAAAACAGTTTCTTGGGAAAGAATTAAAAAGTCCCGAGTATTTCAGTGGTAGAATTATTGGGGAACTCTTAGATGACATCTACAATACAAACTTCTGTTAGTCTAGATCTCCAAGAGGGTGTGCTCTCTCAGTGACATCAGTCTGGGGGCAGAAAAACCCTGTAACTACATTTTCTCCTTCTTTTACTTCTTAGAAGGCTGAAGGGAACAGGTGGAATTAATTCTACACTGTAAAGCACAGTTTTGGTAAAATAATCTGTATGAGTGTTTTGCCTAGATCAGCTGCAGTGTCTGTTTGATATTAATCTAAGTCTTAGGTTAAACCAATTTAAGGCAATTCTTTAATTTGATTGAAGGCTTCTGAGCACAGTTCTGGGTTAATACCACAAAAACCATTTTGAATGTATTTAGTTCAATTCTTTCTTAGACTTTTGCTTGCCTCTCCTTTGCATTACTTCTCCACAAAATTATGTTTAGTTCCTTGTTGGCAATACACAATAATTACTTGGAGCAGAGATCCTTACATCTTTATTTGTCCACTCTCACAGCAATTGCAGCAGTACAGGTGTGAAGTGAGACAATTTCAGCCAGGGTTGGGAGGGACCTTACAGATCATCCAGTCCCAACCCCCTGCCATGGGCAGGGTCACCTTCCACTAGACCAGGGTGCTCAGAGCCCCATCCAACCTGGCCTTGAACACTTCTAGGGATAGCTTATGAAATACATTTTCTAATCATGGCTCAGGCTTCACAAAGGATCAGAAGAAGTCTAGGATGTGATAGGTTATACAACAGGAATAATTGGTGATTATTTTCCAGAAATGATTTTTTTTCCTTTATATTAGATTTGAATTGGACTATCTTCTCTTTTGAGAAGTAGTCCCAGCCTAATGATGCTTTGGTTGTGACCATCATGATAAAAATCCTAGCAAGATTAATAATAATGAAAATTGTGTTACTTTGTTAATATATGACTACAAGATTTTAACAGCATATCTAAAGTTTTAAAGATGAAGCAATAAGAAAAATGTCATAGTTTAAAATTAGAGCTTCTCAAATTAATACACCTTTGCCTGTCCTCCGTGAATTCACAGAAAGAAAAAAAAAATCTGCAAAATGTGTAGCAGAACCAAGAGAACAGAGATGAGTATCATCTATACTTGTATTCAGTTGTGATTTCTAGATTACCTGTTTAGCTAATCTAGTCCTAGATTACCATTGCCAGCAACAGAACATAAATCTTGCAAATGGTGTGGAGGGATGCATGTATGTCTGTATGGATGGATGCATGTACGTTTGCATGTAGCTAAATGGACAGTGACTGACTTGGTGGAGTGGCTCCTACACTCATCCTAAGCATGAATCTGGAACTTTGATTTAATGTAAAACAATTTTACAAAGAACTCTTTATTTCTAAGACTTCTTGTCATGCTGCTGTCAAAAAAAAAAAAAAAAAAAAAAAAAGGCAGAGGAAGATGTGAAATTCTGTGGAGGAGCTGTGTAATCCATCACTTTCACAATCTCCTCTAGTTAGGCTCAATTTTAGGTCTACTCCTTTTGATTTATGACCTCCAGGGCCAGAAGCCTTGCAAAAAAAGTCTGACTCAGTAGAGGGGAGACATCCCTAATGAATTTAATTATGGTTTCTTAGTAAACAATTCTGCTTTTTTCCTGTGCCCCAGTGGTGGCCAAAGGATGCACCTGTTGTATCTCCTTTTGCTATAATTCCATCATGATGTGCTCTGCAGCCTGGAGCTCTGCTGTTCGTTTATCCATAGCTGCTGGATTCTGAGCTCACCAAACCCCCCTGACACAAAGGCAAGGCACAAACTGCTGCCACCTTCTTTGAACCTGTCTTGTGATGCTCAAGCTCCCTGAGGAGCAGGCACTCTAATAAAGGTGTCTGCATTTTTATCTCTGAGGAAATGATAGCAAACAGGTAATTTTTCCTGTCATAATGACACCTTTAAGAAATGAAAGAAAGATTAAATAAATATAACCATACTTTAACAATATTGTGCCATCTGCAGCCTAGGCTCTCATTTTAATTTCCAATTGGAACAGAGCACAAAAGCTTTAATTGCTTAAACATGATCTGGAAGGAATGAAGAAAGGTTTAAAGGGCAAAACCAATGCAACCTGAATAGTACATAGGTTTTTTAGACTTTGAACTGTACAACCATTAATATAAAAATATGAAAATTTACTGAGGTCTTATATTTCTCAATTTTCATATTTCTTAGTTGACTTGCACGTGACTTGCATATACACCTTATAGTGTTATCTGCCTACATTGCAGACAGTAGCCTGAGTTATGGACTACATTATTTATTTCAGTTGAGGGTGAGGATTTTTTTTGGTGGTCTGAGTTTGTTTGTTAGGTTTTATTTTAGTTTGAAAACTGTAACATATAATGAATATGTTAGAAACATCAAGCCGTCATGGTTGAATATTTAAATGAAGTAAAAAAAGAAAAAGAATTTTGTTATCTAGATGTTTTTTCAAGTTTCTATTACTTTAAATACTAAATTATATTTATTCAGAAAAGACTGTTTTAAAAAAGAGGAACTACATGCTTTTTCTGACTATGAACAGAGTTGCTCAAGGGAGCTTGTAGCTGAATTAGGTCAAGTTTGACCATAGGTGATGGTTCATTATTGCCTTGAAATTCTGATCCTAGGCTTTCAGACCATGGAGTCTGCAAGGCCTTTAGAAGAAGAAATGGAGACATTAAAAAAACCAAGTAAAATGCTTTCAGGTTTCAAAATGAATTAAAAGTTGTAAAGCCAAAGAACTTATAAACTTGGAAATGTTTTACCAGAAATCTTAATAAATCATAGTTGTTATCCTGCTTTTTTTTTTATAATGATGAACAAAACAAAGCCCCTCTATCCTGACGGAATTGAAACCTCATTTCTGAACCAAAAACCACAGAAAAAGTCCAAATTTTCATAAAACCCTGTGCATTGAAAATTCGAACATGGGAGGTGTTTCTCTTCGTTATCTAGCAAACATTCCTAACAGGAGCTGAAAAGTTGAAGAGAAAATTCAGAACCTCTCTATTTCCACAAGTAAATTGTGATTTGAGGTTGGAATGGTGCCTTGGTGCCTCCCTGGGTGCTGATGGGGATTCATAACCCAAATCCAACCACACCAGCCAGGCCAAGCCCACGGGACCTTGCCACTCAAAGTACACAAAGCAATTTCTGTAGAGAGAACATGCTCTCTGTCCTGTGACTGGCACAGAAGTTGTAATAATTTGTGGCAACTCTAAATTAAGAAAAATGTTCTTTATCTTTTTGATGTCTACTGCGATTTCTTCTTGGGTGTCTACTGCTAATGGTAGAAAATAAATAAATATCAGTCTAGACAGTGCTTAGTTACAATATATGTAATTGTCTTGCAACCTGAGGATTTTTGATTTGATCTTGCATGGTTTAAAAAGATTGTGCTGAATTTATAGCATCTTTTGTCATTATTGTTATTCAATATAACATGAACTCCACAATACAGTTAAATGATCTCAGTTCTGAGCATGGTGCAGACAAAGTGCAATGAAGAGTTTCTAATCAGAATTAGGTTCTTCACAGATGCAAAATGAATGCATTCATAGTTAAACAGTAAAATTAAATTGCAGGTTACCAGGGGAATTAATCTTGATTTGCAGCTATTGATGATAAATAGGATTCAGGATGTAGGTGTCAGTGAACTGCTCCTTACTGGAGGGAGAGATAAACAGCAGCAGCAGGACTTTAGGAAAATTAGTTACCAGACTTGTTAAAATAGCTGAATGATGAGGGGCACCAATTAAAAATCATTTAGCAATTTGCATGTAGGTAACTCACTAGAACATCACAGATACCTCAGTTTCAATTTTGCATTTTATCTCTTTGAAGCATATAATAATTAAAATGGCCATTAGTGATAACAAGAATTAATCACATAAATCCTCTCATTAATTTATTTGACATAATAGAACCCAAATTCTTCTTATGTTGTTTTTTTCCCTTATTATAATCAGCTCTATAAATCTGCAATTTATGAAAAAAAAATGCCTTAAACTCCTAGAAAGTCAGAGGTAAAGTGTTATTTATGCATCATGCCATAGGGATGTGGAGAAATATCTGTTTGTATGAATGTACCTGGCTCTAAAAGAGTACACAGAGGACAGGGAATTTATATCTAGACTATGACTGAAAGATACACCAGCCTGGAAACCAGTAGCAAATTCTGTATCTCTGTTATGTAAGCTAATTAAATGGCTAAATTCTTCAAGGAGACCAATTTATTATAAACCACAGAGTTCTGATGATTATCAGAATGGTAATATACTGCTCTTGAAGATCCAGAAAAGGAGGACAGATAACCTTAATTTATGAACCAAATAATGCAGTAGCAAATATATAAGCAAGTATTAGGTAGACATATATTAATGAAAAAATGTCTTAAAATGTAAACCTCCCCCATCCCCCCAAAAAAAACAATAGGAGTATTTTAAAAAGGTGATGATATAGAGCACAGGCTTGAAACCTTAGCCATCTATTCCTTTCATGTCTGAATACAACTTTTATACTCGGATTAAACAATAATTTTGCCTTTCCTTTATGAGTTCCTAGAATGCTTCTGCTGCAACTTATGATACTACTTGCTTATGACCAGGGATATTATTTTACCAGAGCACCAAAGTTTAGGAATTTACCAGCCACAAAAAATGCTCTCCAGACTTTGTTACATTTGTCTCAGAATTTATTTTTCATGGGAAAGTAAAGTAGCAGATGTTGGTGCACATATCATTACTAAATAAGAATCTTTAATTTTAAAGAGGGACTTAAAGGCAACACATAAGGGCTGGACTGGCATATTACCTGGTACCTGCTAAATGACAATCATTTACAGTGCTACCAGAATTGAGTTCTGTTGCACAGATAATTCAAAAATGAAGTTTCAATGACACAAGACTAGAACCAAAACTTTACACAGCAATCTACATTCAGGGAAGAACACCTTCCCTCATTAAGGAGCTGAATCAGATGTATATTTAGACAGGGATGAAAGTTTCATACCAAAATAAAAGTTTGTGTGTGCCTGTGTGTTCTATGTATGGCTCAGGAACATTCCCATAAAAGTGAGGCTGTATTTTAAAACTAAGGCCATTATTCAGGTGTTTATGTGAGTTCTTAATTCACAGCATTGCCTATTGCCCTTGAAGTAGCATTTTTATTGTTGTGTCTCCCCTCTAATTTAATTTAGTCCTCCTCTCTTAGGTAGACTATTTACAGATATGCTTAGAAAAAAAGAGAATTGTGTGTGCAGAGGCTTCCATGCCAGAGCTGAGCCTGTGAATGCTGTGGCCTTTTAAAAACCTCACTAATTGCATGACAAAACTTGAAATCTTTCCTCACGGGTGAATAGCTGACAGTTGCTCAAAGGCTACTTGAAAATTCTGGTGGAATGTTTGCAACTGAGTTAGGAAAGAAACACTCTTTACTTCCTTTATGATCAAGAAGAAAATTCTTAATTGGCAGTCTTTCCCACTTCAGAATAAGCTTTGAAGCACAGGTAAAATAGGAGTTGAAAAGATGCAAACAGCAACAAAATCCAATCAGTGTGTTTAAAATTTCCCTACCTCAGAAGACCAAGGTGGGGAAAGCCAAACCTTCTGCTCATAATAGAGTAATATTTAATAAAGATGAATGGGTAGAAGAAAATATTAGTGGCCTGTGCTAAACCCCAGAGACACTTTCTTGGAGTCTAAGAGCACTCTGCACAGAAAATATCTACTAAAGTTTATGTAGTGCAGGATTCACAGGAACTTTCCTGTGGGAGAAATTATTGTTCCAGCTTCTTCATGTACATTGAACAACATGAACTAAATTTCCTAACTTAAATAATATTTGAAAAATTGTTTTGTATAAATCTAGCCATTGCTAAGCTTGTCACATGAGCATGATGTTACCCAGAACAAAGCCCAGCCCCAAAATTTTCAAAAATACATGAAATGACAGCCTTCTGCACATTTTCTCTGTCTCTTGTTCTGACTTCAGTCAGAGGAAGGTGAATGAGGCAATGCCATTTCAGGCAAAATTCAAGAGTTTGTTGCCACCACCAGAGGCTACAAGCCAGGTTTTGAGCCAGGTAAGGGCAGAGGCCAATGAGCAGATCCTGCAAGGTGGGATAATACTTTTTATCACACCAATACTTTTTATCACACCAATGGGATCCACACTGTGACCACCACTGACCCAGAGACATCTAAATTCCAACAATCAAGATTTCTCGTTGGCTCCATGGGTGCTGTTATCTTTCTACCCTTATTATTTCTTTTTCTCTTTTTTCCTAACACATTTTATTAAGTGTTATTCTTATGCTTCTATATTGCTATATTTCTAGAGATAATAACCAAAATGGCTACATGCTGTAACACAACTTTATTAAAAATCTGGTTGAATATCTGATGGGTGATAGGCTCTGTGAGGTTGATCCTACATTTAAAATGTAAACCCATCAGATTAAATGTCCTGGTGGACACCGGTGCAGTAAAGAAAAAAAAAAAAAGATAAATCAAAAAGAACTCTGGGCAGTAGTGTAAGTAAAAGACATAATATAATATATTCGTATTTCTTACAAACATCCTCAGAGGCACCTTGCATCAGTAATGGCAAAGCAACAGGTACAGAGTGCTGAAGTGGCACAGACAGGGTATTCAAATACAGACTATGCTTATATTTAATAACCACAGCAGGTGAACAATTGGATTTGAAAGGGAAATTAAATAGGCTGACCTAAGAGCAGAGGCATTTATTGTCTAGCTCTGTGCTTTCTATTCCATGATTACTGCAAAGCTCTTTTGTAAACCAATATGAAGGAACACATTACTGTGATTGTGCATCAGCTAAGCACAGTAGCCACAGTAGGAAATACAAAAACATTTTTAAAAGTCAAATTCAATCAGGTTTTACCTCCAAGCTTTTATATTCCCTTTTCTTTTAATCTCTATTCCTGCGTGATGCCTGCTTTAAGCCTAACTTTGTTTGCATTAATGCTGTTTCTAAATGCCTGGTAACACAATAAGGTAGAAAAATTAGCAAAGACTAAGAGGAAGACAGAACTCTCAACCTAGGACCCTCTAAATTAAACCAGAAATAACCATTTATCTGGAACCATAAACAGCCAGCTACTCTCAGACTGCAAGATTAATTCAAAATTAAATGAGGACCAAAAACCTTCATGAGTTCTAAATTTTTCAGGTGAAAAACATCTTTATGATTTGAGAACATCAGAATAACCCTAAATATGAGATGTAGGCAAGGAAAACAATTATGAAGTTTCCTCTACCTAAAGATCAAACTCCAGAAACCAAGAAAATAAGAATACTTATACTGGGAAAACATGTCAAAGTTCTTGAGCAAGTACTAATGATTAGTTTTGCCTTCTCTCTGCATTAAATGATTTGTAACATTTAGCCACTGAACATGACACATTTTACTCCCCCTAATGCAACTGGCAGAGACTTCCATGAGAAGCTCCCCAGACATGAGCCCACATTTCAAAAGAGAATGCAAATCATTGAAACCACAAGCAAAATAAAACAGATTATCTAAGTGAGGAACAGAGGATATGAAAGCAGGACAATGGGTGTCACAGGTAATTATAAAGATGCATCTGGTCCCTAGTTACTTTTGACAAAGCTGGTTTTGTGATTTATGGCAGGTGCTTGTTTATAAACCTATTTCTGCACACACACACTGAAGCACATTCATCATTCTGCCTGGTCTTCATTATTGGATAAATGTCATTTAAACAGAACCCAAATCCAGACTTCTGCTACCTTGATGTAAAAATCAGGACCTCATATTTGCCTGCATTTATTTATATATTTCCATTGACCTACAGGGGTGGGGTGTGTTTGACAAGGGTTCTACACTTACCCCACAAGGAAAGTAAATTAGAGTGAGCTGAACTGCAGGAAAAAGTGCTGGCAAGCTGTACTTCTTTTAGTCTTGATATCTATTTTTGTGCCCTGCAGTTATGTTTTGTGGAAATGCAGGATAACCAATGTGTAGGTTCAAGAACTACAACTCTGACAAAAAAAATCAGAATCTTTTTGGGGTGTTTTGGGGGCAGGGGTGGACAGGAAGAAGTTGGGAGATTTTGGCTTATTTTTAATGACTTTTTAAAATGCATTTTTCAAACTGTAAAATTTGGCATAGCCCAAAGCTTTTCTTATCCTGTACCAGGGGAATCTGGACCAGAGGAATTGCACCATTACTGTGGCATAGAGTTGTCCAGTCATCTCACATGAACAGAACAATTTTAGTTTCTTGATTTTTATCTCATGGAATGTTTCTTAAACAAAGAAATCCAGCGAAAACCAGTGAGAACAGAATCCTTTGTAGATTGCTACAGTAAATACCAGGAGCCCACCTTGCTAGGAAAAGTTATATAACAATCTGACCTAGTTTTGTAAATTTGAACTGTCAATGAACAGCTAAATGTAAAGAAAGGAAGCTGAACAATTTAGAAATTGTGCTGAACACAAAGTTTATATTGAGATTTGTAGGAAAAGTTACGGTAATAGAGAACGTTTTTTTTATAGTTATGGGTTTAATGCAGAAACTTTGAGGCAGCATATTTTCATGGAAGGAGGAATGAAAATATAAGGGAATAAAAGCTGTCTAAAACTCATCTGCATCATATTCTTCCTTTGCTCAGTGCATTAAGCTAAAAGTCCAAGTAGTTTGCCAACTGTTAATTGTTACAGAACTTATTATGGAAAAAAGACACTAAGGAATAGATTTCTAAAAGAACAAACACAACGACTTTTAGTCACAATTAAATCTTCAGAAATTTCTCATTGTGAAAGCCAAGTCAATGTCACAATAGTCTTCAAATCAGAGCACTAGTTTCAATAAGCAGAATAGAAATAAAACATACCTCAAATATTATCTGCTATCAAGAAAGTCTTGGTCACCAAGTACATAAAAACCAAAACTTTGAGAGAATCTTTAGAAATAGTTGTATATATTTATATTATATATCTATATACATTTACATATCATCCTAGGTATGGAAGGAGTGACATGAATTAATGGCTTGGGAGCTATTTTGCTGAATGCTGATAGATTGACAACATGATTACTGGAAACTTATAGGAATTACACAGAAACTCACAGGAAATATAAAGTAAAAGTGAAAGACTGTATTTAATTTTACTTTCAAAGTAACTCCATGTATTGGACTACCACAGAAAAAATAACATTATAAGGCTGAACAAAAATCCTTATTGGCAACAATATTGCAAGATTAATTTTTGGTCTAAGTAATTTCTTCACTTCCTATTAAAGACTGCCCACACAGTTTCAGCTGTTACCTCCTTCCTGTAATTTGGTTGCTGAATGCAAGTCATCTAGAATAGTGCTTACCTGTAAATAAAGATATGCAATAGCTCCTTGTTTCAGCAACACAGCAGTTACTTACAACATTTATTCATCATGAAATTGCATATTCAGCACATGAACACACATTTTGTGACATTGATCTAATGACAACCCATGTATTTCTTCAGTAATTTCAATCTATTTACTGTAACATTATTTGCTAGCAGAAGTAAACAATTCATCCTTTGCCTGTGAGTTGTTATTCAACTTACTGCACATGTCCAATGTCTGAAATTCATACTAAATCCATATGTTTTTGAAGGAACACAAGGCCTACTTTGGCACAGCACCACTGGAAAGATCACTGAAAGAGCATCAAGAATTCTTGTTGGCTCTTTCTCTGCCCCAGCACAGGATTAAATGTATTTATATTGTTCCAGAAAGACACTTATTCTTCCTGCCTGTAAAGACCTTTAGTGTTGGTGTGAAGTGGCCCCAAGCCAAAATTAGAGTCCTCAGGTCAGGCTATATTGCTTTTCATTAAAGAGAGCCTGTCATCTGGAAAATTATTTCCAATTTCTACTCTAAGGGGGTTTTGTTACCATTATTGCCTGGAACAACGTAACCCTTGAGATGGAGAAAACTTAAAAGAAGAGGCTTGAAACAAATCTCTCCTAAATCCTCTGTGTCTTTACAAGGTAGGTCTGTCCCTTCAGGTTTGCCTTTAATCCAAGAACACAGGCTTTTCCTGAAGTGTGCAGTCTGAAATTAAACTGAGCAGCACACAACCACTCCAGCCTCTTTCCTAGTCAGAGGCAGGCATCGCAGATGTATTTTTCATTTTCCTGATCCCTTGCCAATCCTCCACATGTCCTCAAAAATGACAACTGCAGACCTCAAGTATCCACAGACAATTACGAAACTCATCAGGCTCACCAGATTTAAGAGCAGTTAAGGATCCTGGGTTTTATTCTTTCCTTATCAAGATTGAAAGGCTCTTTGGTTGTTGCTTTTCTCCTCCTCTACTTTCCTCTGCTCAGTTTACTTTTTTGTAAAGGTTGATGCCAAAAAAAAAAAAAAATTCAGTGCACTAAACTCTTTCTTAGCATCATCTGTCAACAGCCTTCATTCACTCACCAGCAAGTGCACAGATTGCAACTTTGAGTTGGCCACTACACGTGCTGTGCAAGGGAGAGGAGGGTTTCTTCTCTTTCTTACACTGCTACACCTCCTTGGAAGTGCCAGATACTCCAGCCAAATTTCACTGACAAGTTGTACATACTGAGCTCCTCTTGGCATTACTGGCAGCACTGATTTGTACACTGCTAACTAAAAATTTTGTGGCCTCTGCAACATTTCTAAATAAAGAACGGTAGCAAGATGACCTATTTTCCAATGTATAGAAAGCCCAGAACTACTCAGTCACAATTCTTACCACAAAATACAGGTGCACAAGCAATTTAGTCATGTGTTAAGCTTTTATAAATCCTGTTTACCCACATTTTTCAGAGACAGTTGTTAAGGTGATGGACAAAGGACCACATGAGCAAGAACTATAGACCTGTGATTACCACTTCATTTGCATTCCCTCTCCTTTTTTTTTAGGATTTTTTTCTGCTTATTTCACTGGATTTTTAAAATTCTCTTTCTTTTCAAGTTGCTCTATTGGATATTTCTTTAGGGATTTCAGTTTCTAGGTTACAGAAGGAGCACTCCCCTTTCCTTAAGGTCTCATGTCTATTTTTAAACCTAACCTCTTTCCAAATCACATTTTTCACTTTCTGATGTGGAAAGAACCTTCTTTCTTTCAGCTTTACAATGAAAAACAACTCAAAAGAAAATTCCCTCATCTTTTAGTCATATTTCAGTCATCAGCAGTAGTTACCTGCCATTATTGCTACAGTGATGGACATGAAAGGACCTAAATAGCTTGTCCTGCTGTTGCCTATTTAAATTCTCATATAAGGCACTTCAGCATGGATATAGCCTGAATGTACTACAGCAAAAAGAATGCAAAAAATGACATTATTCTGCGAATGGTTTGCATACAGGAGTTCTGCTAAGGATGAGCTTGCATATTTTCTATGCTCAGAAGACTGGAGAAGGAAGTGAGGGACACAGTGTGGGGATTGGGACCTTCTTCTGAAGGAGCAGTTATAAGGTGTTTGAGCCTGAAAGCCTTGCATGTCTTTAGTTCAGCAGTGCCCACATCCCAAACAGACTGCCTAGACCAAAGGACATCACATGTATGGGACAAGGCAAGGATTATTAATCCAGATGATCTTAAAACTTCCTGATAAAATGCAAGAACTCTGAACTGGAGAGATATCTATTTTAAAATATTCAGGAATTTTTAAGAAATATTTCCATTGATATAACCAACCCGGAGCAGAGAACTAAAGGTAGATGTTACTATATGTTAACAATCCAAAAATTCACTTAATCTGCTTGAGAACCTGATCCTCACCAGGAATCAAAAGTTAAAACATCGACTTTCCTCATCCCCCATGTTGGGCATAAGAGCAAAAGGTGCAGTCTGGAAACCTGACAGATAAAATTAAACTAACAAAGAATGAAGGCAGAAAACATGACCTGCTGCAGCACATGGGCAAAAGTTATTGTCAGGTTAGTAATGAGTCTTTGTACCAATCTCTCCCTGAGGGACTGGGTGCTCAGAAATACTCAGATAATTCACACAACTCTTTGTTAAGTCAGACTAAGCCTGGATGAACAGTTCAAATCCTCCTTTTCTTTTTTCTTGATGACTCAAGACATCCTACATGGCCCTCATTTTAGTTAAGGGGTTTATGTGGAAATATTATTTTCAGTTCAAGTAGTATTTAGTTCACGTTTAAGCTATGATAAATACAGATTCTTTGCCCTTTTTCTGCCACCTTTACTTTGAAGTGCAAACAATCCTTTGTGTCTGTCAGGCTGCTGATTTTAATGGTCTGCTCTCTGGTAGTAGCCCAACAGAATAGATGTTGAGGTGAAGGACAGACATACCGAATGCTTGGTGTGATGCACCTCACCCTTTGTCCTGGTCTTTCCAATTTTAGATTGCAAGGGCTGAGCAACTAGTTAAATCTATAATTTATCTGCTTTACAGATGCCAGTTAATCTTTTTAAGATTGTCAAAAGAGGATGGATAGTCTTATGCACGAATAACAAAGTATAAATTACATTTGTGAAATATACCTTAGTAAAACTGCAAACTGAAGTGTACAGATCAGAGTAAATGTGCTCAGTGTACAACATTAGAATACACTACCATTGCTTGGCACACACTGGCTTTCACAGGTGTTACTGAAACCTCTCACAGTTCTGCAACAGAGCAGTCTTCATTGTAAGGCTCAAATAACTTATCAAATCTTCAAGGATAATGGATGTATTAAGTCTAAATCTCAGATATTAGTTTTTACAGAAAACTGGTTGTTGGTACAACTTTTAAAAGTGAAAGCAAGTTATATTAATGGATAAATTGAATCAGGAAATAAAAACATTGTTAATTTCAGATCAGTATAAACACAAAGATTTGTTTACCAAGGCTTACAGGAAATGCTGTTTGTAAAATATCCCTAGATACTTGTAGAAAGTTGTTTCTTTTCCCCTCCTCACCCAAAAAAACCCCAAATGGGGAACCTGGGGAAATTAAAACTTCAATCATCAGCTGCTTTGTTCATACTCTAAGGTTTTTATGAAGAATAATTTGCAAAAAGATAATTACCTGTTAAAGAAGCACAGATAATTAAGACAATTCTAACTGTAGGAATTCTATAGAAATTCTCTAAGTAAAGTATTTTGTAGTCAGAATACATCCAGTCATTTATATTTTTATTTAATGATCCACAGATGGTGTGATGACCTGGTACTGTCCAGCCTTAAGATACCCAAATTTTCCACCCCAGTCATACCAGTAAGATCCCAAACAGGTTGTACCCCATCACTGGCAAGCAGGACATGCCCACAATGTGCATTTTGTGGGGCATTCCCAGCTTCTCTGAAGGAACACATCCTGCTCTGAGGTTCCTCTGTGACCCAGGTACAGGGAATGGCAAGGGGAAAGCCCCAGCTGGCAGCATCAAAAGCTCTGTCCATTTCAGCACTGCCCTTCTGCTCCAAGGAGGCAGGAGGACACATGTGAGTGAGGGAAGCAGTTTGAAATCTTCTCCCTAAACAAGCTGTCACCATCTCTTCTCTTGTTTCTAGAGATTTACTATGGAGACGTATCTCAAAAATTAGTTTAGAATGTTAATGGAACTGAAATTGGATGATAATTTCTGCTAGGCACACCAATTCCTGCCAGCCTCAATGGCAGGGTCAACAACTCAGGATCAAACTGTCTTGGAGAAATAGACATCTGATAAAAAACTTAATTCATTTTGAAAATTAGGCTGAATGAACTTGGTGAATACAGTCATAATACAGAAATAATCAGAATACAGTCATAATCTGGGCTACTTTAACAAGCTCTCCTGGATGCACAACCTTAGAATCTAACATGTCGCTATAAGGGAGGGTCAAGAGGAGGAGCCAGCTGATGGAAACCTGAATAAAATGTACTGTAATTGTACCTCAACATGTACTATGGATATTTAAAGAGGCATGTTGCTGAGGAAAACCTTCTGTATTTATAAACCATAGCTTGCAATCAGACCTTTGAAAGCTGCATGCATTAAGTAGTTTGCCTGCAAGCCTGAGAGAAATTAACTGACCGTGCAAACACAACCACAATGCTCACGTGCCTCCCTTACAGTAAATTCTTAGAAAATACAGCAGCTCTTTTCATGTAAGCTTAGCCTTGAAGGCTTTTAAGTGTGACTCCTTGGCATCTGAAATAGCCTATTAACAGGAGGAGAAGATCAGAGGAAGCCTTCATGCCAAACCCTCTGCGTGACAGGCAACAACACCATGCACGTGTTCTGAATACTCAGCTGGAATTATCATAAACAGCTGCAGGAGAAAAGGCAGGCAAGGTGGTAGGGTAAAATCTGCTTACTGCAAGCAGCCACACAGCAAACCTGCCTCAAGTGATCCATTTCATGGAAAACGTCAGCCACAGGATGGGGCATGGGGTGGAATTGGTAAGAAATGCACTTCATGCCTGTATACATGTATTTTACTTGGACTGATAATCAACATAATCTAAGACATAGCTCCACACTAGCTGTCTACATTAATGATCTGAAAGCAATCATAATAAAATAAGATAATCTTAACTATTCTTGGGCTGCCAGAGAATTCTCTAATTGCTCTATTTAAATTGTTCCATTTCAATTAAATTGAGGAGAAAAAAAGTAGTAGAATTAAGTGCTTCACTATTTACAGTCCTTGAGTGAGTACAATTTACGTAATCTGTGTAGGATCCCTATTAGCAGGGCTCACAGTAAGAAACCACAGTGATTAAATCATTAAATCATATCTAGGAAGAGAGAACAATCCCATTGATATGGGAAGTCTTGATGAGATGTTAAAACAATTAGAACCATCAAGTACTTTTATGAATAGCAAGGATTGTGAAGGCAGAAAAGGTTTTCAAAACTGGGGGATTCACACTATTTTTACCCTAATACATTTCACTTTCTCTTTGGTTCATTATCACTGATACAATTTGCATCCATTTTCAGTCATTAAAGAGTAGTTCAGCTCTTCAGTATTTCAAGCCCTGGTCATTAACGTGAATTCATACAACTTATTCTCTCTGCCCCTCCAATCTTTTCCTCAAAGAGAGCACCCTTTTCAATAAATGACTCTCAAATTGCTGTTAGGATAGTAATTTCTAATTTCCATGGTTACATTTCCCAAAAGAGCTTCTGCTGCTAAGAAAAACACATTGGAAGACTGTAGAATTGGAACAGTATAGCTGGCTCTTTGTTTTCATTTAGAGAGGGAGGGATGAAAGTGCTGGTTGCAATTCTTTAATTTTTTTTTTCTCTTTTTAGTAGCTTTAGTAGACTGGTAGATCACACCCAAGGCCAGTAAACACACCTATCAAAACATGGATCTTGTTGCACAGATCTTGAAGATAGTGACTTTCTTTGTTTCAACAGTTTTGGAATTATCGGAACACGTAAAAAAGTTTATCAGGAACACCAAATTGTCCGGTGCCTTTCCAAAAGTGTCACCAAAAGTGAGATCAGGTTGTGGTGTCAAACACCACAGATAAGAACAGCCCCAGCTGCAAAGTCAGCTGTGATCCTCTCACAGACATGAGGTTATAAAGGTTTCACAGGATGCATTTTATAGCACATAGGTATATTGGACAGGTGCTACACATTTAAATTCAACTTTTTTTTTCAAATCAAAATTAAAGATGCACAATTATTCACACTGAAAGTAAAAGTTATAAAGTAATTTTGTATAAAGGTCTGGGTTTGCATTATAACATCCTTACTTTCTTTAAAATCTTAGCTCAATCCTTCAAAAGTCTCTCTAATTTAACTGTGAGCTTTGCTTTTACATATTAAGCTGGGCAGATGAAGCTCTTGGTCAGCCAGAGAATAAAATTAGATATTGCTTATGCTACCCTTGTAAAAGATCACACTGACTTCAGGTTTGCCACAGAAATTATGCAGCTCAATATGATGTGTCACATTGAAAATGGCAACATTATTTCAGACTATTTTTGTCTATTGTGCCTGTTGACACAATAGACAAAAAGCTCCTTTGAAGCATCCATTGGCTTATTTGGAAATCCTTCCTCGTTCATGGATCATTGACCAGAAAGACAGGTTTATCAGAGAAATACTGATTTTCCCCAGTGGCATAAAAACACTGCTATAGTTTTAGAGGTTCTCTTTAGTATTCTCAACAAATTCGTGAAGCTTGAAGTTCTGGCCATTAATAAATAAAATTCTAAGAGCAGTGGCACTTTGGAGTTTTTTTCTCCCTTAGCAGAGAAGAATGCTATTGCAATTATGTAAAATAAACGTATTTTAAACCTAATGCTTCACAGTCATTATGGAAAGATGCCTATAAGGAAATATTTTATTGATGATTTAATTTTCTTTCCAGCATAGCTGGAAATTTCACACCTCCATCTTCGTTTAGGACTGGTTTATCTATTAGAGTGAATTAAATGGGACCAGCATTTCCTTTTGCTTAGAATGAGATGATTAAGAAAATTATGAAATCTTTTTAAATTGTGGCATTGCCTTTTTAAAAATGACCACAGAATTAGCTGGGGATATTGCTATTGTAAAAAAAAACTCCACTGTCTACACAATGTGATTGTGAACTTTGGAAAATAGAGATCAAATAATCACCATATGTCTTCTTTTCCTTTGCTTCTGTACTTTGTGTGTCAAAAGCAGATTTATTAATCATGGCTATATTTTGCAGTCAGGTCTCCTGCTTCAGTTTCCCCCCTGCCCTTGTATTTTTTCTGTGCCAGTCACTGTTCTGGCCTGGTGCTTACACTGCTCCTCCCTGCCCTCAGCAGATCCCTCATTAAGTCACACGAGACTGACTTCATGCTGAACTGCACCTTGGCCAGCTACACCCTTTAGAAGTTTAACTATGGATCATTCTCTGAAGTCCAAGTGTCAGGACCTCAGCACACATTTGCTGTGTTTATTTGCTTTTCTGAACAAGACCAGTGAGTTCATTAAGACCAGCAAGAATAAAAAACAACTGTCTTGTAACACTGGAAGTTTTCAGCCAGCTTAAGGGCTGAAAAAGTCTTTTCCCTTTGATCAGCTCCAACAATAAACTTTTCTCATAATAGTCTGGTTCATAAAAAAAAAAAAAAAAACAAACAAACAAACAAAAACAAAAAAAAAAGAAAGAAAAAGGCTTGCACTCCCTTGTAAATATTTCCTTTAGAGCAAGAAACTACCTAGAAAGTTCAAAGCATTTGTGTTTAAGGGGAGATTCACAGGCTAGGTGGAAAAACACATTAATGACAATAGAATAACTGCAAATACTGGGAGAAGGAGGAGTATTTTTGCTACAGTTTTGTGAAATTGTTCTTAAATCTCTTTCTGTAGGAGCAACTGACTGTATTAATGAGGACAGATACCTCCAGTGCAAGGTTTCAGGATGAGCTGATTAAAGCCTCAGTAGGTTCCATGAATTAGGTAAATAAATGAGCATCTGAGCATTCTCACCATTTCTTAAATGGAATCAGTGCATGCAAAAATGTACCCCAAAATCCCTTCACTAACATACCTATTATACAGGGTTAAAAGCACTCATTTTCAAATGTACTGATGATTTTGTAACCAGGGGTATGTACCTATTAATGCAGAAAAACAGTTTCCACCTTTTACTACCAATTCCTGAAATTTCCAACTATTGTCTTCCCGAAAAATTTAAGATAGAAACTTTAGAACAAGAGGTAAAATTGACTTAAGGATTTAATTATTTCGCCATAATCTCTTTGCCCTACACATTTCTGTCTTACGAAACATTAATGATTGTGTAAATATAGCCATTACTAACCTAATAAAAATGCTGTGCCAAATGGAGAATGAAACCTGCATAAAAATGTAGATGGGTACTCAGGAGACACGATAGTCATCGATCTCCCAAAAATATGCTTGCCTGTATAAAACACAGCAGTTAACAGTGATTTCTATGATTCATAAGAGACTGTATGGCCATGAAAAAAATGCTTGCAAATGATGCTTTTAGGCAACAGTAAGGTGAAGGCATAATGGTTCCTGCTAGCTTAGAGAACAGTAAAACAAATATTATCATATTCTCCACATTTGTCATAGGGACACCTTGTAAATTAATCCAAATTAACAAGAAGTATCAATTTAAAGTGCATTCATTAAACAGCATTAAATCTTCATATTGACACACTAAGGATGAGAAATATGGCCATGTTACTGCAGCTTAACAAGCTTTATATCTATTCGTGCATTATAAAGTTTGAGGTAAGATGAATTCATTTAACCCTCTTAGGTGGATATATTCAATATCACATTTGCTGTGTGCTAACAACATATGCACAAATACATATTTTAGTTAAGCTCATGCCCAGAAACTAATTAGTAAATGCCTATCCATGAATATTTAGAGCCACTCTGACCATTGCAATTAACTCTTTTCATATGTAGCAAGTGGAATATATTTAGAATATGTGAGGATTCTAAAGAGGCAACTTCATAGTCCTCACCTCAAAGTTCCTTTCATCTGTTAAATCAATGTTATTCTGTCACTAATAATGGTATTTACATGAAATGGCCAAACAACCTCACCACCTCTGCTTTCCAGCATCTACATCTTGCTCCTCCCTGAGTCTACTGGTCTCAGGACCAGCATCTGCTGGTGGAAAGTTGAGTAGAGTTACCCAATGACCAATTCAATTGATTCTGGAATAGTTTTGAATAGTTCATCATTGCCTAACATTGCTTCTTGTAAAGCAAGCTGCCTAATAATGGAACACTTAAATCTTAAACAGGACAAAAAAAAAATAAAGAATACTGTAACGATTAGCAGCACAACCAGCAATCAGTTCTGAGCAAATCAATATTTAAAAATTATTTCATGTACAATATCTCACAAATGCAAAGAAAAGAGAACAAACTGGCACTGCAAGCTAAGAACTAAGAACTTCCTGCAAATTTGAGTCATTAGTGGGGGAAAAGAATGATACATTCTGGTTGAACACACAGCTAAAATAAATCAAATCAATGCTTCGTAGGTGTTTAACATCATGAGTTCTTAAAAGTATCAGGCTATTTTCATTAAGACACAAGCTTAGAGGAAAGTAAATGCCTTTTTAAAAGGACTCAGACTTAATTTTAGGCATACAAAATTCAAAACCTCCAAAGGAATTGGTTCTAATTGACTCATTTGGTTTGCGCTG
Organism: Chloebia gouldiae; assembly: GCA_003676055.1. Classification (NCBI taxonomy): domain Eukaryota; kingdom Metazoa; phylum Chordata; class Aves; order Passeriformes; family Passeridae; genus Chloebia; species Chloebia gouldiae. Next base: position 7,432,942 of record QUSF01000024.1, read on the forward strand.
GTTGGTACTGAATGGCCGTAAGCCTTCCTGTGGTTTTTGTGGAAAAGGAAGGGAATTGGGCAGATCACAAAGTTCTTTCCTGAAAATCAGTTCAGACAGGTGCACCGTGCAACCACGCACCATGCAGGGCTGAAAAACCTGCCAGCATTTCAGCTGGATCCAGGGACCACCCCCACTCCAGAGACTCCATAAGCCACGAGCAGCCAGGGCTTTGAAGCCTCGGAGCAGATTTAAATCCTGCAGACTGAGGAGCATTCTGTTACATCAAAGATTTTAACCTGGTGCTCTTCTGAGGCCAGAGACCCTGCTGGGAGCTGTACAGGCACTGCGGCCTTGCTGAGGACTGAGATGTTCAGGATCTTCTCCCAGGCTATCACAGATAAAGTTCTGCAGTTAATTAATTTACAAACAACTTTTATTTGTGCACTAACCACACTGACCACTGAGAAAACAGAAGAACACTTCTTTTTTTAATTGACTTTAGCTTGTAGGTTCTCGCTTTCATGGACATGTATGGAGTATTTTGAATACTACACAAGCAACAATTTAATCCCAAAGCAATATATTTGTTCCCTAATACATGACTTGCCCCTGCAGACAAAAAAAAAAAGAGTGTGGAAAGACTACTGATAATTTATTAATTCAAGTTAAAAATGGGACCATCACAGGAAGCCTAAGGTGGTGAGTAAGCATAAAACCAAAGAAGTGTTCACATTTAGCAGCATGGGTATTTCACTCTATATTTTTCTTGACTAAAAGTAAAGCTCAATGAAACAATATTTTTGACTGCCAAAATAAATTTTTCCTTTCCAATTTCCATGCAGAATTGACATTGCAGGTACTTGTGTGTGCAGGTACTAATATATACATATAAAGACTGATCCTTGTAACTGCATATTTGTAACTCTAGACTTCAGTGACAATTTATTATTTTTAAAGCAGAATACCTGTTTAAATATAATGACATACATTCTATTGAAACTCTTTAGTGTGTTGTGAAAAGAACATCCATACCCTTGTAAACATACATCAGTGATCTTTTCTCACCACCAGGTCTCTTCATGTATATTAAAAAATCAAATTCACCCTTGTGTCAAGTCCTCCACTGGTAGTTACACATTAAAAAAGCCTCAGTGTTACTAGATTTTCTGAAGTACCACAATTTCTCCAATAATTAAATTATTTTATAATGCCTACAGTGCAATTTTGCTAACTTTTAAGATTAGTCAGCTTCAAAAGATGATCCCTTTTGCACAGGTTTTCTTAAATCTTAAATTAGCAATCAAATTATGAGACTAATTGATTTGTGATTTTTGATATGAAGGTACCAAAAATTGTTAAGCAAAAGAATCCTAAGGAAAATATTATTAATCTCTCTCACATAGAATTCATATCTGATAGTGAAATTAATATTCTGTGCTTAAGAAAAAAAAAGATAAACAAAAAATTGCTTGAGAAGAAACAGGAAGTACTCGAAGAATCATCATTAAGGAACTATAGAACCAATTTTAAAATGTTAAAGTTTACTGAACAGCCAGTATTTTTATTCCATACATCAATAGAGTTAGGGTTTGTATACTCCACACTTGAGGGAATCTACTTTTCTTACTCAGTTTTATCAAATAATGAGGTTAATTACAGTAGATTAAATTGAAGCCTGAAAATGCTTAGCAATTTGCTTGTCTGAACATTGAGACCATTCCTTCAAAAGGATAAAGATTAAAACTGTGGGAAGTCAGAGCAGAAAGTAATTCTCAAAATGCAGTAGCTTAGCAGAAAATACTAAAAGAAATGAAATTTGTAGCTTGAATCGTGCTTGGCCTGCAGATAAGAAACCTGAATTCCACTAGAAATAAGCAGTGGACTAGATATGGCCTGAGAAGGAATTAAAGTGAAATATTGCCAAAGTGAAAGGAGTCCACAAGGACAGACACAATATAGCACAGAAGAGAGGTCACACCATGCTATAAAGGCAGAAATGAATGATCAACTGTTAAAACAGCACAGACAGCAAAACACATACTGCTCCTTTGTACAGGGCAGAACCCTGGACAGAAGTGCTATTTTGTGAAATTTTAGCAGTAATGGCTTTAACTAGGAAAGAAAAGTAATAAAGAAGGCAAACGCTTTCACCTGGAAGCCTTAACTAAGGAGGCTTTAAGCTGTGAGGAGGAGGCCATTGCCAAGTGCAGCACTCAGCACAGCAAAGGCTGCCTTGCTCAGCTGAGGCTGCTCTTTGCAGGGATGTGTGGCAACACCAGTTTGGGATTCCCAGCCAAAGGCCAAGCCTCCATCAACAACAAAAAACAGCTGCTCTGGAACAAGACGTATGGAAGAGCAGGCTCGTGTTTGCTGAGCCCTCTTCTCAAAGGGAACAGAACAAACCCAACATTCTGTGGCTCTATTCCATCACCAAAACTCCCTGATCACACAAATTATGGAGCCTGAGCATCACCTCTCAATAAACTGGATGGACACTGTAGTATTTGTAGGCCTGTAGAGCCATAAAAGCTGTCAGCCTCTAGAAACAGCACTCTGTAGTCATAAAGTAGCCTCACTACCAATAATCCCACAAGTATAAACTTTTACAGATTGAGAATTAACAACCAGTCAAAGAAATATTTTTAAATTATTGGGAAAAAAACCCCTGTCATTGCACCAAACATGTATTTCCTATAGCAAGTATAACCAAACAGATCTTCACAGCTGGCATAAATCATTACATTCCCATTAACTTTAATGGAGAAACGTCAACTTCCATTACTGGGATCAAATATAGTTAATATAATTGTCACGCATGATATGTCCCCTATATACCTTTCAGGTAAAAAAACTCATGCCAGATTTCATGTAAAAACATTAAAAAATGCAAATCCACAATTAAAAAATCAAAAAGTAACATTGCAAAGATATAGAAGAAAATATTAATTACTTTAAAAACTGAAAAACTTTTATAATGTAGCATGCAATTAATAAGTGTCAAATTTACAAAGTAACAAGTAGTAAAATAGTAGAAAATATATGGCAAGTTCTTTGATAGATGAGAACAAAGAAAAGAATTTTGTCTGAGCCTCCTTTTCCTCTGCTCTCATCTTCTCTCATCCAAGGTAAATCTTGACTCACTTGTCTTTAATTACCACGATGCCAGATGAAAAAAATCTTCAAGACAAGAACAGAGCAAAAGGCAAAAGCAGCAAAACTGTCAAAGTGGCAGCAGAGCCCCCAGAAGAGAGGAAAATTCCCCAGAAAAGGCTGTGTGAGCCGTGACTCACCCTGTGGGAGATCAGCCTCTGCCTCGGGATGCTCGGGACAGGAACGAAGCACTGCATCCCCCTGGCTGCAGGAGAGCACCCTGAGGAACAAACAAAACAAACCCAAAGAATAAGGTCATGCTAAATTAAACTTTCTTCTTGCATTAAAACAAACTGGGGCTGTGAATGCCTTTGCTGTTACTGATCAGAGCAGCATAAAATTTTTCTGCACACTAAGCGGAAAAAACACCTTAGTTTTGTTTCTTACTCCCTTTCCTGAAGTCTCCATTTTGCTTTTGATTTGGACAAGAGATTAAGAAAGCCCAGGAAGGTGCAGAAGTGATGAACTCCTGCCAGGCTCAGTGCAAGCTGAAGGATGGAGGGATGGAAGGAGAGGTGCCATGGTGTGGCAGCAGGGCAGGGTCTGGCCAACACACGTGGGCAAGGCAGCTCAGAGTGCAACCCACAGGCACCTCCATGGGGCAGGCTGAGCCTGGGCTGTGTCCTGGCAGCTGGGATTGGGGTCAGACCCCACGTGGGGCACTGGGACAGCCAAAGCTGGGATGGCCAGGCACGGCCATGGGGCAACAAGTGCAGTGGCAGAGCTGTGGCAAACCCAGGGCAACCTGGGGCTGCTCACAAGTCTGATGTTCAGCAACACCTACTCCTGTGGCACCAGAGGACACCTACACCAGCCCAGCAATGCCATGTGCACTCATCAAGAAGCTGAGGAGGATCATGAACAAACAGACCTACAGGAGCACAGCCATGGTCCCAGCCCTGCAATCCCAGAGCTGCCAGGCTTCCCAAAACCCAGGGTA